>JARFJB010001161.1:1217500-1327500 GCA_036346205.1 Vesta saturnalis | reverse complement strand
AATATGAGGGAGTAGTGAACATCCTATCATTCTTTTGTATTTTTAAAACATCAGAAAAATGAGAGATCAAAACTTTCTCTTCAAGTCCACCGCTATACTATTTTTTATATTTGATATAGGTGCTAGTGTAGTATGTAAAATATATATAAGTGCACCGCACCTATGGTCATGCAACACACAATACTTGTTTGTTAAATGGTATCTCACCACAATCTCAACCGTAATTTTACAACAGTATTGTTGTAATTCGTATACAAATTTAGAGCGTGAGAGTTGAGCAAATTTCATTTTACATAATTCATTTATTTTTAGTTTTAAACAACAGCTGCCGGTTATATCCTTATCAAATTTTGACATTTACATTTTCGCGTAGCTTTAAAATATTTAGGGTGGGCACTGTCTTAAGTATTTTCATCATTTTTAATGGCTTATTTCCATCTTCCCCGATAGATTTCAGGTGAAAAAATAATATACATATCTCGTACTCTTAACATAAATTGATTACGAAAAATTTCAAATAAAATCAAGTCGCCTAGGTATCGATTTCTCTGTTGCCATACGCTTCGAAATCGTAAACGTTGAATGTATTAAATCACTTTCCGATACTAATTTTCTATCTGTTATAACGTTTAGATGCTGGTTATCAAAATTCTCGAATTTTTGAAGATAAATAAGTATTTTTTACTTTCGTAGAATTTTTATTTAATCTATTAAATATAGCAGGCTTAGTTTTTTAAATACGTCTTCACACTTTGTACTCTGGTGTAAATAAGAACTGTGTTGTGCTGTGAAATTTTGTGTTCCACATGTTGCTATGAATGGCTTCTCAACAATTTGAATTTCACATTTAACATGCACGGGACCTGGTGTGATTGTCGGTAGTTCGTAAATAGTAAAAATGGTAGAATTTGATCAATGGAAAACTCAATTACATACTACTTCTGGGGAAAACGACTCCACGGATGAATTTCCACACATTTTTTGAAGAAAACGAAGATTGAAGTTTGTGAGGTACATGACATCTTGCTACTGGATAGTTATCTATCGAATAACTAAAAACTTTACTGGGTTTTTATCAATCCCACAGAAAAATTGTACCTGCTTTAACACAGCAGCTATCGAGAAGCTGAGTCCGCTTAGATGCATATTCAAAAAATTGTTGTATACACTGAACTAGTGTAATCGAGGTCAACAACAACATTTTAGTAATATCAGGGCGCCATGCACTTTTAAAAACTTCAAAAAAAATATGAAAAGGAAGGGTGAACGAGTAAGTTTTAATTGGCACATTGTAAGCCCCTAATGGACTACATGTATTTTATTATCTTATAGCTCGAAATCGAAGGTTAGACGTGCGTTCTTTTAGATAGAGCCACCTGGTATTTCACTCTGGCCACAGAGAAGCTATACACATTTTATAATTAAGTAATGCGCGATAACATTTTATTCTCGTTGAAATATTTTCAAAGAGATAAAGGCATAGAGGTTAAACATTCTTATACTTGGAGTATATCGGTCAATAAGAAGATATTTTTATACACGAATTACTGCTTGCGCTTCAACAGTTTTGTATCTAACTACTTAATTTTAACGTGTTTTGCTAATATATCTAACATGTCTTATTTAATTAACAAGATGCTGTTCTAAGTAGTGTTTTATAACTAAATAATGAAAATTAGAATGTGTTATAGTTAGCTTTTAGTAACTACTTGAAGTTAGAATGTGAGGGTGTTTTGAGTATTTCCAGGTATTTATGTACGTATTTAGGATAGACTACTGGTGTGATGGTGGAAACAGGTGGCTACTGAATTTACAGGGTTATTTACATAGTGGATGGTGGATAACGAGCTTGGTTGGTAGGAACGATTTCTAGTAGACGCTGTGGGGTCGGCCGGGAATTAAGTTCCCACCGTAACGTTATCCATATGTGTTGTAATAAAACTTAGATGCAGGTGAAGATGACGACAGTAGGCGTACAAGAGAATTCGAAAAAGGGTTCAAATAAAGTCTGCTCAGGATATCGCGTCTGGTAGTTTTATAGCAATCTGCGAAAGGCAGGGACGGCTTCGGGTATTAGCGTTAATTTATCTGTTGTGTAAAAAGCATGACTGGAGAGGACATTTAATATTTGGAATTCTGAAATTTTGGTAAAATTGATTAATTGTCAAATAATTGATCAAGAGAAAATTTTGAAGAGTTTCAGCACTTTACAACATATACCACAAAACAGATGTAAAGCAAACAAGATATTAAGTACGAAGTAAATAATACGTTTATAAGTAAATAGAAATGTAAAGTAAATTAAATTGTAAATTTGAATTTTAATCAACCCCAAAGCAATATGTGCAATAACAACATTTCTACTAAATTGGAATAATTAATAAATCTAATAAAGATGATAACCGGCTACGGTTTTGTAATCACGAATAAAATTTAGGTTACCAATAAAAGACAAAATTGTTTTATATTCAAATCAAGTTATGAGATTTACAACCCTGGCATACGAGGTTACTGTTCCGCAATCATTCAATGGTAGGTGTCTCAGACATGTCACTGGTTAATACACGACCTAAGTAAGTTAAAAAAAACACCTACACTGCCTACATAAACACTAGACGAGGGCGAAAACACAAGGCCCAGTGTCGCTGTCTTCTGTCGTCGGACAGAGAGACGTATTATCCCACTCTACCGGCAGGACCCTAGCAGGTTCCACAGGCCGGTTATGAAATAGGCCAAAGTTCCAATTACCATCATTGTCTTCTATCTTATACATCCAGATATAAAAGTGCGTTATAATATTATAATTGTATTGTAATCTATTCACTTAACGTAATTTTCAAATTAGAAATACTTACCACTTCTATTAACAAGTTCCGATATAAGGTATTGCTTTATCTAGTCCGAGAAGTGAATACACGTATTTATTTAACAAAATATTCTTGTTTATAATTATTATCCCCTGAATAACTTGCAACCCAATATAATTTTAAAAACATTTACGTAAGGTCGTTGCTCCGCTTTATCTTTGTTACAGACCCCTACCCAGAGTATTTCGGCAGCCTGAAAACCCTGTTTTGGAACCACAGTAACTTTGGTGATCTTGTACTGTACTACCAGCAAACCAGGCCCGCCCCTGTAGATTTACTTAGAATAATTCTTCTGGTTTAAACATTCGAAGGTTCCACATCAACCAGATAAAATTTATTTAAATAAAATTCATTCTCTCGTTTACCTTTTCTGTAAATATCCTGTTAGCCTGAAAACATATATATTTAATCCTGCCAGTGAAAATATCTTGCCCTGAACATATTCGAGTTAGCAAGATATTCGGTACAGTAAATCCTGATCAACTGTTTATTAATGAAAGTTTTATATATTTTATAATAAATGTCTAAGTTTCACTTCTGGGAGAGACCTAGTGAAATACTCCAAACTTCTAAACCACAATGTTAATATTACCAATTAGTATTTCGTACGTGAATTGTTTCTTACGACTACGGTATTGCCATACATTATCTATTAAACATTAATGTCTTGACCTTCGACGCAGTGAAAGTTACTCAACAGATGTAAACGTAGGAGTTGTATACTATGATTGACTTCAATTTGGGATTAATGAAATGAATATTTCTCACAAAAGGAGGTATGGTATCGAACGACACTCGCCTTGACGTAGGATATACATTGAAACTGGCCTTCAACTTTTACCCTGTGGGAGCCATCCTATCGAGATCAAAACATGGGGGGTACACCCTAATTGGTATGCAATCAACCACGAAAATCAGAGTTGCAAAAAATTGGGCATTTTCTGGTAATCGCCTACACCGAAGGCCTGGTGGACGAACGTATGATAGTTTACAAGGATATGTTACGCATAACCTAATGAAAGACAGTTTAGTATGTAAGACCCTTAAACATTTATTGTGCGATAAAAGGTAGACATTAGGGAAAAAACCTTGATCATTTGACTAAAAAATTAATCTATTCTCATAGTAGTACATACTTCCTCTGTAGGCGCATGCATTCTGAGGAAATTAATCAGAGTACTTTTCGTTGGCGCTACTATCTGGCGATAAAAACCACTCAGTATCTGATGCAACCTGCGTAACCACTAGAGTAGGTAACCGCGCTACACAGCTTAGACTGTAGTAGGGTTAGTAACTACTGAAGCTCGATGAACTATGAACAGAATTAGACGTTTGTTGTGTCCCACTCCACGCCACGAACGATTAGCCTGCTGCCACCGTCGACGAAGAATTCTAAAGCCACCATCACTTCCTAGATGCTGCACAAACAGTACACCACATACTAAGATTTTACGAAAAAGAACTAAAAGGCAAGAATCCATCATAATTCCTGCAGCATCTGTAATTCCCTGCAGAGCCAATCATATCCATAATCTTGCTGAAATCTAGACAGGCAACACGTACCAGAAGGACTCAAGTTTGGTAGTTCTGCAGAGTTAGCAGACGCCATTATCGTCACAAGATCTTATCACATTCAAGCAGTTGCAGAAATAAACGCATTTAAGAGCAACAAGCTAGAGTTTCTGGTAGATATATAAGTGAAGGTATGCATTTTCCCAAACCAAACTAAACAACGTAACCTGCCCAGTAGAAACAAATTATATACAGCAAATGGGATGCTTAACAAACGTATCCATAAATCAAGAACCTTTTCTGAACTATTAAAGTTGGATTTAAGTTAAATTCTTGTTTGCATACATTTGATAGGATTTGACTGCCAGTTTTCAATTTTAAATGGACGAAGCAACTTTTTAGTTAGATGATTAGCAAGCGCCAAATAATTATAATAACAATTTCCATACTTCTTCATTCA
The DNA here is from genome assembly GCA_036346205.1 of Vesta saturnalis. Taxonomy (NCBI): domain Eukaryota; kingdom Metazoa; phylum Arthropoda; class Insecta; order Coleoptera; family Lampyridae; genus Vesta; species Vesta saturnalis. The sequence continues at coordinate 1,322,661 of JARFJB010001161.1, read as the reverse complement.
TTATAGGTTTTTGTAAACTGACAGTCACTTGGACAGCAAGTTGCACCGAACACAGTCAACGCGTATGTGCACGGCTTTATTATATTTTCGTCCCCTAGGGAATACAATCGTAAATATTGTTGATTTTTATATAAAGACGTAACTATCCTGTAAATGGTGCATGACGTCGTCTGAAACGCATGAAAATATTTAGAAATCAAAGAACAGAAACTAAAAAAAAATAATACTTATATACGCAGAACACCAAAAATTCCGTTTCGTTTCAGGAAACATTTTTTTAAACGTAAGTAATAAATGTACCAGCGCACTTCTAGAAGATTTAACAAAATGTCAAAAAGAAAAATTTCCAGAATGGTAGGTATCCACTACTTCTATACCAGTTGTCAAATTCAAACTCTAACCATAACCCTAAGCCAAACTCTAACTCTGGCACTAGCTGTAGCTCTAACTCTAACTCCAATTCCAACTCTAACTCTAACTCTAACTCTAACTCTAACTCTAAGTCTAATTCTAACTCAAACTCTAACTCTAACTCACTCTTACTATAACTCTAACTATAACTCTAACATTAACTCTAACTCTAACTCTAACTCTAACTCTAACTCTAATTCTAACTCTAACTCAAACTCTAACTCTAACTCACCCTTTGCTACTAACTCAACTATACTCAACTCTCCTAATCTAATTCTAACTCTCTTAACTCTAACTCTAACTCTAATTCTAACTCTAGCTATAACTCTAACTCTAACTATAACTCTGACTCTAACTCTAATTATAACTCTAACTTTACTACTCTAACTCTAACTCTAACTAATCTAACTCTATCTCTAACTCTTACCTCTAACTCTAATCTAACTCCATTACTCTACTTTTAACTCTGATCTAACTCTAACTCTAACTCTAACTTACTCTAACTCTAACTAATTTCTCTTCTTACTCTCAATGTCAGCTATTTTTTTCTGTTGCCTACTCCAATTTTCGCGCTAAGGTCAATTAGCCTTCATCGTACCTTCCTTGTTGATTTCTCTTTCTTTCTGTCTTAATTGTTTGATATTTCATTGCTATGATTGATTACATTAATTAATTTTCCAACTCTATTACCGTGCGTCTCTTGTAGATCCAATTGATTAATTGTGGCATGTTCAAGGTCAATTAATGACATTCACATTAGGTGATTATCTTGATTGCTCAGAACGTGAATTGAATATTAAATTCCTTTAGATCCCAACTCTTAATTCCCGTTCTATTAAATCCATTTCATCTGTTTTAGGATTTGCTGTCTTTCATGTTCGAATTAAATTATTTTGCAGACTGATTCGCAGTTACATTAAATCTAATTGTGCGATCTTTGAATTCGCGTGCTTGTCAAAGTTGAATTGAAGGTTTTAATTGACAAATTTATGGAATCACTAACTCCAATTTAATTCGCGGGTTAAAGGTCAATTAAGTTCATGCGTGGGTTTTAGTTGCAGTTTCTCTTTCTTTCTGTTTGAATTACTTATGATTATTTCTGCTATGATTCCAGATTTCATTAAATTAATTTTAGTCCAGATCTCTTAACCGGCGATGCGCGTTGCTTATCGCGAATTGATTAAGGAGCTGGAACACAAATGAATTAGAATGGGAACAACATAAATGACATTCACATTGGTGGATTATCTTGCAATTGAACTCAGAATCTTGAAGTTGAGCCAGCATATTGAAATCCTTTAAGATACATCTTGAAATAGACCCCGCTTCTTCAAATCGACTTTTCATCTTGAAATAATGTCCAGGACTTTGAAACTGGTCGTGCATGTTCGAATAAAATATTTTAGAAAGCAGACCGAAATATTTTAAAACTGGTTTCAACAACTTAGTTCAACATCTTAGAATCCAACTGATGTCCTGCACTTTGAAACCTGATTAGAATCTTGTTAGAAAGATCTATAATTGGGCCAGTAACGCGTATATAAAGTGCCTTTTTGGTAAATGTTGATAACACCGCCAACTTATGGTATAATTTAGAAGTTAAAAAGGCCTATTTAGGACTACGCAATGAGTCAGAAATACCCCACACTTTTTTAGTTTGCACCCGTTAAATTACAGCGACTACAGGTTTTAAATTTGCATCTTGAGAGAGTGTAAATTCTTTTTTCTTAGAGAAAGACCATAATCCATACAAAACGAACGGGAAAACACTAACGTATACAAATACGCAAACACAGAAACATTCAAACAATCCCAATAAACTAGCAAACAAGCGAACTAATCAACTAACATCACAAACGTAAACAGAGAAAGATACAAACAAATAAAAAAACTAATCAACTCAATAACGAAAAAGACGTGAATGCAGAAACTTATAAGCACGCAAATAAAAAAATCAAACAAACAATCAGGTTACATTATACCTAAGTATACTAACGCAGAAGCTAACCAACAAACAAACACTATCTAATAAATCAACGAAACAAACAGGTTACTGACAGTTGAAACATGCAAACACGAAACAACAAGTCAAAGAGACAAGCAAACTAGTTAACAGACACACGCCCTAACACAGAAAAACAAGAGAATCAGCGCCCAAACATAAAAATATACGCAACATACAAGCACGCAAACATCAACATACTACCCAACACAAACAATAAAATCGCAGAAATAAATAAATAAGCAATAATAACGCCCAATCATATAAATTACAAATACAATTAGAAATTTATGCACAAAAGTATAAAAATAATGTATACCTTTATCCCTTGGGCTTTCTCTCGGTTATATAATAAGTATGAGTCATTAATGTATTTTTAATGGATTTACCCTCGCACTGTATGAATCATAAATATGTTCTCCATACACTTTTCACCTGCGTGCATATTAAGCAAGGTTAGGTTGATTGTATGTACATAAATCTATTTTAAAGTATATAACCATATCATACTAGATAACAGTGTTACTAAAAAGTATTTTATTGTATCAAAAAATACAGCATTAGTTAAGAACTTGCAAGATTAAAGTACTTTATTACATGTGTACATGAAAAAATTATTATAAAATTATATTCGTAATTCACAAACAAAAATAAACGTGATGAGTAATAACTGTATGTACAATCCGTTTAAAATGTTAAATCCTATTTGAAAAGTAAACAAATGACGAAAACAGTCATATTATTTGCAAACAAAATGAATATAATCAGTAGCAGCTGTATGTGAAAGGAAATTTCAAGACCGTCTATTACATATCACAAGGAAATTTTAGCTGTGAAAAACGCGATTCGTACGCTACCCATATAAACACTGTGGTATCCAACTAAAACGTTACGTGCATTAGAATCAAGATTGGAGAGAAGAATTTTAAATATGTGTAATAATGGTGACAGATTACATAATTTAGTTGGCCTTAAAAACAACTAAGGGAATTATAATTGCAGCAAGTCACAAATAAGCAACTAAAAACTCAGTAATGAACTGATAAATTCCAAGACGTCATTAAAGAACAATTAACACATCCATTAAGAGAGAGATAGAAAATGAAAGAGTGAGAGAAACAATTATATATAGGGTGCTGCTAAAGTCATTACGTAATATCAGGGTTATTTTAAATTACTTCAATTACGTTAATTTTTCAAATGAAAACACTCAATATTAACGCTTTATTTACTGGAGATTATGTTACGTTGACTACCACCGTAACAGTCAAAACCATTCCATGCAGGCCACGCCATTTTTTATATATCCTCTTAGAACACTGTTCAGGTTGCTAACGGTAGATAATAATTTACAAAATAAAATGTAATTGTATGTGCAGCTCATATTTGGATTGATGGTCCTGGTGAATAAATCATATGGTTCATAAGTGAGCCACACGGTACCCAAAACGTTAGTTAAAAATGAGTGTATCTAAAGGTATTAGGGAAAGTTCAATTAAACTAAGTTGGTAGTGGCAATTAACTTCGTTGCTAAGCAACGATCGGATAACTATTTTGATGTCATTGTGACAACTCATTGTTTGAAGAGAAACTAGTTTCTTAAAATCACGCAAATTATGAATAATCGAAAATGAATTGGTTGATATAACATTCATTTTCAATGAAGAATTTCAACACTACGCTTTAAAATTCAAAATTTAGGTGAACTAATACCCCAATCTGTGACATCCAGAACCAAGAACTTTTAAAAAATTATCCTACTACTCCTGAGAATCTCAAGGAAAGAATAAAGCGTGCGTTTGAATAGATAACGTCACGTGAGTTAGAAAATGTACTATACATAAAAATGCAAACTTTCACGATTACAGTTATGATTAAAATACTCATCTTTTCGGTATGTATTCGTATAGTTTTATTAATTACTTTAGACATTTCGATAACAATTACAGTTATCGTCTTTAGTAAATGATAGTTCTAAAAAAAATTAATTGAGGTGTCACATAAATATATGAAATCTGAAGACGCAAGTATAAGCCCGCTATAACTGTTAAAAACCGTGTATAAATATACAATATTATACTCGGTAGTTGGCAGTTTCACATACGTTGCGTTTTCAGATTTCATATATTTATTTTTTTATGAATTATTATTTACTGAAGACGATAATTGTAATTGTTATCGAAACGTTTACATTTTAAAAAAAAATTATAAAACTGTACGATTACGTACCCAAAAGACAAGTATTTTAATTGTGGTAACATAACCGACCGCGGCTTGAATATTAACTTATAAAAAGCATTCCTCAATTATACCAAGCAGGTAAATATCATTAAACTCAAAATCGTTTTTCCAAAAATATTCGCAATATAGCATTCTTACCTAAAGAGTAATTTTAAGGAATACTTATAAAATCAATTTAAATAAATTTCAAAGCCCACAATAAAATTCCAAAAAAAAAAACCAAACTGAAACATTTACATCATTTATATTATTTGGAAAAGATTCTATAAATAACTCACAACTTCTACTCTAAAAATTAACATTTATTGAAAATTATTATATTTTTCAACATATTATTTTGTATGATTAGAACTTGGTAAGGATCGAATGCTAATTTATCTACTTAAGGTGGAATTTCTAAGATAGCTTCTTTTAAACATATTAGGATCCGGGTTGCTAACAATTTTGTAGATTTCCAACTGTTCTGCATTAATTAACTTTTTTTAGTTATCTGTGTAAAATATTAAGATTCGGTTCAAAAAAATGTCCTGCTTCTACTATATAAGTCGCAAGTTTAGAATTATTATGATTACATTTTTTTGAGTTCTTGTTTTACCTTCATTCATTAATGTTGCGTGTTGTCACTTCTAAATGTGCGTCACTACAATTTTTACAATTTAATATTAATATACCGGATTTCAGAAACGAAATCAATTTCAGCTTATTGTGAGAAACAATGTTATAAGAAGAAATGTAAATTTAAGGTTTAAAGTGCTTCTGTATTATTTCCCAGATTTATCCATAGCATGGGATAATCCAGCATAAGTATCTTCATTGTCCGTTGTGTGTGTTTAGGTTACGAGTTCTTCCAAAGTTCTTTATTATCTATAATTTTTGTAAAAAAACTAATTAACATAACCGTTATTCATTCTATTGGGGCCTTTTTTATTAAAATTGATAATATTCATAAGAATTTTTAACGCTCCACTAGTAAAAAAATTAAAGAAAGCTCTACCAAATACATTATTGTTTATTTTATTTTATTGTATATTATGTTATATTGTAAATATAAATATAAAAAATATATAATATATATATATATATATATATATATATACATACATATATACAGACATATACATATACAGGGTGTCCCAATAGTGCGTATTCGGTCGATAGCTCCTTAGCCATTAAACTTAGAAGATAAGTTTAAATGCGAAAGTTGTCTATTTTTATAACCTGCATAATCTAAAAATAGTTTGGTTTCTACAGGGTGTAATATAAAAGCGGTACAATATAGAACTTTTGATTTTTAAATAGAACACCCTATATATTTTATTTTTCGATTCTCCTTATAATTTTACATCTTTTTTATAAAAATTACTTACAAGCTAAATCTTACAGTTTTTGAGATATTTGCAACGTTAACTAAAAACTGACATTTTTATGTAGTAATTCAAGTAGGCGTATCTCAGTTATTTTTAAAGATAAAAAAATAATCTTTGGTATAAAGAATTATAGGACCATATTTTTTTGAAAACACGGTCAATGGAGATTCATTTTTAAACTTCTTACGCAACGAATTTGAAACTTTTATTTGCAAACCCTTAGTGAAATGTGACTGCAATTAGATGGCGCTCCTCCGAATTTTAGCAGAAACGTTAGAAATTATTTAAGTATCCAGTTTCAAAACAAATGGATTAGAAGAGGAGGGCCGATCTCCTGGCCTGCAAGATCGCCTGACTTGACAAAGCTGGACTTTTTTCTTTAGGGTTGGATTAAAGAAAAAGTCTATCAAACTCCTCCAACGACTGTAGATGATATGAAGTCAAGAATTAGAGACGTCATTCAAAATATAAATGTTTCCACGTTACGAAAGGTAAATTTGTCGTTTATTCAAGGACTTCATGTTTGTCGGCAACAAAATGGTGGTCACATTGAACATTTATTATAATTTTAAGTGTTTGTATTTCAATTAATATGTTTTTTAGTTTCTTATGTATTCATAGCTTGCTTTGGCCGACTAATGTTACTCTTCTTCAGTGTTATCAACGAAAAAAATTGAACAAACTTAAATATCTCCGAAACTATTAGAGATAGGTATAGAACATATTCAATAGAAATGCAAGTCGAGTAATAGACGGCATTAAAAAAATATAGGGTATGCCATTTAAAAAAATGAAGATATAGCATTTTCAAATTTATGTTATTGAATTAATTTTTGTGGTCACCGTGTATATTTAAATCCAATTTTGACAATAGATTAAAGTAAGCTCATGTCTGAATAAATTCTATACCAAAGATTACTTTTTTATCTTTAAAAATAACTGAGATACGCCTACTTGGATTACTACATAAAAAGGTCAGTTTTTAGCTAACTTTGCAAATATCTCAAAAACTGTAAGATTTAGCTTGTAAGTAATTCTTATAAAAAAGATGCACAATTATAAGGAGAATCGAAAAATAAAATAATATATAGGGTGTTCTATTTAAAAATCAAAAGTTCTATATTGTACGGCTTTTATATTACACCCTGTAGAAACTATTTTTAGATTAAGCAGCTTATAAAAATAGACAACTTTTGTATTTAAACTTATCTTCTAAGTTTAATGGCTAAGGAGCTATCGACCGAATACGCACTATTGGGACACCCTGTATATATATATATATATATCTTGTTAATGTACCTAAAATTTTAATAAACTGTTGAACTTGAACTTGAACATAAATACAAAGTTTACATCGATTGGGGTTTGTATATCGATAGCTCAAGTGGTTAGAGCGGTACTCTCGCAAAGTCATGTTGTAGGTTCAAATCCTACTCGAGGTAAACTTTATTTATGTATTTAATAAAATTAATAATAATTTTTAATCACATTAATTAATTTAGATACGATTTTTACTTGAATTAATAGTGACCAAATTGTGATTAGAATGCAGAACTATGGAGTTATTCCTCGTGATGGGGAAATTAAGTGTCCTGGTGATCATTACAACGGTTATTTTAAACTTGTTCCAGAAAAAAATGTTAGTGACAGCGTCAAATGGCACAATTCACCGTCCGAAAAATAAAGGCTGTCAAATGCAGCAAAAGGTACACAAAGCTTACTTATTTAGATTCCTATTAGATGAACGGTAATCTATACGATATAAAACCTTCTTTGACAAGTCCAACCTGCCATGATGGAAAATTGCTGCTTTTCCCACCTTTGGGTCCAGAAATGCCCACTGAAATTTATTACAAAACAACTCTTAATTAACCAACATGCTGCTGTGGATTGGGCATCCTTTTGCCGGGAAGTTGATTTTGACCAAAGCCACACAAATTGGAGGGTCAGGCAAAATGTAAGTTAACTTTACGGAAACTTTTACATTTAAGTTATTCAGCCTGTTTTCCTTTTTTAGAGTGGAAATTGACGAATACAAATTCGGCAAGCGAAATTACCACCGTGGTCACCATGGATGGATCTGGAAAAGTTTTCATGGTGGTACTGGAAAAGCTGAAACTCTTCTTAAATGCATTGAAAGGTTCATTGAGAAAGAAACTACCATATATTCGGACTATTCTTGGTTTAAATTAATTGATTTTTCTTGGTTTGTAAAATAAACACTTAAAAAATTCAGAACTTCTTTGGTTTTGATTTCAGCAAAAAAATTATTTCGTGTTCGTGATCAACATCCTTTACTTAGTGTAGAAACTGTGTTTCATCAAGATCCGACTTCAACACGAATACCCCATTGTTTTCGATCTATCACTAATTTGACAAATTCATTCTAAAAATGAGTATTTTAATTTGGACAAATTACACCAAGTTAAAACAGATTTCGATTTTGATTGGGTTCGAAAGACATTATTTAGAATTTTGACACAAACCTGTCAATAGACAGGAAATTTTATGTTAAATGAAATACGTTGTAGTGTTTCAGAAAACTTCTGCAGTTGTAAAGTTGAGACCAAGATAACAGATTTGTGTATCTAGACGAAACGAAGATTTACCAAAAGGGTTCTAACCATTGTAGAGTGCACGATTCTGATATCAAAAATAACCCATCCAAAATTAAAAGTGAAAGTAAAAGGTATACATTTAACACGCGTGGTGTAGTTTAGGGTTTTGGAAAACTGCGAATATTCCCTCATTCGGGAAACGAGGATCAGGATTATCATAAAACTATGAATGAGGATGGGTTTGAAAATTGGGTGCTACTTTCGCTTGGCGAACTTGAATTTGTTAATTTCCGCTCTAAAAAGGGAAAACAGGCTGAATAACCTATCCTAACCTAACCTAACCTAACAATTTCAATACAGTTAACATACATTTTGCCTGAACCTCCTATTTTTGTGGCTTTGGTCACAAAAGCGTAAAAAAAAATTTCCCGGCAAAACCAATTTCAGGGGGAATTTCTCAACACAAAGGTGGGAAAAGCAAAAATTTTCCCAATTGATGTATATTTTGTGTTTATGTTAAAGTTCAATAAAGTTTATTAAAATGTTTAGGTACATTATATATATATATATATATATATATATATATATACATCATTTAACTGTATTTATTTTCTTGAACCTTATTTATTTAACGAATATGTAAAATTATCTCTGGGAATGAATGGTTCAGTTAATTAAATGCAAATTCTTTGTTTTACTTTTCACTGTTTGGATTTACTGCATTATCAAACATTTATTGTCATCTGAATTGTGTGACATATAAAATATGACTACACATTTACAATATTTAAAACACACACACACGCACGCACACCCGCACGTACGCACGCACTCACGCACGCACGCAAGCACGCGTGTACGCACGCACAGACCCACACACACACGCGCACGCACGCACACGCACACGCACACTCACACGCACGCGCACGCGCACACGCACACGCACACACACATATATATATATATATATATATATATATATATATATATATATATGTTTCTATTTAGATTTCCACAAGTATTAATGTTTAAATAAGACATTTTTTCTTTTAAACTTGTGTAAATAAACATACAAATTAATTCAACGTTTCGGGAACGTCCTTTGTTCCCTTTGTCAAGAATTTATTTTGAAAATTACAGAAACTGAAATAAGGTAGCTATTTTTAACAAGTACAGAATATGAAATAAGGTAACTAATTTAAATTTAATCTGGACGAGTGTGTTTGACTTCGGGTAGTAGGTCTAGTACATGATGCAGGAGTAGGGACGTCAGGAATAGTTGCAGCATAAGTGTTTGAAATTTCTGGAAGATTTGGAGTTGGTTGAAATTTCGAATCAACTTGTTTAATGATATTCCTCCAAATTTGTGGTATTCTAGAAGTGTCATATCGTTTATTGAGGGCGTTTGGTCTTCTTTCAATTTAAAAAAAAAACACTTACTAATTTAACTTTTTTAAAGCGTTGTAGTGACAATAAAATAATACCTAAGGGATTTAAATTGAAACCAAGACCAGACATTAATGGTTCTTATAAGATTTTATTCACAACAAGCCTTGCCCTTTTAAGAAAAGCGATTGCCAATGAAAGGGCTAAACTTGACTATCTCAACCGTACCCTTTATGACACCTTCCAAACTTTACATGCTATCAAAATTCACCCTTTCATATTCGATACAGTGTAACTGACACCGGCGGTGTCCTCTTCGGTCTCTGCTGTCCTTCCGCTTTCTTCCACTGTGGAGGTCGAGGGAACTTCGGGCAGCCCCTGTAGCTAGCGGGGTGGTCACCATCGCCGCTAGCACAATCCTCTACAGTCACACGAAACCGGGCGACGTACTTCACCTTCCGGATCTTCTTGCTGTCTTCCACGGTCGGCAGCTGTACCATCATTAGGGGAATCGGGCGTCCTCCCTGCTTCATCCTGAAAACAGAAAGTACTTTAATATTTTGTATTGTTAGCTCTGTGCTAACGACCGATAGTTCTACGGACACCCTACGTATCACTACCTTAGTAAAGCGCTCGCTCTTGCCTGATAGCTGTGATACGGAGTACCACACCTATCCATACATCCCATCAGCCTGTCTATGTCCTGGAGTGAGACAGGCTGGATATGGATTCCCTTACCGAAGGCCTTGGCTGTCGTGAAGGCGATCCGTTGTCCGTCAAATTCTCGGGAGAACGCGACCCAGTTCTCCTTCTGACGAAGGATTACCGGCGGAACCTTCTCCCTGGTGCCCTCTTGTGCCGTTGTCTGCTCCATGGCTGCAGGACTGTCTGTGAAGGGTTTAAAGGCCTGGAAACCGTTGTCCGTGGGCGTAGGGCATAGGCGGGCTAACCTTCAGTGTCGTTTTCGACTTCTTTTTGTAACACGAAGTCGTCAGGGAGGGTGAGACTGGGGCGGGTCCTTTCTGCAGTGGTGTTGGTGGTGGCTGCGACGTCGGTGGGTCTTCTGTTTGATGATGCTCTGCTAGCGGAGGATGCCTTCCAACAGTGGTGTCTTGTCTTCTTTTGGCGCGTCCTCCTCTGGGCGGTGGGGGCAGGTGCGCGTCCCTGCTCGCTCTGTCTAACGATAGATCGAGCAGTAACGGTATCGTGGTGACAGTTCTTGCTCGCTCCTCAAGGTACTGCTAGAAGCAGCGTCTGTTGTAGCCCGGTTCAAACATCGTGAAAGCGATGTTGTCTTCTTTCTTTGAAAATAGACAAATTTGTCTTTATTTGTAATTTAACCTTTTCAGATCGAATTATAAACCTCAAATTGTCTTTATGTGTGTAGGACTGAAGTAATTTATTATGAACGAATACGTTCAAAAGTAAATATTTATTTTTGAACTAATTGGTTCATAACAAAACTTATTTTAATTTAATTAAAGTCATGGTTGAACAAAAAGACGACTCTTCAAAAATTCATAACTTTTTTGTTATTGATTTCCACACGAACATTTCATATTCGCAATAAGCACTCTTTAATGAGTTTCATCATGATCCGAGCTCAACAAAGATAACACATTTATATTGATAGTTCTTTTCGAAAGGTGAAATCCTAAACCTCAGATTCTCGCCGTTTACCACAATATGTCGACTTTAAATGTTGACGTCTTGTCGTTATGATGTTTTAGATAGTTTGCTGTGAAACCTGTAACCAAATACTTACTTAATGTGCGTACGAAAAAGTGACTTGTACTATTTTTAAGGCTCTTGTAGCACCTTAAAATTTGTAACTTTGTACCCCTTGCAATGACTTTTCGCATTTTCTTAACAAATTATTGATCATCATATGCGTTACTTTAGTAGGCAACACAGCACGATTACCTTTGACAGGACGGTTTCAAATTGACTTCCTGTCATTTTGACATAGGGCAATACCACTACAGAAGCAAATATGGCCTGCCCTAATGCAAAATAAGATGAAACAGGGTATTATCGCGCTCAAAAAATACTGGTACAGCAACATTTTGACTGTGTGCATTTGGTTTGACGGCACATTATCAATTATGTTAGCAGGCTGTAACCATGAAATATCAAAGTGACAGTTTCTAAGAGCCTTTAATCTATCAAATTTGCCAGTTTGACAAATGCTTAACCCCTACTTGAAAATCGTGAGATGTCCGATTTACATACAACAAATGTGTCTAATCAAAATTTGAATTTTGGAAGTGTTTACAGTAACAAACTGTACCAAAAATTTTTGAGCGCGGTAGTACCTACAGCTCAACCAAGTAAACAACAGCCCCGAGAGGGCGTAGCGGATGGAGCTGTTTTCCGACAAGTACATTCCATACAAAAAGTATTAAGGCGGCAAACTAAATCAAATTAATGGACGTTTATTGAATATTTTGTGAACTATATTTATTTTAAGTTAGGTACATTTCATTGAATTAATTACTAAAAAAAAATTGTACCTACGTATTTATTGGATTTGTATTTATGACACCTTCAACAAAAAATTTACACATTTTATAGTTTTGCAAACATTTGTAAGATACGTGAAAACACATCACTGTGATCATACTGTAGGTAGCGGACTGCCAAAATTTTAATATTGTAATAAACGCTTGTCAAATCGCCATTGTTACAGCGATATAAAATATAATGAGTGGATTTTTAATATCTTGATAATACGTCGTAATTTGCTAATGTTTTCGGAATAATTCATTTTATGTATTTTTATGTAAGAAATGTGTGAATGTATGTAACTGATATTTGGCTAAGGGTTGAAAAACACATGTTGGGGTTTAACTATCAGGTGTACGCTTAAAAACTGCTTTACTGAAGGGGCGTAACGAATCATTAGAATTTCCTATGCGCACATTCTTAATGTAAAAATGTCACTAGTTTAATAATTACTTACGTCGATACACACTGCAATCAAAGACGTCTTTGTTTGGTACGTTGAAACTTGAGGCCTAAATGTAGCGCTTGTTACGGACGAATGCATATTTTTAAAATTAAGATGTCGTTCAATAGTTATTATGAAGCTGCTTCAACGTAAATAAATATTTCTTGTTTTTTTATTACTTTTGAAAGACGGGGGTTGATTTTCGGGAGTAGAGGGAGTTGGAAATCAATGGAGAAGGCAGTTGCGTTTCAAGGTTTGATTGAGCCGGATCGCTTCGATTTGTTTTAATTAGAAACTCCCTTGGTAAACCGTTCCATCTATAAATATTTTTGTCATGCATATTTGAGAAAACTAAATAGCTAATTCGTTCTTTTCTTTTGGTGTATGTTTTAATGTAAATTTTTCCAACAGTTAATCTATAATTAGTCGCAGCGGCGCCGAGTTTTGAACCGCGCATCTTAACTCGTCGTGTTGGTGGTAAACTGTTTAACTAAAGGGGATATATTCAAGTGTAAGTAGGTATTTTTATATAAATGAAAGCTCGCAGCAAATAATTTTACAGACCTAGGTAACGTATTAAAAATCAAACATTGCCTTGAAAAGGTATCTCATTCTCATGCGAGCTCATTAAGCTGAAATCTGCTACAATAAAAGACAGTACAGGGCTCCGTCCCTCTTGTATTTGGAATAATTAGCATTGTTGTTTGTTGTTTATATTGATATTTGTGTAGAGGTGGGCCTGGCGAACGGGTACAGGATAATTCTTGGTTACTAATTGTAATAGGCAATTGCCAAGTGTGTTACGTGTTTAATTGGAAAACGTTTCTTTTTGATAACGTTCGCCATTTTGTCAAATTTACTTACTAAGAATAGCAATTTATTCTTAGGTTGAATGCTTCCAATTCACTATTTCGCAAATCTTTACGCATCTCTAATTGCATTTAAATTAGCGTATGTAACTTTTGTACCCATCTTTTATTTAGTTAAAATAATACCTTCAGCGACTTCTCTGAGATTTCGGATCATTTAATATAAAGCAGTTAAATAGAAACCTGGGATCTTTTAAGGTCAAATAATAAAAATACATATAATAAATAAATATTTTCTACACAATTTTAAGTTTGGCAACAATGATTTAAATACAAATTTTCTCAAGTTTGTAAAATTGATTTTTAAGGTGTTGGCCAATTTTTCTTTCTTCCTTTTTAAGAACGCCATTGATGGTGGATGTTGAGTTTCTAGAGAATTTTTCGTTTCTGGTTCTGGAAGCATCATTTTGTTTGGAAAATTCTCACTTAAAGTAATACTTTATTAAGTAAAAGTATTACTAACGCTTTTAAAAGGCGGGTATAATTGAAATTATTCATTGGTCCACATCTTCGGTAAGTGGTACATGTTTCGATAACCTCATGGTAATTAAAATTGTTTTCAGGCTTGCAGGCATTCAATACTAATTCTTCACATCTAATGACACTTCAATCGAAATTACGTTGAATGTTCACTATCGGCTCGTTTGTCACCTGTAAGAGGTATGAACGGTCATAATTAATTAAACATCGTACTTATATTTACCTTCTTTTAGCATCTCCGTACTACCTTCTTTTAGTATCTCTGTACTACCTACGTAAGGACATCTCCGTACTACCTTCTTTTAGTATCCCTGTACTACCCACGTACGAGCAGCTCTGTACTACCTATTTTTCTGCTCACATTTTACTGTTACGTTACATCCAAAGTACATGGTTACCGCTGGAAGGCGTAAGACCCTTGCTGACATCTATGACCATATACGTGAAGGCTGCTAGATCATTGGAATGGTACCCACAATTTGCAAGATCAAATAAGTAATAGTTTCAACAATAAAGATCAGATACTTTTTTCTTTCTTTATCACCTGGTTACACGATTGTGTTTTCAAATTTCAATTACACCGAGGAGGTTTTTAGTGAATTTCTACAACGAAAATAAATGGACTGATATTATTACTTTTGTAATCAAATAATCGAAAATTGTTACCTCTTAATTAAATTTATATATTTAAGGTACTTCCAGCAGTTCCCTTTCACAAAATGCCTTTTATCTAAAACGGTATATATATTCACTAATCCAGTTTTGAATATTTATGCACTTAATCATAATTAAAACTTTAACTGAATCATTAAAATAGATAGACCACACCTAAACAGTTTTAGCTTCCATCTTGACTAATTAAATCTAGCTGCTGTGGCTACATTCAACCAACGATTTAACTCCTATTTTAATTGCAATATACCGAGTGTAACGATTACCTGTATCACGTGAACTACTGCAAATGTTAAACATTTAATTTTATATGAATTTGTAATTTTTATCTCGTAATCTTTATGTGTTATGTACATTACTTTTCTTGTGGACAATGTTGTTCGGGCCAGTTTATTTCCTATAAATTTTTTGATTACTTTGTTTGTTACGATAGTTATTTACTGTGGACCGAACAAGCTTTCCAATTTACCGTATACTGTGTGAAGCGTAAGGCAAGCAGATTCATTAATTAAACTCTTTTTATTTTATTTTTTATCTTACTAAACATCCCAATGGGGTTATGTATTAAATTAGTCAATTCCGAATACGAATAGTAAGATCTTACAACGGCCGGAAGGGGGCATATAATAATTTTACTTTTTTTTTTATTTTATTGAAATTTAGAATTGTAATTGGCGTGGGCACAAGCTGAGGCTCACTGCTTGCCATTGTGTGCTTTGGTGGAATGTTAATTTATATAATATTTCTTTATTTTATTCTTTTGTCATGATATCGACAATAAAACTTACTTGATCGGGGGAACTCATTTCTACTTCCTCCTTTCATTCTTATTTCTTTCTTTTTTTGGTAAATCCTGTTTCAGGCTTTACAGGGTTTACTCTCCTTTCAACACTAGTTGAGTACTTCCTTATTAAAGCCTGTGGCGCCTACTCATATCCGGTTCTGATCTAACCAGACTACTATCATTTTAAGCTATACCTCCAAAACAACCACGCTTCCGAGTGCTCTGCGGTCTTCCGACCGTACGCCTGGGTTTAGTCGAGCCCACTCATTCTTTTTTATGTCTTATTATGGTTAGACACATGGCAAGTGGTTACATACTCCCGGGTCCAGATGACCACTAAACACTTCGTATCTTATTTTTATTGTTTTTATTGTTCTACAGATGAATGGGTTACCTGAGAAAAGGGCGCTGTATTTTTCTAACGCACTCAAACTTATATATCGGTCACCATGTTATGATCTATTTACAACTTACCCTTGTAACGCTTTGTTTAATGAGTTTTTTTGTGTCAGTTTGTAGAATTGTTTGCCTGCGAACTAATTTCTTTTTATATGTAATTTATTATAATTTTAACGCATGTATTTAGTGCTTTAGTAGTCACTAAACAATTGTGTACGTGTAAATTCCTTGTCTATTTTCTTTTACCCTTGCCTTTACCTTATTATCACCTGTATAATTTTACTGTGGTTGTATTTTGTATGTACCGTAATTTGCCTTATTGTTTTATGTGATTACTTACTTAAAGACCGGTTTTAAAGGGCAACATGTTTGGTATTACGATTTTATTCTGACTATTTATTTCTGACACAATTGCAATTTTGTGTTTATGTGTAACTAAGCTGCTTTTTCTTAGAATTTTTTACCTACTTTAAGCCCCACATGGTTCGACACTTAACCTCATCCAACCTATCTAATTCAAATAGCAGAACGTACCAACCACTAGACGGTCAATTTTTTTGATCATATTTGAAGTTTTCGAGTAATTAAGTATCAGACTTCTAATATTTTAATTATTTGCCAGGAAAGTCAATGTAAGGCAAGCAATTAATTTGAGTAATAGTCACATTATTGTTAGTACAGTCAAAATAAATCACTTAGCGATTGTTGTGTTCTTGAATTTGCATTCTTGCAAATAAGTTCAAATTACACTTTTCAAGATAGGGTACCGGGGGGGGGGGGGGGGTTACAGAGTGGTGCCTCGTGGCCAAGATGGTGTTATGTTGCATTAGGGCGTGTTTATTTCTGGTCCGTTTTTATTACAGCAACTTTTCCACTTTTAATTAAAAATATAAAAATATAATGATAAAAAGGGGAGGCTGAATTGTTTAAATTTGAACAAACCAATTTAAGCTTTTGAACCATTCATTTTTTTTGTTGAACAACATGCACTGTGAGGGTGAAGGGTTATTAACGTCTGTTATGAAGGGCAGGGGGAAAACAATTTTCTCATAAGTCAAATAAAACCATTAAGGAAATATTCTGATTAAGAAATTTTATTAACTACGAATTGCAATTAATCTGGAAAGCGTTGACTTCTTGATTTATTAAATTACAATATTTGATTAAGGACAGTTGTATTATCTAATAGAAGTTAGTATTTAGATTTTAGCGTATTATACCTTAATATTATTACTTTTCCAGGATTGTTTGTTGACAATTGGTACTGATTATGTAACGTATTTTGGGGAAGGGTGAATGTTTATTTATGGTGAAGCGCTTAAGGCTTCAGAGGTACAAGTGCGTAACTGGCACCTTTGAGATGCCCAGGAACACCGAAGTATGTAATCATTAAGGTATATACAGTGCTCTCAGAAAGTAACGGATAAATTCATTATTTTTGAAATCGTTAATTTGTGGCCAAAATCCTGAGACACGTCGATTTTTTATTTTGATTCCGGACTTTATGCTGTGTCGCACATGTAGTTGGCGCTGCGCAGTTTCCGGATATGACGTCAAAGTTCATATTTTTAAATGGCAATCCTGTATGTTCTTCTCGGAAATTGATGCAACCCTTTCTCCTGAGTTAAAAAATGCCCTATTTATTGGGATTATTTGAAACAGTATGCGCGATATTAATTATTAAACGTGGCATAATTCGAAAAGTGATGTGGTGTTAGTGTTGTCAATGTTTGCGTTAAATTAAGAATCTAGGTACTAAACAGTGCACAACATTTATAAAAATAAACTTAAACTAAACGAAAACAAACATAATAATAATAAATTACAATGTAAGGCAAGCAATTAATTTGAGTAAGAGTGACATTATTGTTAGTAAAGTCAAGATAAGTCACTTGAACTATAGAAAATGCTTCTCTTCTTCTTCTTCAGAACTTTCGTCCTGTTCATCTGATGTACCCGTATTTACTCGAAATGACAACCATTTACAGTTTCATCGAGTAATTCATCACGTTCCCACATTTCATTAGCTACATGCTCAACATGTGCAACACACTTTTCCCAATCAGATACACTTATCTCTGCAAACGCATTTTTTACTAAATTTTCAACTTCACCTGTTACGTTGAGATACATTGTTCATTGCAAATTTACGCGTTGCCAAACTCCAAACGAGTTCGCAGTGGTATGGAGGCAAACGTAACACAGTATGACCATGCTGTTTTAATAATTCATAAACGTAATATGTTTTATTATAATTAAATTTCTTAACCAATGTTATTATTATGTAAATCCAACTAAAAGCAAAACCAATTAACTGAATATACAGCATATTGTAAATAGCTGTTGCCGTTACAGAATTATTAATCAACGCTATTGCGTTAAATGATTAAAAAGCATGATTCATGATAAGGTTATATTATCTATGATTACTGAAAATGTGTAATACATACGTACTAATTTCACTAATAAGATAAACGCAGTCTTGAAAAAGGCTGTGTTTCAACGTAGTGCTGAAAATAAACAAAAATAACAGCGATTTTCAAAAATACAATTTTTATATATGGATAAACGGTGAATGACGAGTTCTTGTCAAGGTTTACACATCTTAATTCTGATTGGTTAAACGTTTGATCGCATTACCAACTTAGAGTTTAGTTCTCATATTCTCCGGGGTTTTTGTTTACCTTGTCGCACTGTATATTAATTTAATTATTGAAAGAATTCATTTATCAGAAAAAAAAACCTTTTCTGATAAAATTTAGGAAAGACCATCGATAAATAGTGTGGAAAAAAATTAATGGACGTGAAAGTGAGAAAAGTTATTTTATTAAAATTAGATTTTTTGTATTCATGTGTTAGTGAAAGTGTAATTAAGCTTTAAAAAGTGTATAGTGTGAAAAGACTAGAAAATGTGAAGCAAAAATTTTATGGAAAAAAAGGTATATTTACATATTTTAAAATTTATGTTGGTAACGAGCGACTGGTTATCAATTAAATGAAATAATGTTGCTAAAAACTATGTTATTCCGAAAAATGACTTAAAATTTTGTATAATTAATTGATCCATTATTAATGTGGACGTTGACCGCGCCTATCTACTTTCAAAGATAGCATTTGCGGTATCGTTTCTAATAGCTATCCTAGAACAAATTTACCAATTTTGGTAAACACTACCATGTATAATTTCTTAAACACTGAAGTTGATATTATTACAGCTAATATGAATGAATTTTTATTAATTTGCTGAAATGAATACGGTAAATTCTTTAATTAGCTGTATTAGTGCGTATTCGAAATGTAATTCTTTAACTGGGTCATCTAGCCTGTTGCGTTTTCTGAAATAAATAAATAAAATAGAATTTAAGTATGTTACGAACTTCGGCTTCCAGGACTTTTTCAACATGACTACCTGCTTTGGAAACTCTCTCAATCACTTACGAGATTAGAGATTTAATGCGTTATTTGATCACAATATTTTTAAACCTTCACTCCAAGCTTGAAAGTTGGAAAAACGACGGTTATTTTAGTAAACAGCCGCAAGGCTTATAAGAAGTTATATTCCTTTGAAAATTTATTTATGCTCTTTTTAGCATTTTCCTTGTATACTTTATCATTATTACATGGATATTCACTCTTGCCTTTAAAAGTTGTAAATAGTAATCTCAGTAATTACCACTATTTACTAGACTTCTCATAAAATAGACACATTACTGCTTAAAAGACAAAGAAACCCAATTTCCTGTTTTAACCGTCTCCGGAACAAAAAAAAACTACCCCAATAAAGAAATTGTTTAAACAAATGAATGCCTGTGTTTATCAAAGTGGAAAAGAGGGTTGTAGAATAACACCGACAGTCAGCGAATGTATTCGAGAAAATACGGTAAACAGTTGGTTAGCCTACTGTAGAAGTTTCCTCTTACAATGCGTTAGTCTTTCGTTAGATTTCAATACTGTTCTTGTCTGACTTGCGCTCTTAAGCTAATTTACACGTGCTTACGAAGTTTTACGTAACGTATAACAAGTTGTGATTATTATTTATCTGGGATTATTAATAACACTTTGCATATCTAGGTAAACCGTTAAGGTGTTAAGTGAATTAGCTTAGATAGAACTAGTTTTAATAGGCAAATTAATTAATGCTACCATATACACGTGCAAAAAAAAAACTGTTACTGAGAGTCCATGCTTGAAAAAAAATCAGCTCTCCCTAGTAATTTACGTGTGAAATTACTAATAAAAGTAGAGGTGTATTGTGTGAGAAGTTACTTAAAAGTGTGTGAATTGTTATTAAATTTTAATTTTTTACGCCACCCCGAAGACTTTTAGTATCTTTATGATGTTAACTTTCTTACAGTCATTTACTGATGAATGAAGGTTTTTGCATGTATTTAATGTAAATCCTTTTTCACGATTTGTCCCACTTTTCCATAGAAATTATGAGAAAATATTTATTGCATATATGAATACACATGCGTATTGTAATTGTAGGTAAATTTTAAAATAACTTATGGGTCACGGTCACGTATCTGCACCCAAATAATTCCGTACAGTAAATCACTTAAAAAACGAATAACTTAATAAGGCACCGTTACCTTTTTTTTTTGTAGATAAATAAAAGCAGACGTGTAATAATTAATAATATAATTTTTCATTATATACTATCAAACGGTATAAATCCAATGTAACAAAAACAGTTACAAGAAAATAAATTAGAATAAACAGAGCACATCAACTGTTGACCTTGAACTGACAACTACCGTAAAAAAATTAGGCAACTTTGTGATGTTCATTAAGAATTAAAAGTGATGTTTTAATAAGTGCCCGCAAAAATGCCACAAACTATGATTCGCAACCACGCTCATCACGGTAACCATCTGCATAATGGTCACAATCTTCCAAATGGTCATAGTGGCCATGGACATAATCATGCTAACGGATATGCTCATCATAACGGGCAACACAGTGGGCATTATCTTCAGAATGGTTACGCAAAAAGCAACGGGCATGCAAGTAAGTGAAATTTATTTGATATTCGTTTGTCACGCTCTTCTTTATCTCTGATTATGTGAAAGAATAATGTAATTTTTAAATTATAGTATTAAAGTATAGAAATTATGGAACCCAACAGACTGTAATACACTTGGACTGATTTAATTGGGCGTTAATTGATGTAATTGCAATAATAACAATTGAGTGTAATTAATCCTTATATAGTCTAATATTTTCTCCTTTCTTAAAATTAATCTAGAACAAACCCTCACGGCTTGTTAGGTTTTATTCTGGGCTCTTCCTTTTTGTATAAATAATTGATTACATTGACTTACCCGGTAACACTTATTTACTTAATCTTTTGGTTTCCACAAAAAGTGAACCTTCATAAGTCAATTTACTAATATCCCCTTGCTTGTGTGCTTTTTTGCCCAAAATAATGAATAACCCATTTGTAAGCTTACAGTTTAATTCAACCGAAACCCTTAAAAATGTTATGGTGTTGACGTACAATGCACCTTTATCTAACAATTAAGTATAAATAACCGTTAATAAAATGTATAGTAGAAGAATGGTAAAATTATTGAGTATGAATCAAGTAAATCAAATGGATTTGATTTGGTGTTTGATATTTTTTTTGCCCAACAAGGAATTCTGAAAAACTGAATTGTTTCAAAATAAAGTACAGGCTGTCCCAAATTCGAGGGCAAGCATGGGGATCTCGCTTATTATAAGAGATAGGATATAGGTTTAAATTCGGCACTTTTGCTAAATTCGATGTCGAGTAATAATCTGAAAAGAAATTCGAGCTAACTCGAATGGATTTGGTTTTATGCTCAAAAAATTAAAAATTTCGATTTTTGTTTTTCGCGCTTGGCTACCTTATTAGGAATTTTAAAAATTCGATTAAACATTATTAAGGCAACTTTTTACGCACAATACTAATACGGTATTAAAAATATTATGCGACGTTTTGTTTATTCTGAACCATCATCAGGTTTATTTTTTCTTATCGGGGTTAAGACATATTTTTATGGCGTTGGATGGAGAATGTTATGCTGATTTTAGCAATATATAACACTTCATGGTTTGATCGACTGCGAACTAAAATACTCTTAAATTAAAAACTAAATATTACATTATCACGATACCCATGAATCAAACAAAACTCAGGAGTTGGCTTTTGTCATGTCATTTTCTAATTGTAAAAAGGGTAATAACTGCAAGATCCTTCGTGTTAGTGCTTTAAAATTTGCAAGTTTCTTTAGAATGTTTTCAAATTCAGAAAAACGAGACATGATAAGGATATTTTATAGCTGCAGTAGAAATAGTGTCAGAGCAGAACAAAGATATTTAGAGGAATATCCAGAGAGGCAGCAACCAAACCAGAGATATTTTTTAAAATTAGACCAAAATTTGCGAGAATTTGGATGTTTTCAGAAACCTCGAAATGCATATGGTAGCAGACTAGATGGAGATGCCGAAGAAGAAATATTACATCAGGTACTATTTGTTAGTATTATACTAATTATAAGAATTTCCACTCACTTCACTGCTAATTTCAGCAGACATTTTTTTTTGGAGAGTTATGACTTTATGTTATCCATCTTGGGTTCAAGAAAATCCTTCAACATCTACCAGAGAAATAGAGCAAACTATTGAAGTGCCAAAAACGACAGTTTGGCGAGTGTTAAAGCAACACCGTTATAAACCATTTAAGTTACACGTTAATCAAACTCTTCGGCCTGGGGACGATATGAGACGGTTTGGATTTTTGTAACCAACTTAATACCAAAATGCTGGAAAATCGCAACTTTCTCAATCAAATAATTTGGACGGATGAGTGCAATTTTTCCACTAATGGAATGTTTAATCGTAATAACGAGCACTACTGGTCCGTTGAATATCCACGAATTAACAGGCAAATGCGAGGACAAGGCCACCGGTCCTTTAATGTGTGGGTTGGAATCTGGAAGGATAGGCTCCTTGGGCCAATTATTTACGAAGGTATCCTAACGTTTCAACGCTACCTCGCATTTCTAACACACGAAATATCAGACCTTTTGGATAATGTTCCGCTAAACGAAAGATGGACACTCTGGTGGCAAATGGACGGAGCTCCTCCTCATAATGCTGCGATAATAAGTGAATATCTTAACGGCGAATTTCCTGATAAATGGATGGGAAATAGGGGACCACTTAGGTAGCCAGTAAGAAGTCCAGATTTAACACCTTTAGATTACTTCCTCGGGGGCTATTTAAAAAATATGATTTATAAGACGCCACCGCAAAATATAGAAGAACTCCAGAATAGGGTTGTTAATGAACTTCGTCAAATTCCCAGGCGAACCATTCAAAGAAGCGTAAACAATTGTAGAAGAAGAATTCATTACTGTATTCAAGAAGGAGGAAACTTGTTCGAACATTTATTATTATAATTTTGGTTTGTTTGTCTGTGTAATTATTTTGTTGTTACCTATCGATAAATTTGCGTTGTCGCTATTATGACCGTGTTCCATAGACATACTTGTTTGGGTTGTTTCTTAATGTTTTTTTTTAAATTGTTTAAATGTTTTTATATTTTTTTGGATGTTATAACGAGTTTAACAAATTAAATAAGTAGAACTACTGTAATTATTCCTTCCTGTATTTTTCTCATTATTTTAGTTCGCAGTCGATCAAACCATAAAGTGTTATATATTGCTAAAATCAGCATAACATTCTCCATCCAACGACAAAAATATATCTTAACCCCCATAAGAAAAAATAAACCTGAAGATAGTTCAGAATAAACGAAACGTCACATAATATTTTTAATACCGTATTAGAATTGTGCGTAAAAAGGTGCCTTAATAATATTTAATCGAATTTTGAAAATTCCTAATAATAAGGTGGCCAAACGCGAAAAACGAAAATCGAAATTTTTAGTCTTTTGAGCATAAAACCAAATCCATTCGAGTTAGCTCAAATTTCTTTTCAGATTATTACTCGGCATCGAATTTAGCAAAAGTGCCGAATTTAAACCTATATCCTATCTCTTATAATAAGCGAGATCCCCATGCTTGCCCTCGAGTTTGGGACAGCCTGTACATATTAAAAAATAAACTATATATAAAATTTCAAAAGTTTCCGTTCTTACTTCTGGGTATGTTCTTTGATTTAAAGTAATTTTTCTTTTGTAAGATTTCGAGATTTGAGATATACAGTGACATATTGGAGGTGCAGGTATGTGCAAACACTAAAATTTTGAAAGTTGGATCTTATTTACAGATTGTGAGGTCAAAATAAAATATAGTTTTACTAAAGTTGGACCTTGCCATTTTCTTTAATTTAACAAAAGGAATTTTAAATTAATTAAAATTTGTGATGAATTTGCAAAATATTTACTAGCGTAGGGGTTTACAGTGTGTTCAAAAATTAACACTAAATAATGAAGTTTTAAAAAGTACATAATAGCTGTCTAATGTTTAATGTAAACAGTAAATGTAAAGTTTAATATTTAACAAACCTGAATTACCTTGTTGGTAACAAATAGAGGTTTACAGTAAATACATTTCATTAATTATATTTTAAACAATGCATACCAATTTGAAAAATGATGAAAATAAGCGATTTGTAGAATTATAACAAACACTTGTTTACAACACTTGTATGAAATTAGCACCCAAGAATAAATTAATTTTCTTAAATTTCCCGTTTTTGGTCAAGCATTGTGGAGCAGGAAAATTGAATTTTCCGGGCTAGTCATGAAAAGGGAAGCTATCCAGATTTCAATTTTTATTCTTAACATTAAAGCTTGATTAATTGTTTCGACCGCCTCAGTAACCTGAGCAATAGAATATACAGGGTGATTCATTATGGATAACCTATTACGCGAATATGGAAAACTACTCACATTAGAATTATGAAAATTCGCTTTTCTCAATTTTCCGTGATGATTTTTCTTTTAAAAATATTTTTAAACATTTGGCACTTCCGGTTGTAGTAGTCACTTACTTTCTTATTTTAAATGGAATGCTATATTTTTTCTTGCAGATTTGGATTGCGAATTAAATTTTAAGGTATATTTTATTAAATATCCTTATAACTACCTTTTTTAGTTTTTAATTAAAATGAGTTTTTTTTAATTTTGAATTTGCCGCCTGATATTTAAAATTATGCATTTAAAAACCGAGTAAAGTCTAAGCTACGCAATTTTGCCAGTTTATAATACAAACAGTACTCTTTCGGAATATATCAATAAATGCGCTCAAATTTTTATTCTACATCATGTAAATTTCAATCATTAAAAACTTTGTTTCTTCAAATAGAACATCCTGTATATAAATAGATATTTTGATGCAGAATTTAATTCTGCTTGGATTTGAATAAGCGTTCCCTGTACCTAGCTCTTTTGGTTTTTGTGATATTAATCATTTTTGTAAATTTGTTACAAATTTTAGTTTTTCATCACAATCGAGTAGGCTTTGTTAACAAAAATTCCTCGATTGTCGTCAACAACTGTCAGGGACGAATTAATTATTAGTAGTATTGTCCCGTGTTTCCGCATTTTGTTGTTCTAAATGGCAAATTATTCTAATGAAGATATTTTAAATTCCATTCACGGTGAATGCAAAAAAATTGTAAGCCGAACTTGGCGGATCTTTAATGACAGATCACCATTTGCCATCAATGTCAGAAAAAATTCAGAAAATTCGAAGCAAAGTTTTTGGCTAACGACTATGTCAAATTACCAAAAGTCAGAAAGAAATGCACAATTAGAAGTGGAAACAATAATACTGACGTATTAGCATATTTTGAAACCGATCCGCATTCATCTATCCGTCGAGGACGGGTATAATATCTCACACTCTTCAGTGCAAAGGATCCTAAATGATAATAAAATGCACGATTATAAATTTGTTCGAGTACATGGAGCATAACCACAAGATTTTTACTTAGAGCTAAGTTCTGTACTCGTATTTTAAATATTTTTCAAGGTGACCCTAATTTTTTTTTAAATATTATTTTGACCAGTGAAGCATAGTTTGCAGAAGATGGTGTTTTTGGAACCATGAAAACCCCACGCTATTCGAGAAAGATGATTTCAAATTAAATTTAGTGTTAACGTGTTCGCCCTTCCCATGGACAACCAAGTGCGCTTTTTTGTAAATGATGAACATTTAAATTCGCAGTGCTATAAGTGGATAAAGCGAAATGGTCCATTACGTTGGCCTCCAAGATCATCCGATCTTACCCCTGCTGATTTTTATCTGTGAGGAAAAATAAAAACTCTTTACTCCACACCAGTGCAAATACGACTAGATTTATTAAATCCTTTAAATATCGCTTTTCAAGAACTTAATCCCGCTGAAATAAGACGTGTTACTACTGAATCAATGTTAAACCGAATTCAATACTTTTGGCTGTGAACAGACATTAGACTAATAAAAATATTTGTTTTTCTTTTGTAATTGGCTGTTTATGTAATACAAGTTATGTTATTATTTATTTGTTTATTTATCAAAGCCTATTTGGCTGATGAAGAACTAAAATTTTCAAAAATGATTAATTACGCAAAAACCAACTGAGATAGGTATAGGGAATGCTTATGCAAATCGAAGCAGAATTAAATTCTGTATCAAAATATCTATTTACATATAGGATGTTCCATTTGGAGAAATACAGTTTTGAGCGTTTGAAATTCACATAATGTGGAATAAAATTTTGAGCGAACTGGAACATATGTACGCATATTTATTGATATATTCGGAAAGAGTAGTCGTAGTGGTAGTGTCTGTATTATAAACTGGTAAAATTGCGTAGCATAGACTTTCCTCCGTTTGTACCGAGCTGGTAGTGTGGTGGTGACACGACCTGCTTAGTACTCGGGAGGTAATGGGTTCGATTCCCTTTACCGTCTACCTTGTATGAGATTTTTTCAGGAGGTTTTCCTCATACACATGTAGCGGCATGGTCACTGCGTATATGCACACCATGTGCGACTGCTTAGGCGAATGCTGTGGTAGTATTTTTCCCCTCAGAACCCTAACTCCGTTCCTTCCGATCCTATCCTGACCACACCCATCCTTAATCCCACCATGCATATATACGTAATGTATGTATGTATGCTGGGAATCCATGGTTGTGGCTGAAGGAGCTAGGAAAGCTCAAGCAGCCCGCCCTCCTCGTTGGGGAGGGAATGAAATACGTGGCCTTCTCCTTTTTTTCCTCGGTTTGTAAATGCCGAGGTAAATGCATAATTTTAAATATAAGGCGGCAAATTGAATTTTTTTCAAATAAAACTCATTTTAATTAAACACTATGAAGGTTACGAATAGGGGTGTTTAATAAAATGTACCATAAAATTTAATTATCGATCCAAATCTACAAGGAAAAGTATACCATTCCATTTAAAATAACAAAGTTAGTGACTACTTCCGATATAACCGGAAGTGCCAAATGTTTTAAAATATTTTTAAAAGAAAGATCATTACCAAAAATTGAAGAATACAGATTCTCTCAACCCTTCCATACTCGTCTAACCACCCCATATACATGAAACTCACTTGACTCGGAGCCTTAAACCACTCGTTGCAAAGTGCCTCGTATTTTAATATGGCTCCCTACAGTAATTCAACATTTTCTAGCTGTTATGTAAATATCTATTTTCTGAAATCGTCCAGGTTTTGTCAATTACTCAAACATTTTGGAGCAGAAAAATTTTGCGGACCATTCATAAAAAGAGTATCTATCAAGATTTTTATTTTTATTTTTAATTGTTGCGGTCGCCTCAGTAACTAGAGCAGTGATGAAACGCACTACTAGATATTTAGAGAACATTTCTATCGTTAAAAATTTTACAATAAGCTTTTATGGTAATTGGCGATTTCAGAAAGAACAATATATACTAACTCGTGAGTAAAATGTCTCACTAGACCGGGAGTCTTCAAATACTCGGCACAAAGTGCCTAGTATTTCAGTAGGACTTTTCGTCAGTAATTCAACATTTTCCAGGTTGTTATGTAAATATCGATTTTCTGAAATCTCCGTTTTTGGTCAATTACTCAAACATTTCGGAGCAGGGGAATTTTAATTTTTCGGACTACTCATGAGAAGAGACGTTATCAGGATTAAAACTTGATTAATTGTTTCGGTGACTTCAGTAAGTAACCAGTGCAGTGGTGAAGGGCACTACTAGATGTTTATAGAACATCCTTATTCTTAAAAATTTTATGATAATTGACGATTTTAGAAAAAATAATATATATGAACTCGTCAGTAAAATTCCTTGTATTTTAATATGACTCCCCTACAGTAATTCAACATGTTACTGACCGTTATGTTTGTTTTCGTCTCTAAAAACAGCATTGAAAATTAAATTGTTTTCTCTATCGAGAGAAGTGAAGAAAAATCAATGTTGCCACGTTAACCATTACCTTTCAAATCTGAAAATACCAGTGTCAATGTTTTTCTGCGTCGTATATGTTTTTTTCTTAAACTTACATTTACGTTATAACTCTTACAGTAACTTGGAATAAAATTCCAATTATACAGTGCTAGTCAAAAGTCCCCTCCCCCCTTGTATCTTTTGAACGGTTTTACTTATACTAATGAAATTTGGAGGGTGAATATAAACGGATATCAGCTTCTCAGCTAGTCATGACAAGTGACGTAATAGTCATATATGACGTCACAGGGCCACAGTGACCAATAATTTTAAATAGTACCTTATGGCAAGTAACATCTCGTTTGAAAGGTATTAAAATTACCTATTCAGTAATACTAATTTTGTTAGGGTTTAGGTTGATTTTAATAGAAAAATTAAATAAATACTAAAATTATAGTTTGGCATTTAATTAATCAAGATTCAAGGACCAATTCTTATAGTAAATGTTGGAAATGTGCTCCACTTAATTCCTGACAGTAATGCATCCTATTGCTATACTCTTGTCGTACTAGTTCAAATGTGTCTGCGGAAATTGCTCTACATTCTTCAACAATTCTTTGTTTCAAAATGTGCATACTGCCAGGTGCTGTAGCGTAAACCTTAAATTTTAAGTACCCCACAGAAAAAATCTAATGGTGTCAGGTCTGGTGACCGAGCTGGCCATTCTATCGGACCTCGTCGTCCAATCCATCTGCCACGATATTCTTCATCCAAGTAACGTCTTACTGCACCATAATAGTGTGCAGGAGCACCATCTTGTTGGAACGTTATTTCCAAGTTGCCGAATTCATCTAGATTATCTTCCAAAATTTCAAGAATTAACGGTTCAATTGCAATTTGTATGGATGAAATTTGTTTTAGCCAACACCTTATGTACTGTCCTTTGACTGACTTCACAGATAGACGCAACTTGGGCTGTAGAAGAAGTAGAATGTACTACCATTTCTGCAATTATGTCGAATTTTTTGTCGTCACTAATTGTTGGTCGACCAGATCATTTGACATCTTGAACACTACCGGTTGCTTCAAACTTCTGAAGAAGTTCCCTCAAATAAGTCCTCGATATAAGGCGATCGGGGTACCTCTCATTAAAAAGACGTTCCGCTGCATGGACATTGTTTCTACATTCACCAATTATTAAGATAGCTGCTACTTTGTCGGCTGCCGTACGTACCATTTTGTCTATGTAGACACTTAAACGTCGCGCTAAAGAATAATTAAACTGAATAGTCAAGGTATAAAAACTTATCAAAGTAAAAACAACGAGAGAATTAAAAAACGTCAACTTTTTTGACAATTAACCAGAAGCAGACTTTACAATCTTGATTAATTAAATGCCAAACTATGATTTTAGTATTTATTTAATTTTTCTATCAAAATCAACCTAAACCCTAACAAAATTAGTATGACTGAATAGGTAATTTTAATACCTTTCAAACGAGATGTCACTTGCCATAAGGTACTATTTAAAATTATTGGTCACTGTGGCCCTGTGACGTCATATATAACTATTGCGTCACTTGTCATGACTAGTTGAGAAGCTTATATCCGTTTATATTCATCCTCCAAATTTCATTAGTATAAGTAAAACGGTTCAATAGATACAAGGGGGGGGACTTTTGACTAGCACTGTATAACAATCTTATGAAATACTACGACGTTCCTTCTCCCCTTTGACATTTTCAAATAATGGACGATGTCATACAATTAGGAATGATCAGCAACGGTTACGTGGCGGAAATTTAATTGTAGAATTGTCATTTTTATAAATTACTGTTTGCTTTATTACACCTTTTAGTAATAATGGAGAGTGAAGACGAACCTTTAGAGTGCACCTCGCCCTAAATGAGAGATATAGCTCAAGTGTCAATGACAACTTGTTACCAAAAAAATCAACGGAACGATATGAAAAACTGTTGCAGGCGTGACACTCATTATAACATCAGCTCGTAAGGGCAAAGTGCATGGTACCGATATACCTCACTGGTAGGGTAGTAGTTGTAACTCAAAGTACCAAGGTGCACCCGATACAATTCAACAAGTTAAAATTAACAATGAAATGTCACTAAGGCGCCACTTTCAATTTTTGAAATTATCACGTCATGAACTATCAACGTCAGGAATGCGAACTGTTCATTGAAATATTCGACGAGCTTACACATTCTCCAAAAACTCAAGCCATTACACAACTCACTTTAATTTTTGGCTCGATCTGTAAATTAAATACAAATTCACTATAAAGATTGAATCACTAACGCTCTTTTAACTTGTAACATAACCACTTTCCATCTTTACATTTTCTCATGTGAATCTTGAACTTCATTATTTAAACTTCAAAAATTAAATCATTCATCATGAAAATAAAATGATCTTAACAGAAATAATCTGAACTTAATCGTTCAGATAACTAATAAATTGTTTTCAAAACTCTACAATACTTTTAAATTAAAATAAAATAAGTAACTCTTATTATTCAAACTCAAAAAAATAATCATAACTTTTACTTATTAAATCGCAAAATGTTACTCGCCAAAAAATAATCAAACACAAAAATATTAACTTCCGCAACTAAAGATAATCGAATTCGTTACCTGCTACTACGTTCTTAACATAAAAAAACACACACTACAGATTAGAAAACAAAATACGTCAAATTCCGCACGATTATTCTGCACAAATAGCATTTATTTTAACTTTAAAGAAACAGCATATTGAAAAATGAACGGCACGAAGGTTCAAAATACGGAATTTCACATAATATACAAAATCATTATTTACATAATTACTGTACCCACAGAGAAAACGAAATAGTTATTTATATATCTAGGGAGTTATAAATGTGTTAATTACCGGATTGCAATTTCGAGGGACGTAAATCCAGAGAGATTGTAAGTTGCCCGAGTTTATTAACATACATAACTCACGTGATAGATAAATAATTTTATTACATATTTCATTATAAATGAAATTTTGTTGGTTATTAAAATTAAACGAACGTTTAAAATTAAGTAGGTATTGTAACCATGGATATATCAACTGACAAGCTTGCAAATATTTGTCAAAATACATTAGAGGGAGTTATAGATCTATAATTCGCTCCTATAACTCCCTAGGGGGTTATGAACATGTTTACAGTTACGGTAACTAAAAGTTTATTTGTTTATAATTAAGGTATCAAGGGCATTATTCCAGTAACACCCGTGGTGCCTTCTATAGTTAACGTCCTTTTAGTGTTATTCAATTAAAAAAAGATATTGAATTTTATTTTTGACATTTATTATCATGCGTATTTTTAGTAATAAGCAAGTGGGTTTGAAATATAATCGAGTTTGTTCAGTCTATAACTATAAGGACATTATTCAAATAAACATCCATTAAAACACTTCCTAGTTTATGTGATCCGTTGACAAATTACAACATTGTCTCAATCTTTGTCATTTAATCTTCAAAATGGATGAAAATGGGTAAACTGTATTATTGGTATCTTAGAGAAGCGGGCGGTTTTGGAATTTTTTTTAAGTTAATGTGTACAGATTAATCTCCATCCTCGTCTCCATCTGACATGAAGTTTTAAACGTTATTCTGACAGATTATTTTTTTGTTTTTACAATGTTGTCTGTTTTCGTTATGAACTTGTAAAAAGAGGTTGCATAGTTACACTAAAAAAATTATAATTAAAATTATTTCCTTTCTTTTAATTTTTTAAGTTAGCATCTAGATGTCTATAACCTCTGTCAGACATGAAGTTTTAAACGTCGGTTTGACATAGATTATTGTTTTTGTTTTTACAATATTGCCTATTTTCGTAATGAACTTATTATTTATATATCAAGGGAGTTATGAGGGATTGCAATCTGGAGGGACGTTAGTCCCGAGCGATTGTCAGTTACCCGAGGTTATTAACATATATAACTCACGTAATAGATAACTAAATAATTTTATTTCAATTTTATAATTTTATTTCAATTTTATAATTTTACTTCAATTTTATAATTTTATTTCAATTTTATAATTTTATTTCAATTTTATAATTTTATTTCAATTTTATAATTTTATTTCAATTTTATAATTTTGTTTCAATTTTATAATTTTATTTCAATTTTATAATTTTATTTGAATTTTATAATTTTATTTCATATTTCATTATAAATGAAATATGAAAACGAAATTTTGTTGGTTATTAAAATTAAACGAACGTTTAAAAATTTCAGTAGGCATTGTTACCATGGATATATTAACTGGCAAGCTTGCAAATATTTGTCAAAATACATTAGAGGGAGTTATAGATCTATAATTCCCTTACTATAACTCCCTAGGGAGTTATGAACATGTTTACAGTTACGGTAACTAAGGGTTTATTTGTTTATAATTAAGGTATCAATGGTGTTACGGGTATAATAATGCCCCGAAGTCAACAGTGTACTTCCCGAGGGCCTCTGGTCCGAGGGATGTACGTTGGCCGAGGGCATTATTCCTGTAACACCCATGGTTTCTTCTATATTTTATGTCCTTTTAGTGTTATTCAATTAAAAAAAGATATTGAATTTTATTTTTGACATTTATTGTCATGCGTATTTTAAGTAATAACCAAAGTAGGTTTGACTTTTATTTTAGCAAAAAATATAATCGAGTTTGTTCAGTTTATAACTATAAGGACATTATTCAAATAAACATCCATTAAAACAGTTCCTAGTTTATGTGCTCCGTTGACAAATTACAACATTGTCTTAATCTTTGTCATTTAATCTTCAAAATGGATGAAAATGGGTAAACTGTATTATTGGTATCTTAGAGAAGCGGGCGGTTTTGGAATTTTTTTTAAGTTAATGTGTACAGATTAATCTCCATCTGACATGAAGTTTTAAACGTTATTCTGACAGATTATTTTTTTGTTTTTACGATGTTATCTGTTTTCGTTATGAACTTGTAAAAAGAGGTTGCATAGTTACACTAAAAAAATTATAATTAAAATTATTTCCTTTCTTTTAATTTTTTAAGTTAGCATCTAGATGTCTATAACCTCTGTCAGACATGAAGTTTTAAACGTCGGTTTGACATAGATTATTGTTTTTGTTTTTACAATATTGCCTATTTTCGTAATGAACTTATTATTTATATATCAAGGGAGTTATGAGGGATTGCAATCTGGAGGGACGTTAGTCCCGAGGGATTGTAAGTTACCCGAGGTTATTAACATATATAACTCACGTAATAGATAACTAAATAATTTTATTTCAATTTTATAATTTTATTTCAATTTTATAATTTTACCTCAATTTTATAATTTTATTTCAATTTTATAATTTTATTTCAATTTTATAATTTTGTTTCAATTTTATTTCATATTTCATTATAAATGAAATATGAAAACGAAATTTTGTTGGTTATTAAAATTAAACGAACGTTTAAAAATTAAGTAGGCATTGTTACCATCGATATATCAGCTGACAAGCTAGCAAATATTTGTCAAAATACATTAGAGGGAGTGATAGATCTATAATTCCCTTACTATAACTCCCTAGGGAGTTATGAACATGTTTACAGTTACGGTAACTAAGGGTTTATTTGTTTATAATTAAGGTATCAATGGTGTTACGGGTACTTCCGTGTACTTCCCGAGGGCCTCTGGTCCGAGGGATGTATTCTGACCGAGAGCATTATTCCTGTAACACCCGTGGTTTCTTCTATATTTAATGTCCTCTTAGTGTGTTATTCAATTAAAAAAAGATATTGAATTTTATTTTTGACATTTATTGTCATGCGTATTTTTAGTAATAAACAAATTTTATTTTAGCAAAAAATATAATCGAGTTTGTTCAGTCTATAACTATAAGGACATTAATCAAATAAACATACATTAAAACAGTTCCTAGTTTATGTGCTCCGTTGACGAATTACAGCATTGTCTCAATCCCTGTCATTTAATCTTCAAGCTCCAAACCTCCAAACACAACGTTTAATCGTTTATTTTCACGTTATACTTATATTTAGGACAATCAATATACGAATTCCAGCACGATATAATTGCCAATTTTCCTTTTAGGTAATATCATTAATGTTGATATACTTTATTTCGCAACTATTCATTAATAAACGGCAGTTACTTCTTGCATCCCAAAATAAAATTCACCTAACGTAAATTCAAGTCCGGAGATTTCTGGAGTTCGATTACCTTCTTAAATAAAATACGCGTCCACTGAGACCTCTCTACACAACTACTCAACTATTTAGGATACACAAAGATACAAATAGGCTGACCCAAAATGAAGGACCGTAAACTCTACTAGTTCCCAAATGCACTTCTTCATACAATAATAACGGGTTTTTGACGTCGTACATATTCAAAAATAAGTGAATGCGAATCGCTTTAAATAAATCCACGACATATTACAGAATCCACTACCCTTTCGTGTATCAATTTAATACATACTTCATAACACCCCCCTCGACAACCCTAACACCCGCCCCTCAGTCTTGCAACCCTTACAACTACTGCTCTGCTACATTATCCACTTTCAGAAATCGGAATTTCGACTATTAACATCCAAACTTCGATTAACGAACAAACAAATTAATCAAATAACAAATTTCTCCTCTTCACGCTCACATAAAGACATTCGCACATTGCGAAGTATTGATCTCATTTCTTGATTCTTTAGAAAATTTGCTTTATTAAGATTTGAAATTGTTTTATGTCAGATGATTTAAACATTGACACCTAAATTCTTCTGCTTGCTCCATTTATTCATTTCTTTTTGTAACAACAATAACAAATAATTTTGTAATTAATGCATATAGTTATGATAAAAAACATGTTGGTAATTCGGTAGATTAATGTACAATTCTCGTAATGCAGGCGGTAAAGATAAACGAAATAAAGTCTCCAATTAATTACATACTTAATAGGGTAATCGGTAATCTAACTAGAAATTACTTGATTGCAATGAGGTCATAAAACCTTCTTCTAATTTCAAACAGTAGCGTACGAGAAACGAATCTAGGTCTACATTTCCGCGTTTAGATACAAGGAGTAAATGTTTATCTGGACGGGAAATGTATCATTTTAATTTCTCACTTCAACACTTTCGCATTGTTATTGTGAAAGAAAAGAGAAAAAAAAAGTAAATTATTTGAGACTATTACATCGTGCGAGCAAATTGCAATAAGAATCGTGTGTTCTTAATTTTGTTTTACTCACATTCGAAATTAGATAAGTACTTAGTATATCAATTTTCTTATATTACCACGCAGAATAATATAAATAACAACGGTCACTTTGGACACGTTATATAACGCTACTTATGATTTCCTACACTCTTATACCGGAAAGCGAATAATATGCTACAATTTATTTAATCACTTTAATGTTGTTCGAATATTGCACACGAAAACAATATGATTGATTATACTTATGTACGTATTCCAGCTGTAATCTTGAGAAAGTAATTTTTAACGGATAAATTTCTTTGAGATGCTACCTGTTGAACATAAGGTACATGGCGTGTCTGTTTAATGTACGGTTATATTTGTCATCGCATACAGCATGTGAAAAACGTTCACATTTTTGCCTTTTTATTTACTTGATTTATATTACGTAGGTTCTATATTTCAATTAATGTATCTACATTTTTAACGGTATAAATAAATGATACCAAACACGGTTACTCGCTTGACCTATCGTCGAAGTCTCCAAGTTTTGTTAAATTTTATGACTTTTGCTTTTATTTGAT
Source organism: Vesta saturnalis (assembly GCA_036346205.1). Lineage (NCBI taxonomy): Eukaryota > Metazoa > Arthropoda > Insecta > Coleoptera > Lampyridae > Vesta > Vesta saturnalis. The sequence continues at coordinate 1,286,394 of JARFJB010001161.1, read as the reverse complement.
TTTGCATAAACAACAACTTTATGACATTTATGAGTAGAATTTCTAATATTATCATCTTTAATACCCTTTAAGTAGTGGAGTGTTTTTCTGAGCGCCTACCTGAGGTAACCTATAGCGCACAAATGAGTCGTCCGCAGCAATGATATAGGAATAATATAGATATGGCTTAACGTAACACAGTTGAATGCAGACGTGTACATTTCATATCAACCTTGCAATCAGTGGTGTGCACAAATATTATTTCTGAACTATTAATTTACAAATGTGTTTTCTCGAAACTATTTTGTTAATACGTAATGTTCTCTAAAAATGACAAAAAATGCATGTTAAATGTTACTTTTAACTTTATAATAGTTATTTATGTATTAAGTGCATAATTAGGAGATTATGACACGAGGGAATGTTTAACACATTAATCGCCAAGGCAGACACCGCGTCTGTTTGTTATCATAACCACGGGGCCAGCGCAGACACCGGTGTCTGCTTTAGTATTTGTCCAAATATGCCGAACGGACACCTTTAATCTACAGGTTCTATGGTAGAGTTTCTGCTCTGACCTATCATCAAAGTTATACGTGGGCAGGCCTGAACGCGTTATGTAATAATTTTATGACATGTATCTGCTTTGGATCACTGATGATTTGCTTTTTTGGGATTCTATGACAGGACCAAAGCAGACACGGTAATTTACTTTCCATAATAAAATAAAGTGACTCTATAACTCATTTATTGGGAAAAATAAAAATACATTCTATACAAATCGACCAAAGAAACTCAACAACATACATTTAGAAAACATAAAATAAACATGGTATAATAAGAAAACAAAGTAGATATTAGGTAATATTATGCGTTACATTGAAGCAATCCAAACAGTACCTGCACTTGCCGTCGCAAACTAACTAACAGCTTCTTTACAACTGATTCCCTGAATACAATTAGGGATATGGATTTTCCTGTAAGAATTTTATAACGGTAATGAGCATTTATCAAAGCCGTTCCTAGAAATATTCAATGGCTACTTTTTTGTACCATTTTATGGTTTTGCACAATGCGCTCCCACAACTAGAAAACTGATCAGACAGATCCACAGAGGTTTTTCCTTTATTATTTTCTATTACCATTTTCGGCTTTTTCACTTCTTTGCCCTTTCTCACTAAAATGACTGTTTCATCTGTGTGTTTAGTAGACATCATGAAGACGTCTCCTTTATCCCTCCATTCTAGTACTGTGATTCCATCGACATTTTCCTCTGCAGTTACCTTACCTTTCTTAAGCTTCTTCCCAATAACACTTTTTGGGATTACTTTTCTGTTTTTACGAAACGTCTCCAATAAATGGTTTTTTGGTTTCATCAGTTTGCGAGCAAGATCCAAACTCGTGTAATCATTATCTGTTACTACGGTTCATCCACAATTCAGTAACTTTTCGCTTAGGTCAATTACTATGTTTGTTGGAACGGACTGCCGTTCGTCAACGTGTAATTTAAATATTTCTACTCCACATTTATGTGCTTTTTGCGGTATATACTGGCGGAAAATGGTTCAATCTATGAAAGATATTGGGCTTTCGAAAAAGTTTCATGTCCGGCGTAACAGCAGTTTGCAAAATGGAACATAGTAAGTAATATTTCAAATCAAATCATTTTAAATAGTTGACAATCTTTCTAATCCCATGTAACCAAGTAACCCAAACAGTTTTTTGAGTTCATCTTTTGTAGTTTGAACCCAGGCGTGTTTCCGTGAATGTTCAGTAATATCGACTGATTTGTCTATGTAGCATACAAGTTAGTTTCGTCCGCAATTTTATATTTTGTAGTCGATGAAAACGGAATAGAAATCAAATGGTGATCCATCTTGTAGTTATCAGTTTCATCAAGTTCCTGGTTTGAATTGTTTGTAGGCATGTCGTCTTCATTACTAATATCTGAATACTTATTTGATCGTAATGTAGAAGACTTCAAGCACCCGGGTTGGGTATTGGAACCAGATTCGCTCCCGGATGGCATGTACAGCGCATCTCTGGAATCGCCAGAATCATGAAAAGTATCTAGGAAGAAATAAAATATTGCATACATGCTTACAAGAACGAGGTGGAGGGCTCATTCGATAGTAACAACCCCTTAATTTTTTATATATAAAATAATCATGTTCACTGTCTAGAAGAGTGAGGTTATGTCGATGTTTGTATTTGAAATTCGATTGAATTTTTGACAGCGGATTCTGAAAGCACGGGCAAAATGATTCAAGAGAATGATTTTCTCCGAATAAAATACCACAAAATTAAAAGTTAGGGGGGGGGTGTCATTCTTGGGTTCGTAACCCTTGTACAGTGTGTCCCGAGTTGGTTGCTTTAGTTGTTTTTTAAAGATATCTTTGTTATGACCGCCACGATCTCCAGATCTGTCAATACTGTATTTCTTCCTATGGGGTTTTCTGGAAAGCATAATTTATTAAAAGCGTCATAATACTGACCTTAATGTTGCAATCCAACGACTTGGAAACGTTTTTCTAAGTAATTCCTCACTGCCAAAGCATTATGGGCTAGGGCACCGCCTTGTTGAAAAACATATTTGGAAGATGTTTTTCAGGAATGTTTATATTTATACTTTCGAAAAGCTAAGAAAGAACTGTAGTTTATAGTTACTAAGCCAGCTATGATTCCCATTTAATTAGAGCAGTGTGCGTTAATTTTCAACCTTACTTACACCATACAAAAAAATGCATTAAAGTCAGTTCAAAGGAAATTCTTGAAATTTTTATGTTACAGACTCCGTGGAACCTATCCTGTTATACAACATAACGAACAACTTGCTATTTTTAATTTTCAATCTCTTGAATCTTTATAATTGATACGCAATAACATAGATGCTTCTGACCTTTTAGCACACCTCCCATTTTCTTTATATGCCGGAACTTTAATCTTGTTAGCGAAATATGTGACACAAATCACTCCAACCTTTCCTCCTTATTGTTAGCTTGTTTGAATTTGACTATTGTTTAATTCCTTTTACTTGTTTTATTTTATACCATTATATTTAGTTACGTTAGTTTAAGTCTAGCTACGTTTCAATGTTAATGCAATATCAGTTTTATTATTGTCCTGTTAATGGATGTTGGACATTATAGCTTATTATTATTATTATTTTAAAAAAGTCAAGTTTATATTATTACTCAAAACCACACTCCCTAAAAAAATTCTAAGCACGCCACTGAATTCGGCACTTCGCAATATGTAAGTACCGTTGACGAAATATTTCAGTATAATAGTATTAAGCGAGGTATAAAAAAAAACCTTGAAAAAAGTGTAGAAATATAGACGTTTGGTTATAAGTCGAAAACAAATTTTCGATTTTGATATGAAATCTAGGTCAACAAAGTAGTACGTGAATGTAAAAACTGCAAACTTCTATCTTTGATAATAACAAACATATCTTTAAAAAACAACTAAAACAACGAAATCGGGACACACTGTAAAATCTACTGTTCTGATCAACTTATCTTCGGAATTATCACTGCAATGTGTTATCTGTTGTTCCCTAGTTAATTGTACTAGTCGTTTTGATCTGCTGCTCTTTGTGGCGCTTTCTATATTTTGGACCTGTGTCTACTTTGGCCTAGCAAAGAAAAGTTTTATCACAGTTTTGAAAGATTTGCAGCAGAGGGACTTTATTCGTAAAAATTATTGATAGGTAAAGGTGTAGTTTGGAAGGTAACATAGGAATATATAGCAGTAATGGCCCAGTGTTGAAATTATCAACATTTCCTTTCTAGCTTAACGTGTTAAAGCCATAGATATCTTACTTAATAACTAGATAAACAATCCTTGAAGCCATGTATGATCCGAATTGAAGCTGCGCATGGGGGTATTAGGAATTGCGCACTTGTGAATACTGTACTGTGCAAACATAAGCCGCCGTGTGTGCAAGAAGTCAAATAGTTCTACTTATATAATTATTTGTGGCCTCACTTGAAAAATGTTAGATTTTCTTTTAATTTTTTGTTGTCATTTTGACAAAAAGGCACTATGCAGTTTTTCGTATTTCACTTCTACTAATAGTAAATTCGAAAAGCGCGAAAAACCGAGGTTAAAGAAACACTTTTTGACAATTACAATTGATATCAAAAATTGAACTTCGCAATTCTAATGATATGACTGTGCATGTCCGAATACCCCCAATTTTCGATCTTATTGAAATGTTCAATTTGTCTCGTATTTTAATCGCGCAGCTCATGTGCTCTGGATCTCTAGTTATTAAGTAACATATCTATGGTTAAAGCCCGACGAACGAGGGCTTTTAATCTCCCGAAAACCATAATCGACTATTATGCCCGTGGTACATACAACGCTTTATTTTGTTTTAGTTTCTAAAACTGTCAAACAGAATATTTAGTATTTCTGGCAACAAGGCCCGCTCCAAGACCGGACAACCCGGACATTTGTCCGGGGGGCAAATCTTAGGGGCGACATTTTTACTCTCAGAATGTGAGAAAATATTAAAATTAAAATATTAATAATAATAGCATGCCCCCTTTCATTTGTAAAAACATTTCTTATCACTGTTTTTATAAGAAAGTTAAAATACTTGTTTTTCATCTAACAACGAAATTTCGGAGATAACGTTAGGAAAAATTGTTTCCCTTCGTTAAATTTTACACAAAAGTAAGCAAGTATTCTGCCAGTAAAATAAATAACAGGTACGTAAATTATTTGATGTGCAAAGATAAGGTTTCTGTAATTCTTTTCTTAGAAATGCCTGCCTAAATACTTTCCTAATTGGTGTTTAAATCTTTAATCCTAAAGGGTAATTATGTGTTTTAACAATACTGTACACGCTGACCTTGCAGGGTTTTTCCTAATTAACTTGTCAATCAAATAAATCAATTAACAGATTAGTTAAACAATAAGTGGCCTAATATCAAGGGTAATTTTAATGATAATGGCGACGAAACTGGGCTATTTTTTTAAATTAAAGAACCCAGATAAAACACTAAAATTTAAAGGTGAAAAATGTGTAGGCGGCAAATTATCAAAAGAGCGGGTAACAGTTTTTGTGTGTGCTAATTTAACCGGGACAGAAAAACGAAAGCAAATCACTCAAGCCACGGTGTTTCAAAAATGTAAATCGAAAATTGTGTGGATAAACCGTTTTGGTCTACGAAATATAATAAACAATAGAAAATTATAGACTTTTTTAACAAAAACTAACTCATAAATGTGTAAATATTGTATAATATAGTGATTTATTAATGTATCGTAAAAATAAAATATGTATGTAACTTTTTTCTTTTATCGTTTATTACGAACTTCGGATATAACAAACTTATTTTTCAAGTCCCTTGTGGTTCATTATAACCGGATTCTACTGTAGTTGTAAAGAAAATAGGTATAACTACGAAAACATAATTAATTATTCAATGATAATTATTAAATAAGGAACACGGGTGTTATTTGTATACACTACCTAATATAACCGCGCATCGCATATATACCATATAAGTCAGCAAGCAGGGTGCCGCGTGAACTTGTCTGAATTAGGAATAGACAAGAAATGACTTGTTTATTGTCTTCAATTATAAAAGGGCTGTCTTATTACAGCATAGCATTATTTTTGCTCATTCGTCGGTGGTGATAACAAGTGCAACTCTCAATTGTATATACTGTTCTGGTTCAATAATCAGTGTGATTTGTAATTTTTTAAGGTAAGTTAACCGTTAACTTAGCGAATCTACGAAATTAGGGTATTTTGATCAGTAAAGGCAAAATTATTAAAAATAAATATAGTTTAAAAAACTAAAAAACACGCTTTAATGATCAATCGAACTAAAAAACGAAAAATAATTCTTAATATAGGCAGAAAATATAAATAAACGAAAAAGATTAGTATTATTGTAAAAAAAGCGTGGGGTGCTCGATGAATGAAAAATATGGCACAAAGCACCCTATGCTTTTTTTACAATAATACTAATCTTTTTCGTTTATTTATATTTTCTGCCTATATTAAGAATTATTTTTCGTTTTTTAGTTCGATTGATCATTAAAGCGTGTTTTTTAGTTTTTTTAAACTATATTTATTTACATTGAGCTGTAGAATGGGTAGGATCGAAACAGTTATTACATAGCTTCAAATAATTGACTTGTTCTACTTGAAATATCTAGTATCTTGAATTCGCCATAATCAAGAATGAGATGGTTTTCCTTGTAAAAATAACATGACAGTTTATTTGGAGCTAAAATTGGAAAGGACTTACTCGGTCTGGAGGATAGGCATTGGATCCCAAATGCGCCGTATCTTGTATCGCATGTATCGCCGACCGCGCGCATGCTTGTTCAAAGAAGTCGGTTACAAACAGACAGACAAGCAAACAAATATATAGGTGAAGCTAATATAAGCGTGTTAAAAACAAACTTTCATTTAAATTTCATAATCTTTTTGAAGGTAGGTACTTGAGGAAGCTCCTTCTCACATGAAAATTAAATTTTGAAAACGATTTTTGAACAAAACAGATAAATCAATTAAAAAGTTAAAAGACTTGTTTTGATAATTTTAAAAGGACTGAAATTTGTTTATGTTTCGTTAAAAAACCGTCTTTGAAATTTAATTTTCATCTGCGAAGGAGCTTTTTCAAATACCTTAAAAAAGGTTATGAAATATACGGAATACCCTAAAGCTTGATTTTTTTTGAATAATTCCTGCGTTTTACTGACCAATAGCCCCTGATTCTTTTTTTTATTATCAACTACTGGATGCGATCCCTTTTAAGTAAAGCTACAAATATTTTTACCTAGTTTTATAAATAAAATCTTCTCAAAATGAGATAATAGACCTGTTGCATCAAAGTGTGAAATCTTATATTATTAATGAAATGAAAAGAGCCAAATATTATTCGATAATTTTAGATTGCACTCCTGATATTTCTAAGGTGGTGCAAATGACTCTTGTAATCAGGTATGTTTCAATCAATAAAAGTGATTCCAATCAGGATGAGGTTTAAATTAAAATTAAGGAAAGCTTTTTGGGTTTTCTTCCAGTTGAAAAGTCTACAGGGAAGCAAATGTTTGAAATTATAATTGCAGAACTTAATAATTTGGGTTTAAATTTACAGGATATAAGAGGACAGGGATATGACGAGTCTAATACGCGGGGCGATAAATCAGGAGTGCAATCTAGGATTAAGAACCTAAATCCGCGAGCTTTCTATGTTCCATGTAGTAGTCACTCTCTCAATCTAATAGTTAACGATATGGTAAAACCATCTTTGGAAGGCGCTAATTTCTTTAATATGATTCAAAAAATATATGTATTTTTTCAGCATCTACTTTTCGCTGGGCAATTCTTCTAAAACATGCCCAGGGTTTGACTTTAAAACCATTAAGTGATACTAGATGGGAGAGTAGAATAGAGGCTTTAAAGCCTTTAAGATTTTATATCGGAGGCGTATACGACGCCTTGCATTTATGAGAATGAAGAAATTGATAATTTAATAAGGGACGAAGCCTCGGGTTTATTAAGTTGTATTAAACAATTTAAATTTTTGTGTTCAATAGTTCTTTGGTATAAAATTTTAAACTGTATTAATCCAATAAGCAAATTGTTGCAGACAAAAGATTATGATCTAGCATCTGCACTTGATCTTTTGCAAAATTGCAAAAAGTTTTTTCAGGATCTTCGATCGGATAAATCTTTTAATGAAACTATTGTTGATGCGAGAGAACTAGCCGACGAAATTGACGTTGAAGCCAATTTTGAATCAACAATACCACGACACCGAATAAGAAGAAAAAAAAGGAATTTCTCATACGAAGCTCGAGATGAACCGATCGAGAATCCTAAAGAAAATTATAAGGTAGATTTTTTAAATTTTATAATTGACCAGGCACTAAATGCAATAGATACTAGATTTAAACGACTTAGTCACCATAGTAATTATTTTCAATTTTTATATAATATATATGATTTAAAGGGCAAGAAAATCTTTTAAAACATTGCAACGATCTAGAAAGTATTTTAACTCACGGTGATTCTGTTGATATTAATGGGGTAGAATTAGCAGAAGAAATTTGTGCAGTATCTGGGCTTATGGGCAAAAAAGAAAGCCCCAAACCTAAGTGTTTCCGTAAGAGTATTACTGTGTATACCAATAACTGTTGCAAGTGGAGAAAGAAGTTTTTTCAAATTAAAACTGATTAAGAATTTTTTACGTTCAACTACAACGCAAAATCGTCTTAATGGGTTGGCCATTTTAGCGATTGAGCACGAAATTGCTGATCAAGTTAACTTAAAAGATGTAATAAAAACATTTGCGGAAATCAAAGTTAGAAAGAAAAATTTCTTTTAGGTTACTTTATTTTATAGTTATATTTTTATAAAATCTAAAATTTCTCGGTTTGGTTATGCAATATTCTTTGTACTTTCTTAATAGATATAAGTATAACAATAAAAGTGCACCTTATATGTACCAGTACTTTTAAGTGTTGCCCTTTTTAAATGCTTATTATGTTACATATATTTTTTTAAATAAATGATTTTAACATAATTTTTATTTTATTTAAAAAAAACTGGCGGCAAATTGTTTGTTTGTCCGGCAGACATGAAGGAGCGGGCCCTGCTGGCTGATAGTTGTGCCGATGCAAATTTTAGTGTTATGTAGATAGTTGGCTATATTGATGTTGTTAGGAATACTGTGTACTTTTAATTTCTATAAATCGAAAGTATGATTTTCCTCACTTTAATAAATAAATGTTCGATACCGAAGCTTGTTTGAACAACTAGTGCAATTGCTGCTTAGCAATTTTTTATTACTCTATGCCATAAAGATCAATTTATGTCCGAATTTCAGAATTTATAAACAAATAAAATAAAATAATGTAATAAAAAATTATCAATTTTGCAAAATGGCAGTTACTAAGGATCCAACGAATTCTTGCTAAGGAGACCATGACACAATTCAGCAACTTCGACTATATTTTCAGTTTTTTACGATCCCGCAATATCATAAGAATATTTTAGTTCTAATATAAAGAGGAATATGTCATAATTTCATAAAGACCACGATTTTGATCAGAAGTTTTTCGTTTGATTTCAGATTACAGATTATTATCATTAAGTTTGTTGGTTAAATATTTACTTATCGAAGTGAGATAGAGTGTAATGGTTTAGTGTATACCTACCTCCATCCTACCACCGTACAAAGACACCTTTCCAAAAATTTGAAACTGGAAAGGGCTGAAACGTTTAAGGAAAAAAGTTAGTAACATGGGCGCTAGGTTGCTTAACTAAATTAGAAGTTTTTTCTATAAAATGCGTCAAATTAAGTTACTAAAAAGGTAGCCATATGAAATTTGTCGTAAATTTTTTAATATGTTTTGTCTGAAACTCATTAGTCTAATCCTCGAAATAAAACGGTGGGAGAAAAAAAAGTAAATAACTTAAGGTGACTTTAATCAACACTTTCCTCTATTAATTCCACTATGAATCATTCTTCTAAATTTTTCTAGTGTTCCATAAAGGGCGCTTTTTAAAAATCGATGAGTTTTACGGTTTTTCCAAAAAAAATTAATTCGAGTAGTAGTAAATTTTTAAAATTGGCAAATAAAACTAATCATCTGATAAAAACTACATATCTCTTTTTTCAAACTAAAGCTATTTGCGAACGGCTGTCTAGAAAAGTTATCTTAACAAACAGTTGCAACAGTTTACAATTAATTCAACAACAATGAAATTTAAAGCAAGAGTTAATTAGAAAACATTAATAGTAAATGACAATGGGCACATCGACAAAAACAAATTTAATAAATAGTTATTAGTGATTTAAGTGTTGAAAATGCTGTCCATTTTTTTAAACACACCGATGTAACCCAATATGGGTTAAATATTTTATTTAATAGTCACGGAATTTTTAAATTTTATAACTCCCTTTACTGATCAGCATATAACTAACATTGGATACTACAGGTTGATAATCAAATGGACATTATATAAGTTCAAATTCTGGTCACTACTAAATAAGTCAAGAAACCGTGCTTGATAACAACAATGTGGAAAAAACGAGAGCACTTTAGGTACTTACGTCATAAATAACTATTTTTAAAATTTGTTTTTGGCGTTTGCAAAATATTGAGATACATGTTAACATTTATACCGTCTGGTTAGACACAAAGCATTTACACAAAATTTATTTCGAAAGAATCGACCTAGTGGACCTGTGGTAACACTGCTTAGCATTGGAGACGTAATGTATTCGATCCCCGTTACCGTCTATCATGTATATGATGTATGAGGTTTTTTCATGCAACCATAGCGGTATGGTCGTTATGTATACGAACACCGTGTGCGGCTATTTAGGCGAATACTGGGGTAATATCTTCTCCATCAGAACTCTCACGCCGTTACTTCCGATTCTATTGTGACCGTACCTATCCTTAACCCCACCATGCATACATACTTAATGTACGTATGTTGGGAATTCATGCCTATTGCACAAGGAGCTTGAAAAGTTGAAGCAGCCCGCCCTTCTCCTTGAGGAGGGAGTGAAACACGTTGCATTTTCCTTTTCTTTTTGAAAGATTCTTTCACTGATCTTATGTGGAGTTTCAGAGTTCATCACAAATGATTATTACTTCGATTAATTAAAAATATCTTCTCTCGCAAATTTTAACTCGCCTGTTCATATACTGTGTCGCAAAAATTGTGGATCTTCTTGGTATCGCAGGAACATCATTTCATAAAATTGTAGGCGTAGCTTAAATTTCTATAGATCATATTTTGCGGCACGAGTTAAAGATTCTGAATTACCGTCAAAATAGATAACCACATGTATTATCATGTATTATCTTCATTTGAAGTAATTGGCTTTGATAAAATTCGTTCTGCACTAATTCGGACATACTCTAGTTGATTTTTTAGAGTTCTCCTTCCCTTTTTCTGCCCATTGCTGGTGAATTGTGATGTTTCCTTAAGATGTTCTGTTTATAACCCCATTGCATCGCCTGTGAATAAATAATAAATCAGCATTTGAATATATATTATGTTCCATTTTTATAAAAATTAACTAAACTGGCAGTGCAAAAAAATTGACAACAAATAACGGTGTATTTTGGAGTTTCGCTAAGAATTTCACGGCCATCCTCGCAAGAAATTAGATGATTTTAGTTGATTATACAATAAACAGTAACAGATAACACAAAAAGTTGAAGAGATAAGTGTAGGGAACCTTATATCATATGGAAGTCAATAAAATTTTGTATCATAATATTGAAAAACATACAGGGTTTCGATTAAAAAACCGGACTGAATTTAGCTAAACTCGGCATTAAACTTCCACCACCATGTATGCAATTAAGCCACTTTGAAAGACCAGATAGGAAGCTTAGGGATTCAACTCTATCTTTGTTACTGTAAAATACACATGGTTTTAAACTAATTACGGTTACCTTTAACTCTTTTAAAAGAAAAAATAAGTATCTTAGAGAACGGTTAGTTTGGGAATAGGGAAACTTGATTAAATTTCACCTACAGCGTTACGTAGTTGCAATAATACAGTGGGTGTTCCATTTAAAAAAACGAAGTGACGCCAACTTCCGGTATAACCGGAAGTGGTACGTAGACTCTTACTTGAGTAAGGCATGCCCGAGAACATTGTTGCCAAAATTTTCTAAACTCCAATCGAAGCAGTCTCTGAAATAATTCTAATGGACCATTGCCGTAAGACACGCTGTATATATATATATATATATATATATATATATATATATATATATATATGTTATATTTTTAGTTTTTGATTAGTTAGATAACCTTCAAAGTTCTTCAGTGAGATACAACACAACTAAAATCTTCATTTCTACGTAAAAGTTCAAATTTACTTAAATAAACTGTTCAATAGGGCCACCATTCTGCTCTACACACTTTTGCCACCTCGTTCTGACACAGTAACAAACTCTACGTAATGTGTTGCCATTTAATGGTCCTAACACATTCAGCACTCTCTGTTCCAAAATTTCCCGAGTCTTTGGTGGTTCGAAATTGAATACTTGGTTTTTAGTGGCACCCTACACATAAAAGTCAAGGGGGTAAGGTCGGTTGATCTCGCAGGCCATTGTACTGGTTCATTATCGAAATGACTCTTATTTTAAATTTCTCGTACAAATTGTTGCACGTCACGATCATTGTGAGCCGGACAGCCGTCCTGCTGGTACCAAATTTTGCATATTCTCAGGGTAAATAATGTACCTCAGGACGGGAATTATCTCGTTCGTTAGTAGCTCCATACATTTGTTTCCATTTGAGTTATCATCAAAGATGAAAGGCGGTATTAAGTGAACATCTGAAATGAAAAACAAACACTCAGAAGAATAAAAAAGTCAATAAATGCTCGTAGAAAACAAAACCAGACCAGATGTTAAAATCAAATCGAATTTGATTTACCAAATGGACGCTCCACAATTGGTAAACCGTATTTCATCAGTCCAAAGTATTTTCCTAGGAAAATCGGCATCAACTTAAAATTTTTGCAGATACCAACTGCAGAATTGTAATCTCCGATCATTATTGGTTAAGCCTTGTATTATTGCTGATTTCTATGAGTGGTACTAGCTTTTCTTCAATGTTTTATGAATACTGGATTTCGGAATACCAGCGACTCGACCAACTGATATATTTGGATGGTTCGCAACATTTTCGAAAATAATATTTTCACGTATTGTTTACCTAGTATTTAAGTCTCTTTCGTTTAAAGGTTCCAAATTTCACTAAAGTTCCGATTCTTCTATTAAAAATTGTACGGTATGGTTGTGATTTTTCCGGAAAATGCCCAGCGTAACTTGTGCAATCATTTTCGGGGTTTAGGTTTGTTTTGAAATTAACTTCTAGTATATTAACTTTTTCTTCTTTTGTAGCTTTATGTGCCATTATCAGTACTTATTAATACCGACGCTTAATAGTGACTACTTATCAATGACTAGTGCATAAAGTTTTGGCTAACTCACCTATTCCACTTTTAGATGTGAATATTGACAGAGGTTATTATTTATGTCGCACTGACGTTTTATGTCATAGCCTACCATATTAAAATTTATTTTTTGTTAATATCTCTCGTAGAAATGAAGACTTTACAGACATGTACCCCATTGAAAAGCTCTTCTCAAAGGCTACTAATTAATCATAAACTGGAAACCGCCGCCAGTACAAACACAAAACAGCGCTGATAACTTGAAAACAAATGAAAATCGAGAGTTTCAATTAACTGCAAGGAAAAAGTGTCTTATCAATCAAAGTTCAAAAGGTTGCGTAAGGCGTTATGGAGTTATTAAAGAAAATTGAAATAGGTAAATTTTATTTTTTTTTAAATATCTCAAAATCGAAGGAAGCCAGGATGAATTTGAAATTAGACTTGTTGCGAGCATTGAAGTGTGGACACAGTATATATATATATATATATATATATATATATATATATATATATATATATATATATATAAACAAGAGGTATGAAAAACATAAAAATACTTTTCAACCCCCTTAAGCTTCACCCGCAGTGATTTAGACATCTTAAACGTCAAAATGCTAATGGTCTTAACAAAAAAATTGGTAGAACCTAATACTACTTTAAATTCAAGAAAACTTTTAGTTAAATAAAAACAAGTACACTATAGGAAATAATTATAATAATTGTTCGAAATGACGGCCATTTTGTTCTAGACAGAAGTACAGACGACTTTCAAATTCTTGTCTAACGTTATAGAAAATTTATTTCCATAGATTTAAACGTTATAGAATCAATTTTATCCCAATCTTCTTTAGTCAAAATAGATGAAATTTCTAAATGTAAATATAAAAGATTTCTATCGGTGTTATCCAGTAACTTCTTAGTAATATGTATTTGATTACGTAGAAGAGCATTTTCAGTTCTTCTGTAAATATTATTCGCTTGCTTGTTATTAAAATTTCTTTTAATATAGATAAACTTTGGGATAATCTTTTGGTCTCGGCATAGTAATAAAAAAGTGAGTGATGTTTAGATTTGTGAATGCTTCTATCATTTTAAAATTGAAGTTTTTCACAACTTTACACTTACATCATAACTCGATTAAATTTTGTTAAATGTGTTTTTTTGGCTGGCAAATTTCATTGTTAGCTTTCATCGTAGAGAGTGTTCTGGTTTGTCATCTTTGAGGCAGTTTAACAATATTTAATTTTAATGACCTAGTTATTCTTTACTACAATTTTATAGTTGTCTTTATACGTTTCTCAAACTGTTATATTAATAGCAGGCTTATGTTTATGTTTGAATTTTTCAAATTTGACAAAATTGTTTACTACATCTTTAACAATTTTTATCAAACATTACTACTGACGAAGATAACTGTAAGTGTTATCGAAACGTTTAGATTGTATAATTTAAAGTACACCATTAAAAATTCCAAAAAGGATAAGTATTTTATTATGAGTGTTAATGGTGAAAGTTTACATTTTCATATGAAGTAAATATTTGTCAAATTCTTGTTAATATGCAATACCTCCAATACAAAAATTGTAATTAGTCTTCTATCATAATATATTAGTTTTTGTTGCGTTTTTAATGTATAATACAATTGTTTCATAGATTTAAAAATGTCTCAATAAACTTATACATTTTCAAAAATTGAAAATAATTCGGAAACGGCTATATTTAGGGATAGGGAGTTGTATGGCGAACTGACAAGGGTTAATAGGTAGAAACCAAAAATGTAATAATATACAGGGTGTTTTATTTGAAAAAGTACGCTTTTACTAGTTCGAATAATGGTTGATTGGCAAGTCAATTATAAGCACCGTGTATGCAATTATGTCATTTTCTTCACATTAAAACGAAGCTCTATCTGTGTACTTATTCTTATATAAATTAGATAACTTTTATTTTTCAACAGTTAAGGAGGTACATTTTCAAAGCAAACTCTGTAATTTCAATTTTTTTTTAGAAAAATCGAAATAACTCAAAAACGGCTATATTTAGGGATAGGTAAATATATTGCGAATTTGTTAGGAACAATGTATAGAATTTAAAAAAGTAATAATATACAGGGTGTTCCATTTAAATTTTTTATAATAATTTGGTCCTCTTTAGATAAACAACCTGTATTCGCGTAAATAATTTTAAAATATGCACACAACTAAACTATAACTGCATTCCAAATTTTATTAATCTAGCTTATATAAAACGGAAGATATAGAAGAAGGCGCTCTTGTTGCCGGAGCCTGTATATATACACCGTGCCCAAGATAAGGACGCCCACTATGGGGATCTCGGATACGGTAAGAGATGGAAGGTCGGTTAAATAGAACAAAAGTTACGCCTTTATAGTCTTTGTAGAACTCGAATATCTCTTTTAGTTTTTGAGATATTTTAAAAAAATTTAATTTTCTGATTTTCGTTTTTATTTTTTTCTGACCTTATTTGAAGAGCTATCAAGAAAATAAGAGCACATTTTCATTGCCACTTTTCTATCTCTACTTAATGCTGTTATTCAATTTTTGATACAACGTTTCGTTTGTTAGCAACCATCATCAACTTTATTTTTTTAAATACACGAAAAAATTATTTTTGCCATATTTAAATTCTATCCTTGATTCTGAATTCAACGATATATCACACTTTATATTTTTGATACGTTTCAGATTAGAAAATTCATATTCAATGTAAAACATCGAAAATGTACAGTTAAAACTAATACTACAAACATTAGAAAACTGTAAAATTATTATAAAATAATGTTTGTAACGTGCCAATTCTTGTCTGTCGTTACCTTCATTTAAATTTCGAAATTTGCATTATTATTGATAAGTATATTTACATTACATTAGTATTTTAAGCATTTCTTTTTTCGTTCAATAATTAAATTTTTATATCTCAATATTTTCTCTTCAGTAATTACGAACGTCCCTGTGTATATTTTAGACATCCAATTTTAGTTCTATGCGCAACGTGAATTGAACATGCTTATACATTTCCGTTTATTATGCCGTGCATTTAAGACGTTATCTTTTTTAAGTTTTGCTTCCCTTTTATAAGGTATGTAAAGGCGTCTAATCACATTTTCTATATATTATATTTAATAGGGAATAAGAATATGGAACAAAGGTAGGAACAAGGAAACCGTTTAAGAAAAAACTTTTATTTTGTAAATTTACGTATCATTGAGGAGCGTGGGTAAGACGTCACGAACTGTACTTATTTAAAATGGCGGGATAATGCATTATGAACATAAATGGAGATACCTTTGTTTTGCATCAATCACATATGCTGTTATACATTTTCTACGTTCGTCGTTATATCAACAGCTTTCGTCGTTTGAGTCTGCGTTCGTCATATCTTTCAATTATTGTTACCATATGCTACCGTTCATCTAATTTTTATGTTGAAGACAGATGAAACTTATAGTGCTTACCTATACGTCTCCTTTTCGTTATTTGTACGTTAATTCCAATTGGAAATTACCCTTACATTATCGTATATTTGACTTGGAATTGGAAATGAAAGTTCTCAAGCTACAGTTCGTTTAAGACGAGATTAAAATATTTATTTTGTACAAGTAAGTACCTTTTAGTGCAGTTTAACAAATCAGTTGGTGTTATTTTGATACGGTTAAAAAAAAGGAGCAGCTGAGTCCTGCTCCTGATATAAAAACATTTGAGTTCATAACCTATCACAACTGTAATTTGTTGACATAGGTCAATACACGTTTCATTATTGAATACATGTTGAGTAGATTGCATTTTGAATTTTAAGTAAACATAGATTGTAAGCTTATCTACAATGTTTAATTTAGTAATTTTAAGATTGTAAGGCCGTACAAGAAGTATCGTTTTAGTTATTTTATTCTGATATTAATCAGACATTTTGCTTTATTAAATATACATATAAATACAGTTGTTTAGTGATTATTCAGATTACCTATTATGCTTTGACATACAACCTTTCTCAATTTTTGTTGTATTTTAATTATTAAACCTAGAAATTTAGTGGTGCCCAATAAAACAAATGCTAATACTGATTACATCTCTGTTTTTCTCACACCTGATGAACGAGTTCTCAATTTCAGTAAGTTTTATAAGTTTGTACCCCACTGAGCTAGACCGTGGTGAAATTTACCTTTGTAACAACTACACATTTTTTTTAATTTTTTTTTTTTGTTATATGTTTTCTCATTTTCTAATGCCTATTGCGAATAAAATAATTCACAAGTATGTATTTAGTGAAAAGACTATTAATTAAACAGTTAAAATAAATCTTCCGTCGTACTGATGCATTTGATAAAAATAAGTTGGCTTTGCATTTTGTTTACCTACCTGTCATAATTGATTGTTGTCCGTATTACGTTTGTTTGGTGGTCTTTGAGTTAATTACATTTTGTGTTTACCTAAAAACTATATGGTAGGAGTACATTTTTCAAATAATGAAAAATTCGATATACTGACGTGTTATATTTTGTGTCAACGTAATTGTTCTGAAGCCGAAATAATGTATTTAAACAAATATCCAGAAAGGCATCAACCTCACAAAAGAGCTTTTCGCACATTAGCAGTTAATCTAAAAGAATATGGTGCGTTCAAAAAACCTGTAAAATCTCGCAAAGAACCTTGCAATGAAGAAAAAGCCAATAATGTTTTATTAGCTGTAACGGAAAATCCAGAGGTTTCTACTAGGAAAATTGAAGACGCAACTGACATAGCCCATTCCACAGCTCATTATGTTCTAAAGAAGGAGAAAGTACATCCACATAAATTTGCCAAGGACTTCTACCAGGTGACCCAGAAAGACGTAGAATATTTTGCGAATGGTATACACATCAATCTCAAGACAATGAATGTTTTCCGAATAAAATAATATGGTCTGATGAAAGTATGGTTAATAATAATGGAATTTTTAATCGTAGAAATGCTCATTATTGGGCAAGAGTAAATTCACGTCTATACAAAACGGCCAAACACCAACAGCGTTTCTGATTTAATATATGGGCTGCTATATTCGGTACTCGAATTATAGGTCCTTTCATTTACCACGAGTCCTTAAATTCTGAACGTTACCAAATTTTACTCCAAAATGAATTAGAGATAGCTTTGAATGATTTGCCTTTCCAAGAAGTTGAAGGTAGTTGGTTTATGCAGGATGGTGCACTAGCACATAATTCCAGAGTTGTCAGAGAATACTTGTCAGTTAAATTTCCAGAAAGATGTATTGGCACTCATGCAAATGTACTGTGGCCAGCCCGTTCTCCAGATACAACACCTTTGGATTTTCTCTTTGGGGATACATTAAAAATTACATTTATAGAAACGTTATTGAAAACGAAGACATTTTACAAAGATTAGTTAACGAAGGGTTTGCTAGTATTACTCCTCAAACTCTGAAGAATGTTTTAGATGCTACAGTTAGAAGATGCTATTTATGTTTAGAGAAAAACGGGAATCTTTTTGAACATCTTTTGTGAGTTTAATAACCTTTAAAATAAATTTGTTTTTTATTTGTCTATCATTTAAAATTACAAAACATACTTTTATAATAATTTTACGGTTTTCTAATGTTTCTAGTATTAGTTTTAACTGTACGTTTTCGATGTTTTACATTGAATATGAATTTTCTCATCCGAAACGTATCAAAATATAAAGTGTGATATATCGTTGAATTCAGAATCAAGGAGAGAATTTAAATATGGCAAAAATAATTTTTTCGTGTATTTAAAAAAATAAAGTTGATGCTAACAAACGAAACGTTATATCAAAAATTGAATAACAGCATTAAGTAGAGCTAGAAAAGTGGCAATGAAAATGTGCTCCTCTTTTCTTGATAGCTCTTCAAATAAGGTCAGAAAAAAATAAAAACGAAAATCAGAAAATTTAATTTTTTTCAAATATCTCAAAAACTAAAAGAGATATTCGAGTGCTACAAAGACCATAAATACATCATGTCAAATGCGTAACTTTTGTTCCATTTAACCGACCTTCCATCTCTTACCGTTTCCGAGATCCCCATAGTGGGCATCCTTATCTTGGACATATATATATATATATATATATATATATATATATATATATATATATATATATATATATATATATATATATATATATATATATATCACTTACTTTTCAAATCTAAGCTTACTTTAACGCATTTTGTACACGTGAAAACAAAACAGAATTTCTTAAATTCTTCACAAGTTAATGTGAGCGTTTTGCAGTGATTAATAAGAAATTCTTGATCATCAAACTAATTGCAGCAGCACCTGTGTAAATTCTACTTCCAAGTATTTTGCAAATTTACACTATAATAATTTGCACAAAATGTCTATTCTTGAAGCAAACAAACTCTAATAGCATCATGAAATACCAATTTTCTCATCCCGTTAAATTTAATACCAAAGTTATGTAAATACAGAATGCTTCAAGGTTAATTATTATATTTCGCATCTGTATAGCAAAGATGTAATGGTTGGTTAGTTTTAATTAAATAAAAACCATCATAACATTCATATGAATGATTTCGTAAACAAGGAACGAAGAAAAAAATTCTTCTTATAAGATTCCTTTACTGCGATTTAACAAATAGGATGAGTTTAATGAGGTTGCTTTACATAATTATTACACATTTAATACTATTCTTGAAAAACTATCAATTTTACTTATGGTATTAATTGTTAACCTACTTTAATTAAATTATTGCTTTACAGAATTGCTGATTACCACTTTGTGCAATGTAGTTTCAATTCCAATTAAACAATAACTCAATTTCATGAAGCTCCCTCACATGTATCGGAGGTGTATAACTTGCTGGAAGTTTAAATATTTTGATGGTTTATTTTCAAAAATGTTGGTATTTGTAAAGCATAAAAACTAGTTAGAAAGCGAGTAATTATAGGTTCTGTGGGTATAATTGTTTTTTTAGAATGCATAATTCATTTTTACAATCGCTAAAAAAGATAGAAAGGAAGAGTAATCGCAGTGTTATGATTTGAACTATAATTCTTACACATACTCATTATATTCATGTTAAAGGTATGAATTATTATTCCTAATGTAATACTTAACTCCACATAAATTACACCGGAAAAAATTAACGTGATAAGAATATGATTTTCTATTTTTTTTTTTTAATTTTCTTAAACAAACTTTCAGCGTCAAATTACTTTCAATAGTTCAAATGAATATGCGTGAAAGTTTCGTATAGATGAAACAATTTAGATCCACACCCATCGTTGTTTTGTAAACATATTGGATATGTTAATATTTCGTAATAAAGAATCACAAATTAATGTTCGATTTATATTTAAAGTAGATAACAATTAATTAAAGTTTTACAGGCTTTTCGCCAGCAGGAAACCGTGTCGTTGTGAATATATGAGTACGTGAGGGTGTGCCTATCAAAAATTTTAGATTAACGATCACGTTGTTTTAGCAAGGTGATGTAATTATATTTAGATTTTATTTATGGAATATTTTGACGCTTTTTACGGAAAATTTTCTTAAACAAAAACTTGACTTTCGTTAACGTTTGAGTGTTGCAAACTTGCTTTGACAGTTTAACCATATCATTTCCCCAAATTAAGTATTAGAGTTTGTAGGTTATAAACAAAGAATTAACTTTTAATCATTTTTGTCTATGTATGAAGGTAACTGCGCTTGTACTATTTTTATTTATTATCCATAATATTGTCTAGCTCTTTCCTGGCAATTACAAACATTTAACATAGTTCTTTAAGCTTAACGTAAACTTAAACTTGAAGTGCACCAAAGTACCTTACCTTCAAAACACAATTACACTCAATAATTCAAACATTTAAAAGCATAATGTGGAATTTATTCTCAATTCTATAAAGCTTATAAGCTATTTAAACGTTTCATATTGAATTAACCTGCAATAAATCAAATCTAATAAAATATTGGCCGTCATTGGCCGTCTAGTGTTATCCCTACATTGTGTTGTTTTAATTGAATCAGATATGGCAAGAAGGAGTCACTGCTGTGTTATAATGGTTCAGTTCATTTATTGCATTCCACAAGAAGAACCACAAAATCCAGCCGTTTAACAATCAATAATCAAATTTAAAGAGTAAGTTGAAGGTGGGAGGCATGTATAACCGATATCAGACGGGAAGGTATCACCACTCTTACCATGGGCTTCTGAATAATGGTTCTCCGATTTTTTGAGCTGACAGTTACCCTTTACTTGCAATTCATTCATTTTCATCCCATTCCTCTTCTCGCCCTCACCTATCGTATTGAGAGTTCAAAATTAACGAAAAGATGGCTGTGGTTTCTAGGGTCAAAAATTCCCCATTCGGATGTCCAAGTGGAAAGGACCCAAACGACGATCATCGGACGTACTCACTTTTTGATCTATTATTATAAGTTCCGTGGTATCTTAATGACGTTCACTAACACTTTGAATAATTACAAACTGACATTTTGTTTCAGAAACACGTCTCCAATACAATCTTTACTCTAACTTTTGACATAAAGAAAGGGTGTGTAGCTATCTCAAGGATAATATCGCTTGCAAGAGCTGTTCTTCTTTGGAGAATAAAAACTCGACGTGATTTAGTTCAATAATTCTGGTCCTAAATTTGTGAAAATCCACTGTTGTTTCAATGGATCTACCAATGGCACTAACCTCTTATACTTCTTTGGTTACTTTAGTATGAAAATTGACTGCCAATGTTCATATAATTGGCTTCCATTGGTATAAAAAAATAATAATTTAATAAAGAAATAGAGAAATAAATGTTCTCCAAAAACAAATCGTTAAACTAACAGGAGATACTAACCATTCACCACAAATAATGCCGTTGTCCCAGTCGGAAGATTAATATAGGGCCAGTCTTTTGATTTGCTTAATTACCACAAAATCTGCTAGCTTGCTTCCACTGAACATCAATATAAAAAAATTGCAATGTAACACTAATAAAAATGATCTCGGACGCTAAGTTATTTTTTGATTATGCTCGGAATAACTAAACCGAGTTTTACAATAAAAATTTTATCAAAATGTAAAATAATAAAAAATATACAACTGTTTATTAACAGTTAATATGATATGGTTAAATAAAATATATCTTAAAAATAATTGTAAAAACCTTAAATTACTAAAAAAATCATTAAACATTAAATACCTGTTGGTAAAATTTTTGTACAAAAATTTTTTAATAACCTCTGGTATCTAAACGATTACGGAAATTTCAACTGAGGTGATGTCATCTTTGCCACAATATTGCGCAATATCTTGAAATAATGCTTTACGTTGTAAGCCACACCCAAACTGGAATTATTCTTATAAATTTTCTTCTCGAAATTGAATAATCCAATATTTATTGCACTATTTTGAAGTTTTGAATGCAAAAATTGCAGTCATAAAATGAAAGCGTACGTAACAGTATAATTAATTGTGCAATCCAAAGCGGTAAAATAAAAGTAAAAGTGAAATAAAAGTAAGGAAAGTAAAAGTAAGGTGCCATCAAATCAATGGCACTTTCAATAATTTTAGGTGAAAAACAAAAAAAAACCACTTTCATCAGGAAGTGAAAACATGGATCCCTTCAAATTAAACGAGGTAGTCGTGCGCGAAAGGATTTGCGCAAAGAATTAAGTCACGATGACGTAATGCGCGAATAAAATGATCAGAAAAATAATTTGAAGTGGGAGTATAAACCTTTAAGAAATATATACCCTTAAGAAGATATGCACTTAAGTTACACCAAAATGCAAATTAAGTTGCCTACCTCATAGCTACAAATCATTAATAAATAAATTTTCTTATATTTACAACTAAATGAACGAAAGACCTTAAATTAAGGTATATCTTAATACAACTCAAAAAGGGTTGTTACTCATTTTCATCTACTACTAATCGTGGTGGTATAGTGCACAACATTTGCTACTTTTTGTGATCTCAAACAAATGATTTCCCAACCTACTGGAATCCCAGATAACCCTAACCGTATTCCACATCTTCTAGGTTTATCTGACCATCGTATAATTGAAATAATTTCTACTGTGCCAAATTCCTCCACTTTTATAATCTCATTTCTTCAACAACTAACCCGATCCCATCCATTGCTTAGCAGACAACAGCACTCTTCATTGTAATTTATCTCATAAAACTAATCTACCTTGTAGATAGCGGACCGCGAAAATTGTATTATTGTAAGAAACCTTTGTCAAATCGCCATTGTTACCGCGATAGACAAGATAATTAGTGGATTTTTAATATCATGATGATACGTCGTAATTTGCTAATGTTTTCGGAATATTTTATTTAATAATGTATTTTTATGTAAGAAATGTAGGAATGTATGTAAATGATATTTGAGTAAAGGTTGAACAGAAAAAAAAGGAAACATACTGGGTGTTTAAAAAAGATGCGGCAATATTAAAGGGGGTGATTGCCCAGGTCATTTTATACAATAAAGTTCATATAAACATAGGTCCGCAAACGCTTCGTTACCGATCTACAGCGTGTTGAAGTTTAATTTAAAAAAACAGTCAAAATTAGATTTTTCCAAAACGGCTTGAGATATCATAATGAAATTTTACGCGTGTCAATAGCTGTGGGAGACGCATACTTTGCAATACAACACGATGTTTCAGTCGTACCATTTGCGCGCGTATTGGCACGTCACAGGCTATTTTTCAAGAAAAAAGTAGGATACCGCTGATTTCCCTAAAATTAAAAAATATTTTCTAATTCTTTGTTCAATTGTGAAGAAAAAAGCTCTCTTGACTTTTTATCGTACGACGTACTGTTTTTGAGTAAAAAAAAACATTTTGGTGCATGTCCATTTATTACAGAAAAAAAGTTTTAAAATTCAAGGGTTTCATTCAAGGGCAAAAACAAATATTTCACCAAACCAAAAATTTTACCAACCAAAAATTACAAAAATTGTTCAGTGACCACCTCGAGCTCGGATGCAAGAGTCCAATCTTCTCCTCATTGACTGGCGAACTCTCTCAAAAACACCAGGATCTGTTTTAATTGAGTTGCACCCAGAAATGATTCGATTTCTTAAGTCTTCTACCTTTTCCAATGGAGTAGCGTACACCAAGGACTTCAAATGGCCCCACAGGAAAAAATCAAGGGGATTTAAGTGTGAGGTCCACCCCGGCCAATCCAACGATTTCCGTATACTTGTGTTAAGAAATCACGAGCTAGTTGACTAAAGTGGGCTGGTGCGCCATCGTGCATATACCACATTGCATCTCTAATTGCTAATGGTACGTCCTCTAGAAATCCAGGGAGCGTGTTTTCCAAAAAGTTGCGATACACCTCTCCGGTAAGTCTCCGGGGTAGAAATACCGGTCCAATTAGGCAGTCACCCACAATCCCAATCCAAACGTTCAAAGAAAACTGATGTTGAAAACGATCTTCAACAATTTCATTTGGATTTTCTTCACACCATACACGGTTATGATGGAAATTCCGTATTGCATTTCTTGAAAAACTCGCTTCATCGGTGAACAGAATCAACATCAAGAGTTGAGGGATTTGAACCATTTTGTGCAAAAGCCATTGACAGAATGTAATGCGAGGAGGAAAATCGGCAGGAAGAAGTGCTTGAACGCGTTGTATATGGAATGGATACAACAAATTTTCCTTAAGAATGTGCCAAATAGTCACATTACTTACATCCAAAGCGTCAGCAATTTTTCTAGTAGAAGTACCTCGATCTTCTTCAATCATGTCCATTCCAGCACATCCTCTTCCAGCTCTACCGTTCTTGCTGTCCTTGGCCTTCCTGCTCCTCCATTTCGTCTTAATGTGCCTGTTTCATAAAGACGCCGATGAATACATTTGAAAGTTTTTCTATCAGGAGCAATACGGCCCGGAAATCTTTCAGTATACAACCACCTAGCTTCTAATGCATTCCCATCAGCAAGTCCATAAATGTAGTGCATGTTGGTCATCTCGGCATTCGTATAGCGATTCATGATAAGGAACTTCAACAAATTCGACACTTACAAAATTATTAATTACTTGACTCATTCAATATGTCAGTGATATGTCAGTGAATAATACAGGAATGTTTAAAAATATGTTTGTACGCATGATAAATGGACATGCACTAACATGTTTTTGTTACTCAAAAACGCTACGTCGTACGATAAAAAGTTATAAGAGCTTTTTTCTTCACAATTGAACAAAGAACTAAAAAATATTTTTTATTTTTAGAGAAATCAGCGGCATCCTACTTTTTTCTTGAAAAATAGCCTGTGACGTGCCAATACGCGCGCCAATGGTACGACTTAAACATCGTGTTGTATTGCAAAGTATGAGCCTCCCACAGCTATTGATACGCGTAAAATTTCATTATGATATCTCAAGCCGTTTTGGAAAAATCTAATTTTGACTGTTTTTTTAAATTAAACTTCAACACGCTGTAGATCGGTAACGAAGCATTTGCGGACCTATGTTTATAGAAACTTTATTGAATAAAATGACCTGGCCAATCACCCCCTTTAATATTGCCGCATCTTTTTTTAAACACTCTGTATATTAGGGTAGAGAAACAGGTGTTCTGCCGAAACTGGCGTGACTAATTGTTGAAAGTTTCTATACGCGCGCTCGTGATGTAAAAATGTCACTAGTTAGTAATTAATTATAAACGGTACACACTGAAAATCAAAGACGGACGAATGCATATTTTTAAAATTAAGATGTACAATAATTAATATGAAACTGTTCCAACGTAAAGTAATGTTTCTTGTTTTTTTATCACTGTTGAAATTTTGATTGAGTCGGACGCTCTGATTTGCTTTAATTAGAAACCCCCATTGTAAATAGTTTGTCTGTAAAATATTTCGTGCGTGTACACTTTCTTTTGAGTTAGCGAACACTAATTTGTCTTTTCTTTCAGGTGTTAGTTGTAATATGTTTTTCAAATATTAATTATAAATAAAAGTCATCCTTTTTGGAGTTAAACCGCGTATGTTAACGGTTTGTGTCTGTGATCAATTAAAGGAATATACATATATTCAAGTGTAAGTAGGTATTTTTATATAAATTAAGGCGGGGATCAAATGATTCTACAAGCCTATATAACCTATTAAAAATCGAGCATTGCCTTGCAAAGGTTATCTTATACGTACGCGGGCTCATTAAGCTGAAATCTGCTAAAATAAAAGACAATACAGAACACACCGCTGGGTTATTAATTGTAAAAGACAATTTCCCAGTGGGTACGCACTCCCGGGTCCAGATAACTATTAAACACCTTGTTGTTTTTATTGTTGTATAGATGAATGTATTTTTCTAACGCGCTCAAACGTATATACCGGTCACGATGTTATGATCTATTTATAACTTACCCTTGTAAGGCTTTATTTTAATGAATTTTTTGTCAGTTTGTTAAGTAGAATTATTTGCCGGCGAACTAATTTGTCTTTAGTAGTCACTAAACAATTGTGTACATGTAAATTCCTTGTCTATTTTCTTTTGTTCTTGCCTTTATCTTATTATCACCTGTGCAGTTTTAGTGTTGTATTTTATATGTACCGTAATTTGCTTTATTGTTTTATGTACTTATTTACTTAAAGACCGGCATAATTGGTTTTAAACGGCCACGTGTTTGGTATGACGATTTTTATTCTAATTTATTTATGACACAATTGTGGGCGTGACTACATGGGTTTTTTATTGTGTTTATGTGTAACTAAACTATTTATTTGTCTCTTAATGTTATAATTTTGTACGCACTTTAACCTGATTTAATGGTGTTTTGTTATATATTTATCCCTTTCATTGTTTTTTTTTGTTATTTGATTTATTATTGTACTGGTGCAATTACCTATTTATGAATAAAGTGGGTTTTATTGGTGGTTCTTTCCCACAATAGTGTATTAACGGGCTGAACCACCATTGCGCAAAGCTCGTTAATTTTAATTTGAGTAGTTTCGTTGTTTACCTGACCCTCATGATGCAACACTTACCTCATCCAGCCTATCTACTTCAAATAGCACAGGCAGCGTAGCTACGACTGGGCGGCCACTTCGTTTGATCAGGTTTGAGGTTTGCGAGTAATTAAATATTAGACTTGCAAATAAATTCTAATATTTTAGTTATTGTCAGGAAAGTCCATGAAAGGCAAGCAATTAATTTGAGTAATAGTAACATTATTGTTATTGTCAGATAAATCACTTAGCGATTGTTTTGTTCTTGAATTTGCATTCTTGCAAATAAGTTCAAATTACACTTTTCACGATAGGGTACCTGCGGGGGCGCTACAACCATTTATCTGAAATCAAGATAGCGATTAGAATCAACAGAGACGTCCAACGTACTCTTGAATGGTGAAGTAATAATCTAGTTAAACGTAATGTTAACAAAACTCGTTTAACCAAACAATAATTCTTGCACTTTTTGTATGTGAAATTTGTATAGTAGATTACGTTTGATAACTCGGTGTACAGAAGTTTGCGATGTACCAGTAAGTCGAGAGAGAATTATAGTACTAATATGTGCGTCATCTTCAATTGAATTCAAAACAAATTCTTCGTCTTGTACCCTGATTGCAGTAGCACGTTACTCGAATACTAGCTTGTTCCTCGAGTCCATCTTTGAACATTGGAAAATGTTTCTCTATGGGGAATCTCACATTAGGAAATCTTCTTCGATATCTTTCAACACTTTTTCTCCTGTTTCCTTCACAGGAATCTAACACCAACAGCATGTCAACTTGTTCGCTAAATGAGCACTTCCCGCCCATTTTCAAAACACTCACGAAGCAATTACTACAATTAAATAACTCACTTTCTTCATTGTCAAGCTTGACGTTTAGCTTCATGGCCAACTTTTCATGACTAAAAATAACAAGTGCCAGAAAAGTTTTAGAATTAAATTCCCAACGGGTTAAAAAATTCAGTTGCATTTTAATGGTACATAATCACGTATGAACCCTTAAAAATGTTGCAATTGGAGTCTACTGACTGTCGTCACAACGTATACCAAATTTGTAATAGTATAGAGGTGAATTGCGCTAAATAATCATGTTTTGCCGTGTGATCCTGCTATGTGTTGTTTCTTATACGAATGACCCTGTATATGTTTGCGAAACAACTTTGAATTTTAAAGCTTGCATAATTTGATACAATCGATTTATTTTATCAATTGCAAATAAATATATTTTTTTGTAGGGCCTGATATCTATTTAAGCTAGTTGTATGTTGATTTCTTTGTTTTTTACGCAACAATGTTTCTTATAGTCTTCATAATAGCTTGAGTTTACAATAATAAGTTTGAACGGATTCAAGTCTTTATTTGACTTATTTTATCGGTTATAGAAAATTTCTCTAGTACGGCCTCGTAGTTTCACGGCACCCTTTAATTAAAACTTTATTAATTAACGTTTACTTACATAATTTTAAGAATTCTAGCTATTTTCATTCAGGAAAAGGTACTAATCTTAAAATTACTCCAATTCTAGCTGCGTTGGGAGATATTCTAATCAAAAAACCTCAAAAAGTGTGTCCGGAAATAAATAAAAAAGTTGATATATTGTGTCAAGCCCATTCAACTTCCTCTGTTTGCTTTTATTACATTATTAAAGAAAATTTTACCTATTTAATGCCTTTTTACCTTCCAATCTACATATGCTGCAATCGACTTTTTTTTCACTATCGCTAAATCAACTTATTAGCTCATTTTACAACTTTTGGCCAAGTTTAGGCAAGAAGTGCGTGGATGTATGTTAGTATCCACGATAACTCCAGAAAAAAAATACCTACGGTGGTGAGGGTTTATTAGGGCCAGTTTTTGGTTTTTATTAAATATTTCTAAAATAGCTGCATATTTCAAAGTTGTAAAAATATCTAGAGATAGAGCTTAAACACATCGATTAATTATGTTCTATGCAATTTCTTGATACGACGCGTAATTTAGCTGCAAAAAATTCCTAAGGTGGAATTTAAGTGTTGGTTCAAATTTTCTCAATATCTGAGTAACGATTAATTTTATAAGAAAAGGGGTAGACATATTTTTAAAGAAAATTTAATTTTACATAACTTCTCTTTATAAGGTTTCTTAATATAACGCACGGTAAGCCTAAAAATTAATTAAAAATGGGTAAACTGTATTGTTGATATCTTATAGAAGCGGGCGGTTTTGGAATTTTTTTTAAATTAATGTGTACAGATTAATCTCCATCTAACATGAAGTTTTAAACGTTATTTTGACATAGATTATTTTTTTGTTTTTACAATGTTGCCTGTTTTCGTTAGGAACTTATAAAAAGAGGTTGCATAGTTACACTAAAAAAATTATAATTAAAATTATTTCCTTTCTTTTAATTTTTTAAGTTAGCATCTAGATGTCTATTAACCTCTCTCAGGCATGAAGTTTTAACCGTCGGTTTGACATAGATTATTGTTTTTGTTTTTACAATATTGCGTATTTTCGTAATGAACTTATAATTATAAAAGAGGTTGCATAAATATCCTAAAAAAATTGAAATTATAGTTATTTATATATCAAGGGAGTTATGAGGGTGTTAATTACCGAGGGCAATGGATTGCAATCTCGAGGGACGTTAGTTCCGAGGGATTGTAAGTTACCCGAGGTTATTGACATATATAACTTACGTGATAGATAAATAAATAATTTTATTTCAATTTTATAATTTTATTTCATATTTCATTATAAATAAAATATGAAAACGAAATTTTGTTGGTTATAAAAATTAAACGAACGTTTAAAAATTAAGTAGGCATTGTTACCATGGATATATCAACTGACAAGCTTGCAAATATTTGTCAAAATACATTAGAGGGAGTTATAGATCTATAATTCCCTTACTATAACTCCCTAGGGAGTTATGAACATGTTTACAGTTACGGTAACTAAGGGTTTATTTGTTTATAATTAAGGCATCAATGGTGTTACGGGTATAATAATGCCCTGAAGTCAAGCAGTCAAGAACAGTGTACTTCCCCGAGGGCCTCTGGCCTGAGGGATATACGTTGACCGAGAGCATTATTCCTGTAACACCCGTGGTTCCTTCTATATTTAATGTCCTTTTAGTGTGTTATTCAATTAAAAAAAAAGATATTGAATTTTATTTTTGACATTTATTGTCATGCGTATTTTTAATAATAAACAAAGTGGGTTTAACTTTTATTTTAGCAAAAAATATAATCGAGTTTGTTCAGTTTATAACTATAAGGACATTCATCAAATAAACATACATTAAAACAGTTTCTACTTTATGTACTCCGTTGACGAATTATAACATTGTCTCAGTCCCTGTCATTTAATTTTCAAGCTACAAACACAATGTGGTACTTTTCTTTAAAATCTAATAAACTTTACTCCTTTATCTTTCACCTTATACTTATATTTAAAACAATCAACGTACGAAATTCCAGCATGACATAATTGCCAATTTGCCTTTTAGGTAATATCATTAATGTTGATATACTTTATCTCCCAACTATTCATTAACAAACGGCAGTTACCTCTTGCATCCCAAAATAAGATTCACCTAACATAAATTCAAGTCCCTATATTTCTAGAGGTCGATTACCTTGTTAAACAAAATACGGGTCCGCGGAGGCCTCTCTACACAACTACTCAACTATTTAGGATACACAAAGATACAAATAGGCTGGCCCAAAATGAAGGACCGTAAACTCTACTAGTTCCAAAATACACTTCTTCATACAATAATAACGGGTTTTGACGTCGTAAATAATAAAAAATACGCGAATGCGAATCGCTTTAAATAAAGCCATGACAAATTATAGAATCCACTTCCCTTTCCTGCATCGATTCACCACATACTCTTTTAATTTAAGTTAGCATCTAGATGTCTATAACCTCTGTCTGCCACAAAGTTTTAAACGTCTGTTTGACATAGATTATTTTTTTTTTCGTTTATAATGTTGCCTATTTTTGTAATGAGTTTCTTATAAAAGGTGTATAGTTATCCTAAACAAATATTATTAAAATTATTTCATTTCTTTTAATTTAAGTTATCATCTAGATATCTATTAATCTCTCTGTATCATGAAGTTTTAAATGTCTGTTCGACATAGATTATTGTTTTTGCGTTTACAATGTTGCCTATTGTCGTAATGAACTTCTTATAAAAGAGGTTGCATAATTATCTTAAAAATGTTATTAAAATTTATTTCATTTCTTTTAATTTCCATTTTGTAGGTTGGAATGTCGTGTGGTGTACCACACCACATATTTATCATTGGAATTAATTTAATACAAAAAATTATATTTATAGTTTTATTGTATTTTTTTAGAAATTTTGATGTGTTGAACAACAAATAAATCATGTTTTCTTTTATCGATCATGAATATGAATAGCCTAGTCAGAGTTTCTGTAGTTTCCAAAGGTTGCTGATATGTGTTAACGTACATTCATGCCACAATTGTCACTTATGAATATTATCTAACGGTGTAAATATTCCTAATCTGTATCATTTATCCGTTACTTTTGTGATTGATATTTCAATGTTAATTCAATAACATTAATATAATCTGTCATTTTTGTTTACAAAAACTGAATTACATGATGGGTTCTAAATTTTAGCTTACTCTGAGAGTTGTGACATTGGCAAATTATCATACAGAACCTTCATTTTCATAATTTTTCAAATTTAGTGTCTTACTGTAAGCCTTTCTTATTTTTGATGGTATATCTTCTCAATACTATATTGGGGACTATAGTGACTGCCAGTAGCAAAAAAAATCATGGTTCAAGCATAAGAGGACCCGGAGAAAATTACAAATTATTACAACAAACAATTGAGGGAATACTCAAGGGAAGCGAAATCCTAGTCGAAGCAAGTTTTCCGGGCTCGAAAAACCTGAGAGACTTGAATGTACCTCTTTTGATCAACGTTAAATAGGGATGGATCATAAACGTCCACTTAGATAGTGATACCTGCTAAAGAAGAAGGTTAAAGCAATAGTTATCTTCTACCAAACGTATGTACATCAATATCTTGGAGTAAAGTTATTGTACGTTAGTCTAGCAACACTGCCACTACGAGACAAATACGCAAATTCGCACTAATGGGTGGTAATATAAACTTTAGGATGCCACCTCGTAATTGAATTAGTGGGTGTCATTAAAAATAAAGAAATCCTTCTATTGAAGTTCCTCAATTGAAAACGATATTCAGGACTTCAAAATTACATACAATGATCGATAAACTTTACAAATTACATTGGTAAATAGGTTAACTTCAAATTAAATATACAGCCTAACACTGTTAACTAAATTTATTTACATAAAATTCCAAAAATGAACCTTTTAATATAAGAAAATAAGTAACGAGCTTTGTATTCACAAATAGCTCAATTGAAACAATATACTGCACTCTTACGATTTTAAAAGCTGATAGCATCGTTCAGATTTAACAAATGTACAAAATCTAGAGATAACATCCAAATTAATTTTCTATTAAGCGTAAATAAAACAATGCATGTAATGACATACACGATGTTAATAAAACAGAACCACAAGAACAATAACTTTAACTTAGTTTGACCACATGGTAGCTCTATGTGGCAGCAGTTTTGGGACACCCTGAACATTCACTTCGTTAAACAAGTGTATCGGTTATCAAACTTCAGCAAAAATTTTCACGTGTTTTATACGTTAGTTTTCAGTGACTAAAATCAAATTTTATTCACTAGTGACTAAATTTTATATGGCGAGTGAAGTAAGCCATTACAACCAAGACCGGGTTGCTTGATTTTTTTAATACTCTTTTTTAAATAATATCTTCAAGTTTTTCGTAAAAAAAATGCAACTGTTGGACAAA
The DNA here is from genome assembly GCA_036346205.1 of Vesta saturnalis. Lineage (NCBI taxonomy): Eukaryota > Metazoa > Arthropoda > Insecta > Coleoptera > Lampyridae > Vesta > Vesta saturnalis. The sequence goes on along the minus strand of JARFJB010001161.1, from coordinate 1,253,591 downwards.
ATGTCGTACATCACACGTGAGTGAAGTGCCATTATAAGTACGTGAGAATTTGTCAAAAATCTCACTTGCTTATAATGGCTTATTTCACTCACTTGTAATATAATCTACTATTTAAATCTGCCTCAATAAGGTTATTATCAACTGGGTTAAATAATTTGTTCTCCGATATAGTAGTAGCGAAAAACGTCACTTTTCCTTAAATCAACTCCACGCAATCATGCATCTAAGGGCAACGGTCTGTCAGAACGTTGTGGATTTTATTTTTTTATTAATGACAGTTATCACTTCCTACTTCTGTTTCTACTCCTCCCTAAGTCTAAAACTACCTTGCTAACCAACTAGAAAATTTAACACCCTTTGAGCGTGAACGAAGTTTTAACGAATCAATGTTTTTTACCTCTCTTCGTTATTGATTAGTTTGTGAGATTAAAACTGTATAATTTTATCCATTATAACTACTTAAAACCGTACTAAGTGTTTTACTTCAATAATGTCGAGTATGGTCTAATATATAAACATTAACCCTTAAACTAATATATCTCCACTTTCCTCGCAAGTACGGTCTGTTAAATACATTTCAATATTTGGTCACAAACCCAAAGCTTAATGGGAATTTTTATTAACCAACCACTTCATCTATACTTCTACATTGCAGTTAATTATTAAAATTGAGGTCAACATAAAAAAAGTGTAACAATAAGATTTCAACCGAGGATAGAGATCTTAAAGAAAAACATTACTAACGGTCCAACTTCAAACATACGTTTAAAACTATTATTGTTTGAGAACGACAAGATCACATTAAAAAAATCCACACAGGATTTTTCAAACCAAAAGAAGTCCAATTTAAACATTGTTTTATATTATTACAAACGACACCTGCAGCACAAGGTAGCATATATATATATATATATATATATATATATATATATATATATATATATATAATAAGACAAAAATGATCGTAAACGCTTTTCCGAAAATACTTCCTAATCGAGATACAGGTTGATTAAAAAATACCTTTTTCAAGGTTTTTTTAAGATTCCTCTAAAACTACAAAAGATATTACACTGAGATTTGGTATACCTAAATGTCTAATTAAATAAAATTAATCAGGTGAGTTTGAGTCAACTGACTCCATCCAGTGGCGTAGAATATTTTAAGTTAATCAGTTTAAGTAAAAAAAAAAACGCACGCTCCTGGTTTTTTTTGAAGAAATATTTTTTTGATATATTCAACATTTAATTCTACAAATAAAATCATACTTAGCATTTTTTCGAGTTGGCACCCCGTTTTTGAAATATTTTGCATTAACATAAAAATTGGTTTTATGTTACAAAAAAATAACGCAGTTAACTATTAGGTACATTATTAAAGAGGTATCGAAGCAATCAAAAACAAAATAATAATTATTTTTATACATATTGTTCAAAATGTCCTCCTTCATTTTGAGTGCAAGCTTGTATTCTTCTTAGCAAATGAAACCTAACACTCTGAAAAAATTGTGGCATAGCCCTAATCTCATCGCATGCCATCTGTATCCGATTCCAACGTTGCTCTCGATTATCAATTTGAACAGAATAGACACGAGTTTTCAGATACCCCCACTCAAAAAAATTCAATGGGTTTAAATCTGGCGATCGTGCCGGCAACGGTACTTCACTTCCTCGTCCAATCCAGCGTCCAGGGAACCATGCATTTAAAAATTCTCTGACGTTTCGTGTAGAATGTGGTGGTGCACCATCATACATGAAATACATGTTCATTCTAAGATCTAAGGGTACGTAGTCAAACAATTCTGGCAAATCTTCTCTCAAAAAATTTAAATAGAATTCGCCAGTAAGTCTTTGATAGGTCCGATTAGGTGATCGTCTAGTATACTTATCCAAATATTTTCGCTAAATCTATGTTGGTGAGCTGTAACTACAGTTGGATGCTGATTTTCATCTAACCATTTGTGGGAATTATGCAAGTTTATTATTCCATTTCGGGAAAAAATACACTCATCAGTGGTCAATAAGTTTCTAACAAATTGTACATCTTCAGAATTTTTATTTAAAAATCATTCGCAAAAATTTATTCGACGATGAATTTTCATAAACTTTATCTAAAATTTGTTCCTCAATTTCAACTGGTACATGAGCATTTCGTCCGGAATTTTTTTTTCCTTTTAAATTTCCATACTCTAACAAGCTACGATGAACGGTTCTAAACGTAGTATGATGTGGATGTCTTCTATTTGGAAATCTTTGTTCATAAAGTCGAGCAGCTGCACGAGCATTGCAATTAGTATTACCATAACATAAATGCATATCGACCAGTTCTCGTTTGGAATAATTCATTTTTTCATAGTAATTAGACACAAACAATGAATTACAAAACACGCGTAAATGCAACTATTTTAGCAAACATAAGATACGTAACTGTCAAATGCAAAGCAAGCTCTGATTTATTTAACTTGGTTATTACTGAATAATGTAGTCGTTTATGTTAATGCAAAATATTTCAAAAACGGGTGCCGAATCGAAAAAATACTAAGTATGATTTTATTTGTAGAATTAAATGTTGAATTTAACAAAAAAATATTTCTTCAAAAAAAGCAGGGACGTGCTTTTTTTTACTTAAAGTGACTAACTTAACATATTCTACGCCACTGGATGGAGCTAGTTAACTCAAACTCACCTGATTAATTGCACTTAATTAGATATTTAGGTGTACCAAATCTCAGTGTAATACCTTTTGTAGCTTTTGAGGAATCTTAAAAAAATCTTAAAAACATTATTTTTTAATCAACCTGTATCTCGGTTAGGAAGCATTTTCGAAAAAAAGTGTTTATGATAATTTTTGTCTTTTAAAAACAGTCGCATGTAAAGACTCATCAAAGGGGATGGGGTTCAAAATTTAGAAGAAACTTTATTTTTAAATGATAAAGTAAATTATTATTTATATGAATTATACTAAGATTTTGAATTAAATAATTATAGTTAATTTGATTAATGCACATAGAGTTATTGCCCAATTATATTTTATTGTATCTAACTTGTTCAAAGAAATTGAATTATAAATTTTAATTTGCATTAATATACGTGTCATACCCTGTACCTAACAAAATTTCTTCAAAATGCATATTTGGGCATGCGCTGTGAATACGCAAACATGTGACTTTTGATTACAATAAAAATGAAATTCGCCATACATGTAAGTATAAATACGTTTGAATTTATTCAATATTATATTAACCATTTAAATTTTTAGACCAAATAATGTTCCCTTTTGACATGCATACACGTTGTCGCACATAATGTTTGTTACAAAGGATGGAAATTATGAACACAACAATAAAAATATCAATGTCAACAATAAAGTACGAAATCATAACACTCACATAAAATGTCCTCCTTATCTGGTTACTGCTGATGAAGTTGATTGTAGAAAATAGCTCCTTCGAACTCCAACTCTGCTTCTCGAACATCCAAATTTTCTTCAATATAAACAGCTTATACGTTTACGTAAGTTTCACTAATGTTATTATATTTCTGATGAATCTTTATTTTTAGGATCATCACTTCTTATATTTATTTCAAAATAAATTTTGAAAAACATGGATAGTTTGAAGGTTATTATAAATTAAACACGCTTCCAGTAAATAAGGTGTATAATGATGATAGCACGAAGAGAACACAATTAAATATCCATAACAACGTAAACAAAACAAACTTAAAAAAAAAACAATGTCGAAACTGCGGAAATATTTTCACTCACTATCGATAACATCCGATTTTGATTTTTAGAAAGGTAAACTAACCGTAATTTAATTATTTCCCGACAAAAGACTATCACTTGTTTCTTTTAACACTTCCGATACTAAAATCGCACTTTGTTTTTAACGAAGTGACGTTATTTTGTTTAAAATAATTTCACAAAAAAATTTGGCAACATCTTACTTTAGCAAGCTGTTGAAACAGAAAAAAATTAAGAGAGATTGTAATCCTTCAGCACTTCTATTTATATGATTATGGGTAACGACCAAAATCTTCGATTGTTATCAATAGTTACCAACAATGTTTCCTAAATTCTGATTGGCTAAAGCAATTTTTACATTACGATATAATTTCAAAACACCATAACTTTTGCCCCCTTAAACCTATCTTAAAACTAATAACATATTCATAATCTACATAAATTTTCCTATAATTTAAAACCAAACATGAACTAATTCCTACAATTAATAACCAAATTAATTTTCCCATTGAATTATTGATTTTAAGCTAATTTTATGTACTTTACAGGCCTGGAATTGATTTCCACATGAATATGGGATGCTACTACACATAAATATTCATCTTTTACATGCCTACGGCCAATTTGAAAAGAAAATTATTTTAATTTCTCAAACACTCTTAGAAACTAAATCTGACAAAATGGTCACAAATATAGTGAATTGTGCCTTGAAATTGAGGCTACTTTACTATTTTTGCCTCTTATAATTTATTTTACACAAATCGTCTCAATCTAAAAATAATTTTTACATAAATTTTATGTGAGGAAATAACATAACCTCAGATTGTTAATACAATTTTCAATGTATAATTTCACTCTTTTAACCGCTATAACTGTTTGTGAAAGTGTTTAAACTTAATGTTTATGTCTCAATTTAATTTATTTTAACACTTTTATAGGTTCATAAGTTCTTCTACGACTAGTGTCGAATTGTTGCAAATCACTAGTTTAAGGTCTGTAAATGTTGATTAAACACAATAATTCCAGAACTGCTGCTTAATTTATGTTTTATAGTTAATCACCAATGTAATTGTTCTGTTTTTTCGTAATTTTAGCACTGATATACGTTTATCGACTAACACGAATGTTTTGATGAATCTTGGCTGCGTACATTTAAATTGTGACATTGATACCAGCCTATATCTAGTTTTTAACATTATTTTTGTAAACTACAGCTTGTATCTCATGTCGTCAGGGAACATTATGTTTAAATAAACTTACTAACTAAATATGAACTTGAATTAAATCAAAACGATAACTAACATTCCCTATACTTAAATGTAATGTGCTGTCAATTATACTTATATTAACATTTTATCATGAAATATTTAAATTTACATACATCTTAATGTTCATCATTCTTATCTAGAATTATATGTATATAATGAGATGTACCATTTGTACAAACTAAAGAAATTATTCACTATGTGATTTACATAGCTACTCGAATGTAATTTAAATCATCTCAATATATATATATATATATATATATATATATATATATATATATATATATATATATATATATATATATATATATATATATATATATATATATACACACAGCAAGAGGTGAAGATAAACAAGCTGCTAAGGGTAATGCGATTGCTTTATCATTAAATTATGATTTGCAAGCGGTACTCTACACACGAAAAGATCGAGCTGAGCATGTATTTTATCTTCTGAAGTTAGCTGTATTCGATCTTACCATGTACTGTTTAAGTTATAAGATAGACCAGTGAATGAAATTTCAACGTGCTTGTTTAATTCAGCATTCAGTCGCATAATGGTATACATATGTTTGGATGATATCCGATTGATATGACGAACAGCGAACTTGTTAAAGGATCGCCCTATTGTAGAACTAATAGAATACAGTTTTTTTAAGTAGGTCGCCGAGAAATGGAACGCGATTCGCTTCATGCAGAATAGAACGTAAATGTGCCTGTGAGCACCTCAGGTGCTGATATTTACGTACCATAGTTTGCACGAAAACCTTAAACCTGGTGAAGACGTTTGACATCAATAGGGCGAAAAAGCTTAGTAGCTTTATTTCTGTGACTATTTTGTATACAAAAGTAATACGAATAAACTGATTGACTGATTTGACGGTCTAAAAATACCTAAATCTTGAAATGGCTCATAGTAAGTTAGCCAAAACTTCCTGACATATTGATTCGTCAACCTAAAAATTATGACTCTGTAGGCTCTCCAAAACTTTTTGATTTGTTTTAAATTCTTTCGCATAATACACATGCCGTATTATTTTAGCAAATAGGGGCAAGAGTTTATATCAGTCACAAAATTTTAAACTTATTCATTCTTCCTATTACATTAAATACACAAAATGAATTGAACATATATTGCATACCTGTGTATTGTAAAAAAGTAGTGAATATTATACATACCCTATCTGGCTAAACTTATGTATTTATTATACATTTCTATATATATATATATATATATATATATATATATATATATATATATCTGTTTTAGTTTTCCGTGGCTACTGCATTTCTCCTTGGTTTCTTGGGTGTTGGGCCGCGTATTACTTTTAGTCTCTTTTTTCATCGACGACGTTTCGACAGTCATACATGTCATTTTCAGGTCTGTAAGTTTCGGCTTGTACTCATTGTTACTCTAACTGTACTGATGTCCAGTGTTGCTGGCTGCTTCTTATGTACGTCCTGATTTCACCTTTTGCGCCTTCACTACTGTGTCCATTTTTGTACTTTCGCGTTTTGGTTGATATTTGTTTTTGTTCCAATACTGTTTTCCACACTGTTGGTAACCTGAATGTGTAGTCTCTTGTAATCATGTTCTTGAAACCTTTTCGATTTCGATTGCCTCCCTGATTATTCTGGATGTAAAATGTTCTAATTTGGCTAGTGATTTGGTCTTATAGAAATTGATTGTGTGTCCCGTGGCGTTTACATGTTGCTCAAGAGATGACGTGGTTTGATTTTTGTTTACTCCATTTCTGTGTTCTTTAAGTTACCACCAAATTAAATAACAAAATGATAAAGCAGATTAAGATACAGTTTACCTACACTTAGACAAGAACAAAGAAATATAGGCAAGGAATTCACATATACACAATTGTATAGAGAATAATAAAAACACAAAATACATACGAACAATTACAATAAATTACATATATAAAGCCAAATCAGTTCGTAGACGAACAATTCTAAATAATCTGGCTGAATCCAAGACACAAAAAGATATCATTAAAATAAAGTCTTGCAAGGGTTAGGTTCAAATAAATCATAACAAAGTGACCGGTAACCTACCCGCAAGTGACTAAGCTACAAACGACAGTATCCTTTCCTCAGCTTATACGTTCATCTGTATACATCTCACTTCATTTAAAAACAATAAGAACGGGTTAATTTAACGGTAACAATGGAATTCGGGGTGGTTTTAAGGTCGTCTGGAGCCGTGTAAGTAAACCCCGGTATCGTTTATAATAATTAGCTGGGGTCTGTCGTGCCACATTAGTCCACGCCTTACTATCTCCACGCACGAAAACATTAGTAAAGAGTCAACAATGCCAACTCATACAAGCAATTAGATAGGGGACACTGAGTCGTTTTATTTTAACCGATTTCAGATTAATGAACGTGCTCGCATAATTAAAGAGATCTTGCAAGGCAATGATCGATTTTTAATAGGTTATATAGGCTTGTTGAATTGTTTCTGCAAGCTTTAATTTACATTAAGATGCATACTTACGTTTGAATATAATCCTTTAATTAAACACTTATTCACTAATACTTAACGAGTTAAGATATTCCGTTTAAACCTAAGACGATAACGATTAATTATAGATATATTGCTTACCAGGCCGCTTATTAAAACCCGAATATTTAGCGGTACGTTTATTTACACGACTACTTTAATTTTGTGACAAACTTACATTAAAAACAACACAAAAAAGAAAAAACCCAATTCGCGATTTTAGTTTTACTAAAGTGTACACGATAAAATATTTATAAACAGAACGGTTTACAGTGAGGGTTTGTAATTAAACAATCAGATCGATCCGACCGGAATAGAAACTCTAACTGCAACTAACTGTCCTTACTCCCCAAATCCACCCCCGTTTTTAAAAGACAAGACTTATTACGTGGGAATATTTTCATATTTTTTACTAAAGGAAGCATTAATTTTTAAAATATACACTCGTACGTAACAAACCCTATGTCTAGGTCTCGAATTTCAAAGCAACAAAGAGGTATTTTGATTTGCGGTATGTTCCGATGTAATTAATTACAAACTGCGACATATTTTTCTTTTTCTTTTCCACACTTAGTCAAATATTTGAAAATTTTTGTTTCAATAATCAAATTTTCTCGGTCCGCTGCCTACAGTACGTGCTCTAAGGTTAAGTTTTCCCGATATAAACACTTATTTATTTATTATAAGTTTTTGTTATGAACGAATAAGTTCAAAGGTAAATATGTAATTAAAAATTATTATTAATTTTATTAAATACATAAATAAAAAGTTTACCTCGAGTAGGATTTGAACTTACGAACTGTACTTTGCTAGAGTACCGCGCTAACCAACTGCGCCATCAAGGTTCCTTTTTCAAAAAAATTATCAGATATATTCACAAAATTTACTTTAACCCCCATCCTATAATGTACCTTTATATCTAAATAGATTTTAACCGAGATACGTATTTTTTAAGTTATCATAGATATAGGCGCGAAAACACACATCCACACACACGCACACATACACGCATGCACACTCGCACACACACTCGCACACACACACACACTCGCGCGCGCGCACACACACACACACACACACACACACACACACACACAGCCAGGGAGACAAACACACACATACACACACTCGTGTGTGCGTGCATGCGTGTATGTGTAGGTGGGTGGGTGCATATATGCGTGTGTTCGTGAGTACGTGTGTGCGTGTGTCCGTGTGTGCATATGCGTGTGTGTGTGTGTGTGTTCGTGCGCGTGTGTATTTGCACGCGGGCGTGCGTTCGTTCGTGTGTGCGTGCACAAATGATAACAAGTACGTGCACAGTTTTGTATTTAAACTTGTTCTTGTGTCTCGTTGAGCTGAGTAGGGTTTGAGATAAATTCATCAGCGCAGCTTTAGTTGTTATCAAATATTCCTAAAATAGCTGCATATTTAATAAATATAACAATACTAGCAGATAAAAATTAATAGTTTCGATTTCTTAATATAACTTTTTAATTCGAAACCAAATAAGCCGTGAAAATTAATGTTATTAATTAAATAAGATTTAACGGGTAAACTGTATGTACAATATTTTTGACACGCGGGCGGCTTTGAATTTTGTTCAAGTTGGCATCTAAATATCCTTTAACGTCTATCTAAGAAGGTTTAAACATCAGACAAAAATGATTATTGTTTTTTGTCGACGTTGCCTATTGTCGTCCTAGACAAAAAAAAAATAGATACTGTTCTTGAATAGGCTATTCTGGATATTCTATTTTAGTTTCTTCTGTTTTGTAGGTGACGCTGTGCTCGCTGCTCGATTGTAGCCAACTGTGTTCGATCGCCGACTGTTTCCCGTCACATTTAGTTTTGTGGTTATGTTAGAGTTTTTTAATAGTTATCTTTAACGTGGACTTCTTCTTACAAAAGTGCATCGTGTGAATTTAAAGGTTTGTTCGTTTGTAGATGTAATAACAATAAATTCTATGTTTTATTATTGTAGATGATTGCTATTTATTATGCAGTTGAAAGATGTTGGAATTCAACAGCAAGCAATAGTAGATTTCGCAACTAGTGCGCTGTTTACACATTTCTTGGTGCGAGGCTGTTCTTTTTTACCCGAGGCGTAGCCGAGGGATAAAATATATGGCTGAGCACCAAAAAGGTGACAGCGCACGTGTTGCGAATACATTTTTTTGTAATCGTTCACATAAAATTAGAAAAAAATTAAATTTTGAAATATTTGTTGACAAATGTCAAATTAAATACATAAATAAAAAAGTTTATATATTTAGTTATATACCACTTTTCTCTTTATGTATTAAAAGTAACGATTAGAAAAACATGTTTACAATCGGTGTGTTGATTCGTATAAAGTATGCTCAAATTAAAAAAAAATATTGCATTAAACCTTTAAAAGTTATATTAAAATTCAATTATCAATCTAAACTTTTGAACGTAGTTACTTTACTTCAAATAAGCAGAAAAAAAATATTAATTAACGTTACTTCATGATCTAATTCTCATAAAAAGAAATGTACGTAATATGATGCTGAACAACATTGCGTTTACACTTTAAAAGAAAAATAAGTACATTAACCTATATATATATATATATATATATATATATATATATATATATATATATATATATATATATATATATATATATATATATATATATATATATATATATATATATGCAGGGTGAGTCACGAGAAACTGTACATACTTCTACCATAAGTAGAGGCACCTTAGGGGATTATCAAATGACCATTAAAAAATGTCTTCTTGTTTTGTTTATTAATATACAGGGTGAATTATGGATCTTCACCAAAACAATGTTTCGTCATATCTTTTCAATGATTAAGTCGATTTGTCTCATTTTTTGGTGAAAGTGTGTATTCGTGTCTAGCAACTAACTGACATATTCAGTATTAAAAAAATCCAGGACCGTCTTCGTGAAAATTTGTGGGACTGCTTCATATCTAATACTTCACCCTGTATATGATTTCTCTAAAATCTGATATAATTTTTTGAGAGTGCATTAATAGACAGTTAAACCTGGGTATTTGAATTTTTTGTATAATTATTTTAATCGGATGAAATGAACAAGCCCAAGAAATGTTTATTCATAAATTAAGAAAGTCCATTACACATTTAAACATTCGACAAGAAAAGTGCATTGAGGTAGATGGATTTCATTTTGAACATCTTTTATAATCGTAATATGTATTTATTATTTTATTTTTGATCTGTTTTCTGTCTATTACGGGTGGAAAAAGTTACATACAGGGTGAATTTTTGAGATGAACCAGATATGCCAGATTTCTAAATCCGGCCCTGTAAATTTATTCAAATTATGGTATTTACCATACTGGAGCACAGTGTATGTCGTTACTGTTTATTTTAAAGATTTCTTTTTAATAACTAAACATTATTATACAGTAAGATATTTCATTATTGCCAATTTTCAATTTGACTCTAAAATGAATCTTTAAATGAAAATGTGTAACAAAAAATTCAAATACCCAGGTTTAATTGTCTATTAATGCGCTATGAAAAAATTATATCAGATTTTAGAGAAATCATATACAGGGTGAAGTATTGGATATGAATCAGTCCCACAAATTTTCAGGAAGACGGTCCTGGATTTTTTTAATTCTGAATATGTCAGTTAGTTGCTACACACGAATACACACTTTCACCAAAAAATGAGACAAATCGACTTAATCATTGAAAAGATATGACGAAACATTGTTTTGGTGAAGATCCATAATTCACTGTATATTAATAAACAAAAGAAGACATTTTTTAATGGTCATTTGATAATCCCCCTAAGGTGCCGCTACTTATGGCAGAAGTATGTACAGTTCCTCGTGACTCACCCTGTATATATATATATATATATATATATATATATATATATATATATATATATAAAAACATCATCATCGCAATGTTAATACAATTGCTACGTAAATCAAAACACTAATTTCAAATTTCATCTCCTAGTTACCTAAAAGGCCGTGAAACCAGCTGGTATCAGTATTGGCCTCTTTACTAAAATTATTGTAAATTCGAGATACCAAAATAACAAAGGGTTATAACAAATATTAAAATAAGTGCATAACCACATATAATTTCGATAGAAATTCGTCAGTATAATAAATAAAAAACAGTCAGATAAATTTTTAATCACAATACGAATGAATACGCATGAACTAAAGGTTAATCGATACGAAAATCAAACGTGAACGTCAAAGGTCAGCGTATTCAAACGTCGGCATATACAACAAATAAAAATATAATGCACAAGGATATATTAAAATTCATCAACCACTGCAAACAAAATGCACAAAAATATTTACCTTGTATTCGGAGAAGACCCTTTATTATACAGACACCTAGGATATCTATACGATGGCCTCGACGGCGACAATATAATCGATGTAGAAACTCGAACTCCAAATATGACTTAACTCGCGAATACTTCTCCTTTCAATAGGTTTTCATAAAACTTGACTACTCTACTGTATGCAAGTCCTGACTATCACTTATTAATTTAAATTTATCAAATGAACGAAAAGCTTTTATATTTAGAGCGAGTTTACATTTTGTTTGTTTGAACTGCGCAACATACGTAAAACTGCCTCTTCAACAGGAATTCGTTAAATTAATCCGCTCAAAAAAATGCGAATACAGCCGGTCCACAGAACAGAGATTAAGCACTTCGAAAAACACTAACAAAAACAATAACACCCTTTCTATGTCCAATTTTTGTCATCCTAGACAAACGATACATAACAGAAAATAACTCGGGGATGTGGTGAACCAATATATTATTCCTTTTATTGGAAACAGAGATCACTTACTCCACGCTAATTCGATACACCCCCAGTATGTAATAACTTATTCCACCCAATAACTACCCCTCTCGCATATATTGCGATCACCGCGTGAGTTCTGCTCTCTACGGCATCTCTAACAGAACTAGTTACTACCTTATTCAAAATTCGCCATCTTCCATACTAACCCTCTCCCAATTACATAAATCTAAACTAGCCTATCATAAAAAAAGGATCGCTTGAATTTTAAGCGCGGTAAAAACGATCGTCAATACGAAAATAATTGAGAGAAAGAAATTACATCATGCTGCAATTGCAAAGTCAGCTTCTTGCAACCGACCTAAAGTAATATCGCTAAATGATTTTTCTTTAGTACTTATTGTAACTCAAATCAATTCCTCCCATTCTACAACGACAAAACTTAGCTAAAGTGATATGGTATACTACATTCAGAAATATCTATCGCACCACACTACGAAATTACTCGTGGACGTTATCAGGAACAAAATACTTTTTAATTCCAAACCTTGGATAATTTATACAATTACAATTTTAACTATCTGAAATTTTATCGAAGAAATCTATCTCAAATACAATGCGTCAATTGTTTAGTTCTCAAAAAAAGCGTAATTTCTCTCTTTCAAGTAACTAAATTCCTAAAACTTAAAATATAGACTACTTTAATCGCAACGCAAGTATCACCTGTGAGTGAAACGTAATTTTACAAATAAAAATGACATTTCTAAATGTCTCCAAACCAAAGAAAAAATGTGATCAAATAAAATCTCGCAAAAATTTAAACTGTTTTAAATTCCACATTTAAAAAAAAACTACCTACCATATGATCCTTAAAATTTACGCACAGGGTAGCAATAAACTCGAAAATTCCGACTCAAACTTTCGAGTTTAAGTTGGAATGTGCGAGTTTATGTCGAAATTTCCGCGTTTATATCGCAATTTCCGAATTTATGTCGGTATTTCCCGGTCTAAATCGGAACTTCCGAGTTTAAGTTAGAGTTTCCGAGTGTAAGTCGGAATTTCCGAGTTTAAGTCGAAATTTGTTAAAGATGTAGTAAACAATTTTGTCAAATTTGAATTTTTCAAATTTGACAAAATTGTTTACTACATCTTTAACAATTTTTAACATACATTGCTACTGACGAAGATAACTGTAAGTGTTATCGAAACGTTTAGATTGTATAATTTAAAGTACACCATTAAAAAATCCCAAAAAGATAAGTATTTTATTATGAGTGTTAATGGTGAAAGTTTACATTTTCAAAGTTTACATTTTCAATTAAACATACGTTTAATAATTAAACAATAATTATCGAGGGTATCTAAAGGCTCAAGTCTTTAATATAACGTAAAACGGTAAATTTAGATTTGAAATTTTTTAGCATAAGTATCGAAAAAATTATAACCGAAAGGAACACCTAAATGTCTGATAAGGCAATAATTGGTAGTTAATTTCGCTGAACGTATCACACATTATTTTTAAGGTTTTGCAACAGTTCGAATAATTTTAGAGTTACACCTTGTTATCTACCAGATTTTAAATATATATTAAGTTTGAATTTTTTATGTCCCAATTTTATTTTTGATACATCTCATGATAATCATGTATGAACTGTAACAATCATATCATTAGAAATAAACAAGTTTATGGTATAAATAAATAAGGTCAGGCGAAGGTGTCAGATTTTCATCTCGATGATTTGTGAAACTCTATCTTTTAATACTTTGACTAACGACATATAGGTCTCCTATTTATGTTCAACAGCAAGTTTATAGTCTTGTAATAAGTTTATTTTCCTTATCCATAAGATAACCCTCACCATTCGCGTTCCTTTTTTTTATAATTTGATGGCCTCCTACGAAGATCGTTATTAACGAGACTACAATGAAAATTTAATGGCTTTGTATAAATACTAACGCTCTTATACTTAATACTGTTGAATTTAATAAGAAAAATTACTACATCACTATTAATAGAGCAAAAAATTATTAGTTGGCCCGTTCAAATAAAAATGATATAAATTATAATTGTAGGTGTGGGTCCCACGCATCTTAACTTCCTTCGCGTAAACTTTAATACATTGAATTAATGTATGGTGGAAACAGGATAGTATGTAATGTCTTTTTCACAGTAATCTGAAGTGCGGATATGATAACGTTATGTGTAGTACCTTAAGGAAATTAATATATTAGTAGATTGTTTACAACTTGAGATTTAGCAACAAGTTTATACCTAATGGCCATCCATTTCTCAATGAAATCTGTATTTTATGATAAAGTTAGCATAGAAGTTTCAGCAATATAGTAACTATGCCATTTTGTTAACCATGACATCTGTATCTGAACATTATTTTATTTTAAACTCAGTTAAAACATGTCCTGCTGTATTTTATCGGTAGATGATTGGCTGATAAATTCGAAACTTTTCCTTACCCAAATTAACCTTACCGGCAGTGGACAGTAGTTTTCTATATAGGTATCCACAAAGAATCATGTATAAAGTTGCGTTTAAAAATTAAGTATTAAGTTTTGTTTTGGTCTAAAGCTTCGGATATTCACAAAGGTTCTTTAGTGCCTGATGTAGGGTACCTCCATTTGTGAATATATTTTAACTAAAATTTCGTAAAACGAGAAATCTCAGTAGTTCCTCTAAATTTACATTTTTATTAAAGTCATATTCGTATTTTTTATGTTGTTGCTACATACACGCACATTCACATATATACACACGCACACATGGACGCAGACACCCACGCACAAACACACGCACACAAGCACACGTACAAACTTACTCACTCACTCACTCACTCTCACACTCACTCATTCACTCACTCACTCACTCACTCACTCAGTCACTCACTCACTCATGCACATACGCACTCACTCACTCACTCACTCACTCAGTAACTCACTCTTTAACGAGTATGGAAAGGAATAAAACAATCTACACATAAATCAACATAACATTTTGAGCACATTGTTCTAACTATTGATTTACAGGTGTGGTGAAGCTGATGGTCTTCCAGGTCATCTTGACGGTGTGCCATATTTTTTCAAATATGTGTTAGCTACCTCTCTTTTAAAATCTAATTGGGACATCCATCATCCACGTGAAAATCGGGCAGTGCCATTTCTTACAACGAACCCCTATTCGATAGCAACCAACACTTTGATCCATCTGATCTGTTCATCCCATAAATGAATTGCACTTTGCAATTAATCTTGGCCTAGGTATTTGTACGTGTCGTTTCTGTGTTGTGAAAATCGTTTAACCTGAGTTACAGGTAATATTATCTTCATCCCCAAAATCCTCGTCGGTATCCACATTGGGAGCTGGAGGCTCTACGAAAATATCTCCATCAATATCATCATTGTAAACAATCTCAAGTGCGTCAACAAGAGAAAAACCTCTCCTACGAAAAAATACACATTATAAAAATCTAGGTAGGACAAGCGCCTAGAGTTACCATATGGCAACACTTGAAATGAAATATTGGGAAATTGCCTATTTTTATTATAATAGTTTTTATCATATAAAAACATATTTTTACATCTGTAGCTGTCACTTATATATTAGAAAATTTTACTAAATATTATCCACATTGCACGCAGAAGCGGATGTCCATCTTTTACTCGTATCACAAAGACTTTAAAACTTAATCAACCTACACAGCTGAACTAATATTCGTAGACTAATTCTGTACGCATTACAATTGGTATACCTCTCCTGATCAGTTGACGTAAACGCCCAGCTGTGGAACTGATCTGATTGGCAGTTATTAGCTTCCTAACGGAGGTGGGTTCGGTTGCCATATGGCAACGCACGGCGCTAATGGGTATAACTTTTCCGTTTTATAATTGCTTCAATTACAAAGTTCAGAAAGAAATCCCAGTTTATCTTAACCGCTATATCAGAAGTAAATAATAAATTTTCCTGTTTGGTAATACATTTTCTATCACCCGAATATATTAAATCCCGATTTATTTTAAACGCCTTTGAAGTAAATCCTGTTAACCCGTTAAATTTTATTTAATTAAATTTAAAGTTTCGTGTTTACCTGGAGGGGTAAATACCTACCCGGCCTGTTAGAATTTTTTTCAATAAAATAAATTCTCCCGCTTTAAAGACCCTTTGATACTGCAATTTCAAAGAACTTTCCCTGCGCATAATTCCTGTATGCAGAGTTATAGTAAAATTAATCCTAATCAGGTTTTGTTAAGGAAAACCCACATTAAGTTACAACTTGAATGTATATCATTTTCCCGGTGAAGGTCCACTTTTCAGTTAAAACAATTTAACAATCCAAGAAATCGTTGTCTATTAACCCAGGAAGCATACAAATACTATATTATAGTTGAAGCTAAATTTGTTTCGCTAATAGAGGTCCAGTTAAATACAAAAAAGTAAAACTCTAATTACATAACTATTCTGTCCAAGCTAATCTGTTAAAATAGTTCCGTAAAATAGTTAGCAGTCTAATAAGGAGTAAAAAGTTAAGTAATCCTGTAGGTACAAAATCAAATCCGTAAGTTTCTATTATAGATATAAAAATATCTGTTTTATTCTTCTGGTCTAGTTCTGTAGAAAGGATGTCCACCTTTATCTACCGCTAATAACATTAAAAGAAATATCACTTTTAAGAAAAATAATCCCGTTAGCGGATAACTCTTTTGTTAGACACATCCCCTATATCTATTTAGGAATAACAGAAGTTTGATTAGGACGCCGTCCTTGTAAAACTAGCGACTTGCCCAGGCCAGATGCCAAAGACCACATGTCCGTCTTACCCAGTGAGATCACCGAGTATTCTTCCAAGAAGAAATCGGAATACACACTTCTGTCAGCGGTGAAAAGAGGTGGCGTTCGAAATTAGAGCCTGCATGACGGTTTCGTCGTGAGTTTGAGCATATATGGTCGTATGTTAAACGGTCGCAAGTTTGGGAAGAGCCCCCGAGGTGGTAAACGCCTCTAAAATAACTCCTCTTTAATAAGTATTAGATGATGTTTGACGAGTATGGCTTTATTTTTGACGTCAGCATCTGTGATTGATTTACCGTGGGTAGTGGTAATCATTTCGGACTCTGGCGTACAAAAATCTTTTAATTGTTTCTATTTACGGAAGAGGGAGTAAAATTAATTATTTGCGGATATCTAATAAGCCTAAGGAAAGTTAAAAATGATGCAATTCTGAATTAATTGAACAAACTATGATTTAATTCCGAGGTTCAATTAAAAAATAATAATAATTCATCTGACCTGGCGCACACACGCACGCACCCACGCATACCAGCAGGTAAAAGTTGGGAATCAATAACTGTACCAAATTTATCAAACTTTACAACCAAAATGATAGGATTAATACGGTCAGCTTTAGATATATTTGTGTAGAAATGGTCTTCATCAATGTGTATGGAGTGGTGTAGGCTAAAAAAAAACAGGTGGAACGGTTTTCCATAAATCCATGTTGACTTGTTGCTAGAATTTGTTTGACCTATAATATTCCTTAGTGGGTTTTATAAACTGGAAATTTACCGTGGGTAGTGGTAATCATTTCGGACTCTGGCGTACAAAAATCTTTTAATTGTCTCTATTTACGGAAGAGGGGGTAAAATTAATTATTTGCGGATATCTAATAAACCTAATGTGCCATACATTTTTTTTTGTCATTGTCAAAAAGAAGCGCACTAGGTGCTGCGCACTCTAAAATCATGAAAAGTAAATCCTCTCAGCGAAATAGTCACATTGTCGTGTTTGACGTCTTCCGTCTTGGGACAAAATGTTCGTGGGCAGAGGTCAATGAAATACATATTTGCACGAAAATAGGCTTACGAGTAGCATTCACATTGTCATAGGGTGTAATTTGAAAATTATTTGACCTTCACCTGTGACCTAACGAGTCCATCAGATCAAAGTCATAACAGGAGGTGCACTTTTATCCGTCTGTATAAAAAGTTTTGTAGCTGTGGTCTCATATTCGTTCAGTTTATCGGCCTATTTCCACAGTTTTTGCTTTTATAGTGCGACGTTTCGGAAACGGAATCTGCTTCCGTCATCAGGTTTAGTCCTGAGAAGGACTGTTTCCACACTTGACTAGAATTCATATATCATGTTTTTTTCCCAAACACTTGACCACTTCCAGATTCGAACTTAGGTACCTTTGACTTACAAGTCTGACAGCTTTACAACCTTTACTTCTTAGCACAAAATGTGATAATAAATTATTTGGTATCATTAGCAGCAAGGATGTGCTAGGTTTGACGCGCGTAGAGGTTATTACCGTTTTAGATGACATAACAGGTCCTTGGGGAATGACCCCCGGTTGACAAAATGGACATAACTTCATGATTTAGGTTTTCTGCAGAAGAAAGTCTCATTTCCCTGAGGAGTTTTGACTAGAAATGAACAAAGGTGAACACGAGCAAAATTTTGTTGACGCTTGGCATTTTACGCAATAAGGGGTCACCCAATCGATATAAACAATAGGAGATACAGAACTCTAATAGCTATACTATCGATTGGCAAACACAGATTTAAAAACAGTTCTTGGATTTTCCGCAGTCGCGGACATGGACGGACCGACCGACGTGACGGGTTAAACTGTCAAGTCTGTACTTGGTATAACCTCATAAATACGTATGATGAGATCCTAAAGCTGACTATTGAAGTGATTGTATGAAGGTGGAGGACTTTAACTCGATTCTCCTGTTCATTGTGCAATGTCGGACATAATCTGAGAACAGTTTATAGACGTATGATAAGCATTTTGGTTTTGCTTGTTTAGTGATTTTGAAAATCAGACATATAATCCGTGGGTTTTACTACATCTCGCCAAGGGGTAGAGTGCTATTTGGTTGAGTTTTTCTTTAGTAACAATCATAGATTCTCATCATTTCTTCTTACTAAATGCATTGAGGATGGGCGGAGTCAGGGTAAGATTGAATGGAATGAAATTAAAGTTCTGCGTGAAATGTATTGTTCATGTACGTATTGATCATATCTATATGAGGAAACTCCCCTAAAATAAGAATCGTACAAAGCAGAGGGAAATGAAAATGTCACCTAGAAGTTCGGTAATGATTTTTGACCCAATTCCCACATTGAGAAACGAATAAGTAAATATTACAAATCCTTAAGCCTAATTCGAAAACTTATTTGGAAACTCTCAAAAAAGTTCTCATAAACTCCCGAAATTATTAATTATTTATTTTAGTTTTTCCCTTCTTTTGCTTAATAAAGATACAAATAAAAGTCCAGTTTGCCGTGTGTGGTCATAGAACTTTGTGTACAAATCGAGTAACATAGACATAAAAAGCGGTTTTATTGAGATAGTACTCTCCCTTCTCAATAACATTCCTTATACCGTTTTCCATCAGCCCTTAACGTAAATCAAATTTAGTTGAAAAACACTTATCAGCTTCGTATAGGATGTACGATCAAAAGCATTCTTAAAATTGGTCACTGTACTTTGTAACGTGCCGATTTTGGCTATCGTTACCTTAAGATAAGTTTTTCTTTCAATAATTAAATTTTGGTATATATCGATAGCTTCTCTTTAGTGTACATAATTACGAATCTCCATGTACATATTTTTATTGTTCGTAATGAGTATTTAGACACATCAATTTTGTTGTTTGCGCCAACGCGAACTGAACTTAATTTATTTTCGGTCTGTCTACCTTGTAATGCAATACGTTATAAATTTTTAACTTTTACTCCCTTATATAAGGTATGAAACAGATTTTATATTTAATAGGGAAAGCCCCTGGAATTGGGAAAATCTTCATTTATTAAGAAACACCCAATATGATAATGAATTTCGTATGGTGTAATTGATGGTATAGGAAGCGTAGTTGATGACATCACGAAGTTAAATACGTAAAATGGCGTGCATGATAATGCAATTTTTATCTTGAAGAACTAAAAATGCGGATCCTTTTGTATCATTACCACATGCTGTTGGTTTGCCTGCTGGAAATGAAGTTCTCAAACTGCAGTTCGTTTCAAAATAAAGCTAATACATTATATTTATTTGAGTACAAGAGAACGTAAGTACGTATCCTTTTAATGCAAAGTAAGTTTTAAGTAAATAACGAGTCGGTAAAGTGGTGACTTCGGTTTCTAAGGTAAAAATATTTGAGTGTATAACCTTGTAACTGTAATGTTTGTTAACATAGGTCAAGCAGCCTTATTATTATTTTAAAGATATACAGTGTTGATTATTTTTCATTTTGAATTCTACGTAAAGATAAGTTGTATGTTTGTATAGCTTTGTGTTGAATTAGTTAATACCGAAAAGCTTTACGAGAAGTACTGTTTTAGTTGGTTTTATGCTAAAATGAATCAGTAATTATTTTGTTTTATTAAATATACGAATAAATACAGTTGTGGAGTGTTATTCAAATTACCTGTGGTACATCTTTCTCAATTTTTGTTGTATTTTAGTTATTTAACTTACAAAATTGAGTGGCGCCTAACAAATCAAATGCTTTACTGATTATACCTATGGATATATCTTTGGCTCCCTCACAACCAGATAAAAATGAATTCTCAACTTACGGTAAGTTTCATAAGCAATGTACCTAGCTAAGCTAGACCGAGGTGCAAACTTACAGTTTAATGTTCAAATACCAATCGATACATTTTTTATTTGTTATAATTTGTCTGTACTAGAATCTACTTTATTTTTCAATAAATCGTCAATATAAAATGTAAACTTTAATTAAAACCCTTTAAGATTTTATTTTATGTTTAGAAAAGTAAAATACTTGATAAAAATATTAAGTGGTTCAATAGCTTAAAATTTATCGCTACCAAGATAATATTATCATTGTAATGTGGACACTGTGTAAAAAGGTGAATATGCAAGTAAGATTAATCTAATTATAAATACTTTGAGCAATCCAACGTAATTACATTAAACGGAGCTAATCATGGAATTTTTAAAATTAAGTTTACAAAATGTTAATAAAATAATAAACGAAAGCAAGGAAGATTACTAATAATTGGTATCAAATAAACCTTAATTATAATCAAAATTTCTAAAGCTGTTGGATCTCAATAGTTCAAAACATGAACAAGAATGTTTAACAAGTAGCGCCTAAATAGAAATATATGTATACAACCGGCAATACACAAACATAAGGTTATTATAAGTTTTGTTATGGACGAATTTATTAAATACATAAATAAAAAGTTTACCTCGAGTAGCATTTGAATCTACGACCAGTACTTTGCTGGAGTACCGCGCTAACCAACTGCGCTATCGAGATATTGGCCCCAATTGATGTAAATTTTGTCTTTATGTATGTAGAACTGATGTAAATTCTACATACAATGAGATTGCGGTCAAATTACTAATATTAATGGAATGTGAGTCTGCAATATCGCAAGGATTCACACATACCCAAACAACTGGTCTAATATTAAACTATTATATTATATTATTATTAAAATTTACATCAAGCTTGTATTTCGATAGCGCGGTTGGTTAGCGCGTTACTCTAGCAAAGTACAGGTCGTAGGTTCAAATCCTACTCGAGGTTATTTGTGTATTTAATAAAATTAATAATAATTTTTAATTAAGCATAACGTTGTTTTCAAAACATTGTTTTAGGCCGTGGCTAGAAAAAATCAATTCAATTCCATTTATCTTATATTTTAACAATATCTGAATTTTAACAAATTAAAAAATTGTGATCTTCTGTGAAATGTTTGTAATTAGCGGCGATTTAAGTGGTAAGGCTTGACTGGAGGCGCTTTTTGTTATTTGTGTTACTTAAAGCTAACTTTTACTTCATTTAAATATAGGAAATAGGAACGTTAACTTTCAAACTGTTTTATATACTTATTACATTTCCCCAAAATAGGAAATATATCTTTACACGAGAAAATACAGTTTTATATTGCAAATTTGTACATCCACAATTTTTGTCAATATCCCAATTACGATTTGAATAATTTATTATACAAGTTTTACTAATGATTCTAATTAATTACAAAATTAAAATACTTAACCAAAATTGGTTTACATAGAATAAATTTACTGTTTATAACGAAGTATTTCCAACACCTCCGGCTTTGTTAGGCTCATTTTTAGAAGTAGAGGTTTTGGATAGGTGCTTTAGTCGTTTAGTGCAGAAAGAATAAGTGTATTGAGCAGCATGGTGTTCCATCTTTGTGAACAATTACGAAAATATCGGATTAGCATACTTAATCGGGGTAAGAACTTAAATTTCTGAATATTTATGTTGTTTTACAAGCTAACTCATTTTTTGCTACATTAAAGGATTAGTTTTTTGTTTCCTTTTAGATTATTTTTAACATCACTGAATTTATATAAATTATTGTTTTGTCATTTATGTCTGCATTGACCTATTTTTTTTTCCATAGTCAACTATTTAATATATTAAAAATGATTTACCTAGTTACCGTAGTCCTGAGCAGGTTTGTGCACTTTCGCCCAGATATTGGGATTATGATTATAATTAATTTCAAAATTAAAATACTTAACGAGATTGGTTTACTTAAAATTAATTGGCCATTCGTTAACCAGAATTTCGGAGTAAGAAACTAGTACGTTTTTCATTGTCACTCATTATACTCCTTAATATACTCCTACGGAATTTGGACATTTTTATTTAAAATCCAAAGATCATCTTTCAATCATAATATTTCCCAACACCAATAATAGTTTTACTACGATTAACAATCCAAAATATGCACCAACTCTTATTTTTAAGTATATGTTGTGGCGTGCATAAATTTACAATTTCACATTCGTGAGTCATCCATATTAATTAATTCAACAAATTTTGTTTCTTAAAACAATTTTTCAATAAGCTGATAAAAGTTTTTCATTATCTTGGTGTGTTGCATATAATTTGAATATATATATATATATATATATATATATATATATATATATATATATATATAATATATTTTCTATTTAGATTTCCACAAGTATTCATGTTTAAATAAGACAATTTTCTTTAAAACTTGTGTAAATAAACGTAAAAATTAATTCAACGTTTCGGAACGTCCTTTGTTCCCTTTGTCAAGAATTTATTTGACAATTACAGAAATTGAAATAAGGTAACTATTTTTAACAAGTACAAAATATGAAACAAGGTAACTAATTTAATTTAATCTGGACGAGTGTGTTTGACTTCGGGTAGTTGGTCTAGTATGTGATGTAGAAGGTGCAGAAGTGGGGACGTCTGGAATAGTTGCAGCATAAGTGTTTGAAATTCTGGAAGATTTGGAGTTGGTTGAAATGTAGAATCAACTTGTTTAATGATATTCTTCCAAATTTGTGGCATTCTAGAAGTGTCATCTCGTTTATTGAGGGCGTTTGGTCTTCTTTCAATTTCAACTGCTTCTCTAATAATTCTTGCTTGTAAGGTATATAGAGGTGCAATTAAACGGATATTGTTGGTATTAATTTGGTGTCCTGTATCTAAATGATGTAGCTAAAGACGAAGAAGGATTGTGCTGTTTAATTGCTAGTTGGTGTTCATCGGCTCTCGCATATAATATTCTGTTAGTTTGTCCTATATAAGTTCTTCGACAGTTGATGCACGGTATCTCATACACTCCTAGGCTTTCATTAGGAACTTTGTCTGTGGGGTTTCTTAAAAGTAGGGACAAAGTTGAAAGTGGTTTGAATACCGGTCTGAAGTCGTTTTGGGAAATTTCTTTGCTATTCTGTCTGTAATTCCTTTATATAAGGTAGAATAACAGGAATCTTTCGTTCATTGTTTGACAAGCTATTATTTCTTGGTCTTCTTATTTCGTTGGTAATTTTCAATATTTCTTGATCTTTGTATCCATTTTGAACTAGTATTTTATTAATAGTCTTCATCTCTTCCGTTCTAAATTTTGGTCAGATAAGTGGTAAGAGCGGTATATCAAGGATTTCATAACGCTACGTAATTGACCAGGATGGTGATGCGAGAGAGTTCAAGTATCTATTCGTATGTGTTGGTTTTCGATAAACTTTGTGTGTAAATTTACCATTAGGAAGTCTTGTTATTAGGGTGTCCAAAAAGGAGTGAATTATTTTCTTCAACTTCCATAGTAAATTTAATGTTGTCGTGAATGTTGTTAATATGTCCTAGAAAATGGTTCAAGTTTCCTTTTCCATGGGGCCAAACTACAAATGTGTCGTCAACATAACGAAACCAACATTTAGGTTTTAAATCTGCAGAATTTAAAGCAATGGTTTCAAAATGTTCCATATATACATTCTAAAAGCTGGAGAGTGGCGAGCCCATAGGTGTTCCTTGAATTTGCTTGTAGAATTGTCCTTTGTATGTAAAATAGGTTGAGTGCATGCAGTGGTTTATCAATTTGAGTATGTCTTGGTTTATTGAGTGTTTTCTTCTAGAATTTTCATCGTGTCTTCAATAGGTATTTTGGTGAAAAGTGACGTTATGTCGAAGCTAACTAAAATGTCATTTGGAGCCAATGGTACAATTTTGTACATTGCAAATATTTAATTAATGAAAAAATTAAAACATGAATGTTAAACAAATTATAAAATCATGAAGATTCAATTTATTACAAAACATTGAAAATTTGAACATGTTTTTTATTATTTAACAATATAAATATTATATATATATATAATATCAGACTTACTGGGAACTTTAAGATCCTATAAACCATATTTGGTTCTCGGCAATTCAATTAAACCAATACTTTACTACATAATTTTTTAACTTAAATTTTTTAAGATACCTTATTCTCGAATGTTGATAAAAAGCAAAGTATTTACCTCTTCCTGACTATCATGTCCACTAATAAAAATGAATATAAAAAACATAATAAAAATGTTGATCAGGAGGATTTAAACCATACAAACCAAAGTAATCAAAGTCCCGCCACACACGTGTGATGAGATATAGATAAAGATAACCTACGCTACATATACCTACGAGTAACGCAGTTTCGCTTCATAGTCAGTCCATTGACTACAAATTTAAGTATCTCGATATTCAAACCACCAATTAAAGGTGTATTACCATTTACCTCAGAAAGGTTGGTTCTATTAAATCTTGATAGCTTCATTAAAAATAAAACGTATTAGTTTTCCATTATGCGCACAGTCTTTTTACAAAGTTATACAGGGCAAGAGACTATTATCGTTATAGGGTAAGTTCCTGTTTTAGATGTTAATTAACTATGATATGATTTATTGTTTTACATGTGTGCACACCTAAATACTTATATACTTCATTTTCTTCGAATCAATATTTTTGTAGACATAATTTAGTTTCTGTTTGTTTAATCTAGTCAATAGTAACTTATCATTCACGTTCTTCTTTTCGTATTATCTTTATACAATATAATGTAATAAAAAATGGTAACTTTCACGATTTTCGTTTATAATCAAAGTCATGTATCGTATGGAAAGAGACGGAAAAGCCAACGTGTTGCTTTCTCACTCAAAGGGGGACGGCGGGCTGATTGTAGTTTTCAAGCCCCTTCAACCACAGTCATAGATTCCCAACATCCATACGTTAAGTATGTATGTATGATGAGATTAAGGATAGGTGCAGGCACAATAGATTAGTTAGGGTGATGAAGAGGGCGCCTGAATAGCCGCACATGATGTACATGTCGCATGCCGATATACGTATATGAGCAAAATCCCCTGGAAAAACCTCATGCAGGGTGAGACAGTAACCGGAATAGAACCCATTACCTCTCGAATGCTAAGCAGGTCGTGTTACCACATGCCCACTGGCTCGGTAATATTTGTGCAAAAAATCATTTATGTAAATGCAGATTTTATAAACTTTAAGCGATTTAGCTTGTAAACACATGTTAATGTGGGTGCTTTTGTATATTTCAACCATCCGTAAATTACACAAAATGGAAATCTTTGCGCTACCACCAACAATAACAAATACAACAGTCTAAAATAACGTTAAGACCACTGCTGATAGTTAATTCAAGTAGCAATACTAATACATCAAAGCAGCTGGTTTAATATAACTGAGTCAATGTGCCAATACTTTGCAGTATCTTTCGTCGAAACCTAATTAAAGTGGTTGAAATAACAACTGCCGGATTTGATCCATCACCTGCTGTACCGATTGACTGCAGTTGATTCAATAGTAAACTTGACGAAAGGTATGCATCTAGGTAAAATAATTTCTCATCTTCAAGGTCTTAGTTTTTTCAATCCTACCAGGCTTACGTTTGATTTCTTATTTATTATTTACTTTATCACGGCTTTTGCTCTAACTTGGAGAGGAAAATGAATCCTTCTATATCTTTCCCATTTTTCTGAGATATACACAAAATGGTTTAATATATTTATGTAATTAACGTCTCTGCAATTTTAAATAATTAACAAAACTTTATCATAAGTAACAAAAAAACATTGACAACAATGACATGAGAATTTATTTTCGTAAAATAAATTCTAACACGATGGGTATGTAGTTGAACCTTCGGGTGAAACAGGAAGTTACTTAAAATAAATATACAGGATTTGGTTCTTGAATGGCGCTTCAAATAAAACTGAATTTTATTTCTGGATTATATGGTTAGAATAAAAACCGGAAACAGAACCTGGTTGTGGTTTTAAATACAACGCTCTACCCGTATGTCTAAGTTAAATTCTTAAACGAATCTTATGCTTGAAATAATGTTTAAAATTGTTCAAATGTAACTAAGTGAACATAAACATCACGAAAAGATATTAATTTTTTTATAATCTTAATCAAATTTCATTAACAAGCAATAGTGTCCAGGCGTAAGTCAATTCAAAACGTTAATAAATATGCTGTATGTCAGAAATTCCCTTAAATTGGCTAAAAATCATAATTTCTAATGTTGAAAAGCAACCTTTAATTGAAATAATTAATATTGACAATGAAAATTCAAATAATAAAGTAAAGAAATCCCTGCATCAACAACGTGGAAAGGAGTTGACGATCTTCAAACCGCTGAACAGATTTTCTTGATTCATACCTAAGAACACTCTCGCTCAAGTCATGTTTCAAACAAAATAAATCTAAATCAAAATGTTAAACACCTCTCCGTTTGCTTCGGGGGTTAAATATATGATGTAAAATGAATAATCTGATACAGGCACCATGTTCAGTGTTTGCATTGCTTTTAAATTTTAATTAAAACTCGTAGCTTTCTGAATTATGCACAAAATGAAAGATTTAATATTCCTTGTACTAGGTTTTACTTTAAATTGAAGTATCAGTATATTTTTGAAAGTCAAAAATACGTTTAATGTAACACTCGTTTCATTTAAATCATTTACATAAACGATAAGAAGGTTGCATATGTGAAATCAGTTATTAAGAACCGGCAGTAGACTACCCGTTAACTCAAATAAATTTAAACTTTAAATACTATAGCCAAATTTATCACACGTCTGTTTATTTTAGATAAAGCTGACAAGGTTGTTTTACCTCACTGAATTGGTAAATTCACTACCCCTTAAGTCACACCATACGAATATAGGTCATAACTTTTAAGAAAAACCCTAATGAAAATCGTTGATCAAGATTTCAAATTCCACTTGCCCCGTTTGGTAGAACCGACTTACAATAGTTTCAGATAGGGAAACGGCAATCCTTGTCGATAGCTCTAGTAGGGAAGTTATTATAACAGAACAACCGGTTAAATGCGTGCTGTACGTTATTTATAAAGTTTAATAAAAAAAAGCTGGATTTATGTTGTTCTGGATTTCGTACAACACAATTTTTTTTTATTTTACACAAGACTGGTAATAAACTAATAGAGACGGCGGTTGTTAATATTTAGACAATTAACGTCTTTTGCAAAATTTAGCAATAATCATGGTTCAAGCGGCAATCTAATATGTGTAACATATGAGTAATGATTGCAGTACATTAAACCGTGATAATAGTGGTACATGCTACTGGAGTAAAAAATAATTATAAAACCATTTCGAGCACATTATGGCAGTTAACGAATTAGGAAATAATAATGAGTCGTGGAAAGCTTGCGTCAAAGAATTGAAGATGCCTTTGACCAAATTTTGGAAAAACAGAAGTTCCACAAATTATTATTTTCGCTCGAAAAAAGAGGGAATGGTGGCTATTTTGAAGAATAACTATCATGAAGTGTATTGTTTTACTACTTGTGTTTTGTAATCCCTGAGGATCCTCTTTTTCATTTAAAAATACCTGAAATTTCATTTATGTGAAACAATGCGAAAAAAAAAAATTAAAGCATTTCTTGAAAATAATTATAGAAATTATGAAGTTTGAAAATAAGTAAATACAAAATTAATTTTTTCTATAATAATTTTTCTACGGATGAAAAACCTAAGGAAAATGACAAAATTACTTTTGTACCCCTTTTTTATAAAAATAAGAAGTGCTTAATATATGAATCACTCATTTAAATTAAATCCGATTTTTTCTACTAATAACAGATATATAAATTTAATGTCAACATTAAAATAAAAAATTTCGGAAAATAACATAAGTAATGCGATTTTCCATATTCCTTGTGGTTCTTTGATAAAATATGCATAGGAACATCTTTACAACCTTTAAGAAATAGATTAATACAACACAAATCGGATGTTCATATTAAATCTAAAAGTACTACTTTGTTTAAACATTCGAACGTTTTAGAACACATCTTTCAATATGATAACATAATAATATTTTTGAAAACTTGAAATAGTAACCTGGTATATTATTTCTCACAGTTGTCAATTTTTTAATAGTAATTTTAGTTCTTCTTTTTCTTGTTACAATTTGTGTGTTCAAAATACATGGGAAATGTTAATATTTAATTGTTATATTTTTGGCACACGTTCCGCAATATATATATATATATATATATATATATATATATATATATATATATATATATATATATATATATATATGTAGGGTGATTGTTTTGACCGTGTATTAGAAGTGTACGGAGAACGAAAAATATACGGTTCTGAAAACTTGGAGACCGACATGGTGTCAAAAGACCTACCAAATAAAAATATTTGCAAGAAAGTTACACTTTTGGTTATACCGGAAGTAGACGCCATCTTTCTTATTTTAAATTGAATAATACATTTTTTAATTTTTTTTAGACTGTATATAAAATTTTACGTTTAATTTGTTCAAAGTACGATATACCTAAAATTTATATTTTTAGAGATATAAATTATTTAATGAGAAATTTGACAGTAACCACTTGATATTAAAATCCAGATATCTTTTTATTATTTATTAAAATTATAATAGATAGTAAGTAAACTTCGCTATACAAGATAGTACGATTAATTATTAATTTTTATTTACAGGGTTTTTGTAAGCATGCCTCCATCTCATAAAGCTTTAAACGTAAATAAGTCAATATTTTTAAATAGAACACCCTGTATATTATTAATGCAGTCGATTTGAATTTTCTATCAATTGGTATTTAGGTTTCTTATACCTAAAGTTAAGTGTTTTCTAAATAATTAGTAATTTTGTTGAATTTTTGATATTAAAATGTTAAAGCAAGTAAAGTAGGTAACTTTTATTGAAACCCAACGTACTTGTTTAAACAAACAATTAAAATATTGAGCTAGTCATGTTTGTCAGTTTATTATTTAAGTTGTGTTATAACATTGGATAGTAGTAAATTGCTGTCTTGGTTATTAAGCTAGTATAAACAAGATAAAAGATAATTATTTGCCACTTTAGACAGTGCAACAAAATATTAAGCAAAACATTAAGCCGCTAATTAACAATTCTAAATTTATACAGATATACAACAACAACAATAAATATTAACAATGTACAAACAAGGTAATTGAAAATATTTAAAACAAATTCATCGTCTAAAGTAAATGTTCAAAATGTTCTCCATTAACTCTTAAGACACATATTTATTCCTTTAAAGACTGCTTTGGTTGTAGCTCTTTGAATTTTGTGCGCCTCTAAGTTTGCAAATGCTTCGTGAATCCTGTTTATCAAATCTTCTTTGTTGTTAACCTCACGTACATAAACTTTATTTTTTATTCCACCCCTAAGATAAAAGTCTAAAGGCGTTAAGTGTGGCAATCTGGCAGGATACTCGAAAGGACCCAATAGCGTTATCCATCTATCTTCAAACATACGGTATCGTTCTTTAGTAACTGCTTCAGTGTAGTGGCTGGCTTGACGCTCCATCAAGTTGATAATAGCATAATCTGTACTGTTTAAGTGGTAAATTGTCCAAAAACTCCGACACTATAGTTCTTAAAATGTTTAAATAATTTTGTCCATTTAGGTTTTCCTTGTAAATGAAGTAAGAGTATTTATCGTTCATTAATAAACAAAACAAATTAACGTTGAACACATATTGGGAAGACCTCGTACGCAGTGCTTGGGGATTTTTATTGGACCAAAAGTGTAAATTTTTTCGGTTAAAAATTCCATCTTTCGAAAATGTTGCCTCGTCACTTCAAATACTTTTTTTTTAGAAAATTGCGGTCTTCTTGACAATGAAACAAATTTAAAGTTTCGCATTGAATGCTTTTATAATATTTTTTGAATGGAACTATACGTAACGCCTAATTCCTCTGCGGCAAATCGGATTGAACGTCTAGGGTATGCATGAAAATATCTTAAAACATTTACTTCGGTATCTTTATTGGATGTTATAGGTCTGGGTAATATTCTCTCCGCTTTTCCGGTTCCAAAATTATAAAAATTCTTCAAAATTCTTCTAAATTTATTATTGTTAATTTGGGGCAATTGAGAATACTATTATTAAATGTTCTACAAGTTGTGCCGCACTGTCCATAAATGGCAAATAAGTTTGTCATAATTTGAATAATTACTTGCCATATTCCCAAAACTAGCTTAATAAACAAGAGTTTACTGTCGTGGATTATGATAACATATTATAGGTGACAAGTCGTGAATTGACAGGTGTGGCTTAATATTTTAGTCATTTGTTCAAACAAGTACATCTGGTTTGGTGATCATTGCCATCTACTTTGCTTACTTTAACATTTTAATATAAAAAATTCAACAAACTTCCTAATTATTTAGAAAACGCTTAACTTTAGGTATAGAAAACCTAAATAACAATTTAAAGAAAATTCGAAACTACATCGACTGCATTAATAACATACAGGGTGTTCTATTTAAAAATATTGACTTATTTACGTTTAAAGTTGCATCTTATGCATAAGATGGAGGCATGTTTACAAAAACCCTGTGCATAAAATTTAATTATTAATCGTACTATCTTGTATAGCAAAGTTTACTTATTATCTACAAAATTTCAAAATATAATTTTAATAAATACCAAAGATATTTCGATTTTAATATCAAGCGGTTACTGTCAAATTTTTCACTAAATAATTTGTATCTTTAAAATATAAATTTTAGGTATAAGATACTTTGAACAAATTAAATGTAAAATTTTATATACAATCAAAAAAAAATAATTAAAAAATGTATTATTCTATTTAAAATAAGAAAGATGGCGTCTACTTTCGGTATAACCAAAAGTGCCACTTTCTTACAAATATTTTTATTTAGTAGGTCGTTTGACACCATGTCGATCTACAAGTTTTCAGAATCGTATATTCTCCTTTCTCCGTAAACTTCTAATACACGGTCAAAAAATCACCCTGTATATATATATATATATATATATATATATATATATATATATATATATTAACATTTCCCATATATTTTGTACACATAAATTACAACAAGAAAAAGAAGAACTAAAATTAATATTAAAAGATTGACAACTGAGAAGTAATATACCAGGTTACTATTTTAAATTTTAAAAATATTATTCTAACTTGTAGGTAAGTTTTCTTTTTCACTGTTACTCGAAATTTTTTTGTTAATTTTTATATTTAATATTTCTAAAACTAAACGTTCTTTTAAATTTGATCTTACATGTAACATTTTTGTGTTATCATATTGTTCGAATGTTTAGCCAAAGTAGTACATTTAGCTTCAGTACGAACATCCGATTTGTGTTATATTTATCTATTTCTAAAAGGTTGTAAAAGCTAAAAAAAATTAAAACATGTATTATTCTATTTAAAATAAGAAAGATGGCGTCTACTTCCGGTATAACCAAAAGTGCCACTTTTTTGCAAATATTTTTATTTAATAGGTCTTTTGTCACCATGTCGATCCCCAAGTTTCCAGGATCGTATATTTTTCTTTCTCCGTAAACTTCTAATACACGGTCAAAAAAAATCACGCTGTATATATAGGGTGAACCCGGGAGAGATGGCGCATTAAAATTAAAACCCATGTATTCCACTCATTTTTTATTAAAGAAACATACACTCTGGAATGCAACTTTACATTACAACGTACCATCAATATCTAACTTAAAATTTATAAAAAAAGGGCTTAAGAACACAAATATATAATATTCTTTGTAACTGTGATTGCGCCATCTCACATGTACTAGTACGGGTGAGATGGCGCGTACAATAGGGGAGAGTTGGCGCATAACAGAAACAAACGAACTTAAAAAAAACGACACAAAATAGGTCATTTATTTTTGGACAGAACTTTTCCAAACAGGTCAAAATAATTCTCATATTTTGTCGTCATGGAGCCATCTACTACACTTAATACATTTAATCCAATTACTTGACTTTGTGGTAGTATTGTAGTCCTCACCACAGCCTTGACACGTATTTTCGTCTTCAGAAATTAATTCATCTTCGTCGTCATCCAACTTAATATTCACGTCGTCCGATGAAGACTCTTCTTCTGCGACCATTCTTCTAGCTTTTTTTTATTGGAAATTAATGCCTTTTTCGTTGAAGTTGGTTTTTTTTAGAAGTTGCTGCACAATTTGTTGAAGATTTTGTTGTTTTTCTGGTTTTCCCCTTTTCCTTAAGTACTTTTATATTGCTATCAGAATTTAAGATGGCAGCTAATTTTCTGGAATTGATTCTTACTCTTTGAACACGTGAAGTAATAACTGGGACATGCGAAATCTGGTCAAGCATCTTTCCAGGAGTGGTATTATCGTTATATGCATTCACCCAATTTTCTTCATCGGCAATCTCCTGAGTTTCTATAGAATCGTTTATGTTTGTTTCAACTAAACTGTCAGTTGCAGATGGGATAATTTCTGTTAGCAGTCCGTCTCTGGAAGTGCCTGGAATAGGAGAGGTTTCGCCTTGAGTTAGTGTTCTAGCAGTTTCCCCATCTCTACTTTTGAAGAAAAAGTGGCCCGGAATTTTGTCAGGGCTGTAAGGGATAATGCCAGTAGCTTGGAATACAGAAATTCCATTTTTAGCAGAGGCCGAATTTGACCATGACTCAAACAAAAGTTTCCCAAACACTAGACGATTTATTTTTCTGTTCGGGTTCATTTTTATATAGTTGTTACAAAAATCATAATGGTATACCTTTAAGGCTTTAAAAAGACCTATCGAGTCGTTGGAGAAAATGAGTGCTGTGGCTAGGCAAACACAATAAAACGACATCCTCCTTTTCGGCGTATTCCAACATTTCCACTGAAGTGCAGTGCGATTCGTGGCCATCTAATATCAACAAGACAGTTCCTTGCACTTTTCGCGGAACAAATTGCGTCTTCAGCCACTCAAAAAATATGTCATTGGTGACATAAGCCGATTTTTGCGACATTGTGACAGTAGAGCCAGGGGCATGCTGTCTTGGTATTCGGGTTTTTTATTCTTTCCTTTCATGATGCATGTAGGAGGTATAAATGTATCACTGAGATGGTTTCCCCCTTTTCAGCGGATGTTATATTCGTTAGTAGTTTTGATCCTCTAGCTGCGATGACATTACCTCGACGGCTGTTTAATTATAGACCGGTTTCGTCTACATTGTAGATTTGTCCTGGTTTGTTTAAGAGGTTGTGCGTTACCAAATTTTCCCTTAAAAGCTGAAAATATTTGTTCATGTTTTCTTTGCAGACTTCAGCTCGTGCCAAGTAAATAGATTCTGCCTTTCTAATACTCAATTTAGGGTTACGATGAAGGAATAACTGTAGCGACTCATCGCCCGCCATTTACAAATCATTGTTAAAATTATGTTTTAGGTCTAATTGCACAACCAGTTTATATGCCATCATCCGAACTTCTTTTCGTGTCGGTGCAATTCCAGATTGTTGCAATTTTTTGAAATGCAACACCAGTTTCTTCTAATTTTCTGTGCCTAACACAGAGGAGGGCCTAAAGGTTTTTTTACAAAACACTGACTATTTATTCGCCTTCTAATTGTTGTCGCTGGCACTTTAAATCTTCTAGATGCTTTGTTAATGCTAAATCCAT
This sequence comes from Vesta saturnalis, assembly GCA_036346205.1. Taxonomy (NCBI): domain Eukaryota; kingdom Metazoa; phylum Arthropoda; class Insecta; order Coleoptera; family Lampyridae; genus Vesta; species Vesta saturnalis. The sequence continues at coordinate 1,218,949 of JARFJB010001161.1, read as the reverse complement.
TTTTATTTATTGCGTCTACAGCATTCTTTAAGGCTGCATCTGTCCACGCGCCTCTCACACTACCTAATTTTCTTTTGTAGAACGTCAGCATCTCTGAAACGCAAGAAACCATTGTAAATACCAACTCTAACTGATCGACATGAGTTAATGGCGTAATTTCTAAAAATCTAACAAATATACTAATTTCTCGAAAAGTATTGAAGTTAGGTAAAGCGAACCCTAATACAGTTCGAACTATTGTCAAAAGACTATTCCATTCCGATAAAAATTTCTTGGGCGTTGTATTTAAAATAACAAAGATATTTAACTTTGAGGTTTGTTAACTTTACGCGTTATTCTTTGTATTTTATAAATTATGATTTGAAACAATAAACAACAGAATACATACTTCCAAATATCCTTATTACGATGACCTAGATTAGATCGTCTCATCTATTCTGAATCGAAAAATACTTGAATTTTTTGACAACCCTACATTTTCAAAAAATGTTAAATATTTCGGAAACTGTAAGGTTTGGGTATAGGGAACTCTAATGAAAGTCTACCTTATTTCAAAAAAAAATTAAAAAGGAGGGTATTTCATTTAAAATAATATAACTTCAATAAGTAACAAGTTTGTAGATCACCCTGTATAAATCAAACTAATTTTAGATTGTAGTCCGAGAAGGCTTACATATTCTCGCCCAAACAGATTTTGAAAAAATCCAGTCGTTTGGGTGCTAGAGGCCGACGCGTTGGTGGTGGCCCACCCTGTATATATATATATATATATATATATATATATATACAGTGCTAGTCAAAAGTCCCCTCCCCCCTTGTATCCTTTGAACGGTTTTATTTATACTAATGAAATTTGGAGGGTGAATATAAACGGATATAAGCTTCTCAACTAGTCATGACAAGTGACGTAATAGTATATAATAATATAATAATCATATATGACGTCACAGGGCCACAGTGACCAATAATTTTAAATAGTACCTTATGGCAAGTGACATCTCGTTTGAAAGGTATTAAAATTACCTATTCAGTAATACTAATTTTGTTAGGGTTTAGGTTGATATTGATAGAAAAATTAAATAAATACTAAAATTATAGTTTGGCATTTAATTAATCAAGATTCAACACCCTATGTACTGTCCTTTGACTGACTTCACAGATAGACGCAACTCGGGCTGTAGAAGAAGTAGGATTTACTGCCATTTCTGCAATTATGTCGATTTTTTTGTCGTCACTAATTGTTGGTCGACCAGATCGTTTGACATCTTGAACACTACCGGTTGCTTCAAACTTCTGAAGAAGTTCCCTCAAATAAGTCCTCGATATAGGGCGATCGGGATACCTCCCATTAAAAAGACGTTCCGCTGCACGGAAATTGTTTCTACATTCACCAATTATTAAGATAGCTGCTACTTTGTCGGCTACCGTACGTACCATTTTGTCTATGTA
>JARFJB010001161.1:1177500-1212500 GCA_036346205.1 Vesta saturnalis | reverse complement strand
TCCGAAATCTTGACTTGACGTTTACCAAATGGACTGAACTCCTATTTGGATTGACATAAAAAGTTAAAATCCAATTGTTTGTAGTTGAAAGATGGCTTTATCGTATGAATTTTTAAAATAAAAATCTTTGCCTGAGAATAATGCCCTAAATTTATACTTTTCAGCCAGAGTTAAAAATGTAAAAAAAATATTTTTTTTTAAATTGAATACCCTATTTTTCCTTTTTTTTTACTTTCTTGCTAAACAAGAAAGTATTGCCGTAGAAAAAAAATTGAAAAAAATTAATTTCACATTCTGAAAGAAATTTTAGAAAATTTTTCAAAATGTTTTGTTACGTAATCGATTTGCTATAAAGTGATGTGACTTGTTGTTATACCTAAATCAAACTGTTCTAGAGTTATTTCCAAAAAAACGGAAAATCTTAGTTCCTTAGCCATTATTTCGAAATTGCTACGAATGGTTGCTATGGATACGAGAAATCATTTTTCCAATGTCCCGTTTTTAATGTTTGTGATTTCGTGCTTATCCCTTAAATGCCTTAATATTATTGCTAAAATAATGTTTATACGAATGAAGAAATTCTTAATTTATTTTTTATACACGGAAAATGTTACAATATTTTTAGTAGAACTTGTACAATATTTAACGAAAACTATTCACATTTATGAAAATGTAAACTTTCACCATTATCACTCATAATAAAATACTTATCTTTTTTTTTTTTTTTTAATGGTATATTTTAAATTATACAATATAAACATTTCGATAACACTTACAGTTATCTTCGTCTGTAGTAATATTTGTTAAAAATTGTTAAAGATGCTGTAAATAATTTTGTCAAAGTTGAAAAATTAAAACATAAAAATCACCCTGCTATTAATATAACAGTTTGAGAAACGTATAAAGCCAACTATAAAATTAAATTTTAGTAAAGAATAACTAGGTCATTAAAAATTAAATATTGTTAAACTGCGTTAAAGATGACAAATCAGAACACTCTCTATGGCGAAAGCTAACAATGAAATTTGTCAGCCAAAAAACACATTTAACAAAATTTAATCGAGTTGTGATGTAAGTGTAAAGTTGTGAAAAGCTTCAATTTGAAAATGATAGAAGCATTCACAAATCCAAACATCACATCAAATAAAATTCCATTGTTAGCTTTCGCCGTAGAGAGTGTTCTGATATGTCATCTTTAAGACAGTTATTCTTTACTAAAATTTAATTTTATAGTTGGCTTTATACGTTTCTCAAACTTATTAATTATTAATAGCAGGCTGATGTTTATGTTTTAATTTTTCAACTTTTACAAAATTGTTTACAACATCTTTAACAATTCTTAACAAATATTACTACTGACGAAGATAACTGTAAGTGTTATTGAAACGTTTAGATTGTATAATTTAAAATACACAATTTAAAAAAACCCAAAAAAGATAAGTATTTTATTATTCACATTTACTTCAAATGACAAAAAAATAGATGTAAAGAACTAGAAACAAATTATAATAAATGTTCGAAATGGTGGTCGTTCGCATTCAAGCATAATGTTGAGCGTGAAGAAACACTGTCCACTACTGCTGGAAATCTTGCAGACCAGTTCCATGGTCGTAACCGCCTTACCCATCTGTCTTCGAACATTAAGGTGAGTTCTGTGGATACTTCCTGGCTGCAATGGGCTGGTGAATTATCTAATTGATACCAACCACCTCTTCTTAAATTCAAAGGCAGGTTGTCAAGAAAATATACTACCACGGTCCGTAATAAATTGAGATAACACGCCGTCGTTAGCACGCCGTCATAAATAACGTGAGCGAACCTGCCATCCATCATAAGGCGAAAAACATTGAAACTAAACCTTACCTGATAGTTTCTTTCTCGGATCTCATGCGGATTGGCTGAAGCCCAGACATGGTTGTTATGCCTGTTAAAAATCCCTTCGCGGGAAAACTTAGATTCATCTGGTCAGATAATTTTTCACAAATAATTCTCTTCCTCTTCGGAGATATAGCATCTCACGCAACTTAACTCTGTCATTGGGGTCTTGAGGACAAAGGTCTTGTACCGCAGTTACAAAATTGGTTAGTATCACAACTGACAGAAGACGAAGAAGAACAGGGATTCCAACAAGACGGTGCCCCTCCACATTGGCATACGGACGTCCGTGGGTACCTCAATCGAATCCAATCAGGTCGATGGGTTGACCATGCAACACCCGCAGACAACACCTTCTGCACCTGGTCTCCACGTTCACATGACCTTACTGTATGTGATTTCTTCCGGTGGGGTTACGACAAGGATTGTGTTTAAAATCCTCCACTTCCAGCGGTGTTGGCGGAATTGAGAAGGCGCATTACTGCAGCCATTGACAACACCACACAAGATATGCTTGAGAGGATTTGGCGTGAATGGGATCACCGGCTAGGCGTCTGCCGTATCATGCGTGGTGCTCACGTCGAGTGCACTTAGACTTCAGACTTCTCTCTTTGAAATGGTGGTTGAATCGTGCATTTATGTTAAGTATTAATGAAGCTATAGCATTATGAAATACGCCAATAATTTGTGGACACGGCGTATTATTGTATTGAATATCTAAAAGCACAACATAGAAAAATAAAATGAAATGACGAAACCATAGTACCTGATTTCTGGTTAACATTTGCAGAATTTTGTAGGTTGGTTCAGGATCGACCGTCTTCAATGCGCTCTCGGTAGGTAGATATTCACATAGTTACGTAGTTTGTTCCCAATGCGAACCTGAAATATACTAACCGGCGCCGCTGTTTAGGCGTCTTAGACAGAGATGGAGATCCCTACGTAAGGAGGGTTGCCTAAAACTTAGTTGCGAAGTATATCGTTCAATGCGTATCATACAAGTATCTTAATTTTAAATTAAACTGCCCGATCAGCACAACACATTCTTTCTGCTTTTACTTTTTCTCATATTTATTCAGTTTCGAATAGGTAACTTAGATACGCCGAAACGGGAATTCAAAAACACTTTAAGTTTCTATCCATAACCTTAACGCCAAAAGGGGTAAATTAGCTGGAACTCACGAAAAGGGAACACCCAAAACGGTCAAGAATCGATTGTTTTTAGATTGCTCTCTCAAAAACTTATTTCTTACGTATTCAATATCCGATAATCGATTTTCCATTTTGAAAATCATTATGTGTGTAGCGTTGTCGTGTAGTTTTTGTTATTTTTTAATTTTATGAAATATAAAATAATTTATTTATAAAGGTAAGGGGAACAAGAGTGATTGTAAGAACTACAGAGGAATAAGCTTGCTCAGCGTGCCTGGTAAAGTGTTTGGAAGAATACTGATTGATAGAGTACGAGAAACTACACAAACTAAGATGTGGGATGTGCAAAGTGGCTTCATGCCAGGGAGAGGATGTGTCGATCAGATGGTTGCTCTCCAGCAGGTGATCGAAAAGTGTTTAAAGGTAAAAAGGAAGTTGTAATGTGCGTTTGTAGATCTGGAGAAAGCATATGACAGAGTGAATAGGGAGAAGCTGTGGGAAATATTAAATCAATATGGCGTAAATAAAGGTCTAATAAATGGAATAAGGGCAGTGTACTACGGTAGTCGGGCATATGTTAGGGTGAGAGGAGGTATGAGTAAATACTTTAATATTAAGCAAGGAGTGCGACAAGGCTGTGTGATGTCACCGTGGTTGTTCAATGTATACATGGATAAATGTCTTAGACAAGCATGTACCGATACAAATGGTGTAATGGTTGGTGACCTAAATGTACGACTTCTGGTGTATGCAGATGACACAGTCTTATTAAGTGGCAGTGCGGATGAGCTGTAAACCGCTCTGAGGAAGTTTGATACAGTAAGAGCATGGACCTAAAGGTAAACGTGAACAAAACTAATATTGTGGTGTTCAATCGGGAAGGTGGAAAGGAGAGTAGAGTATTTACTCTGCAAGATGAAATTGTGGAGCAAGTGGACGAGCTGATATATCTCGGTAGAATGTTTACTGCAGATGGTACAATTGACAGCAAGATCGGACGAAGGGTCAATGCTGGAAGGGAAGTGATTGGAAGTATGTGGACGATAATGAGAAATGAAAGCATGAGCCCAGCTGCGAAACGAGCAATTTATAATAGCGTATTCGTCCCGTTAGTACTGTATGGAAGTGAGACATGGGTATGTCAAAAAAGCACGAAAGAAAAATAAATGCCGTGGGTATGAGATTCCTGAGAAGCGCATGTGGTAAAACCAGAAGGGACAAAATAAAAAATGAATGCATAATGACGGAGTGTGGTGAGGAAAAGACGATGATGGATAGATATAAAAGTGGTACATTACATTGGTTTGGTCACATTGAGAGAATGAACAACGCAAGATTAACGAAACAAGTATATGTAGGTGAGGTTAGGGGAAAGGCCGGGCCTGGTAGGTCGCGCAAAACTTGGCCTGAATGTAGTAGAATCTATGATAAAGGAAAGAAAGACAAGGAGTTTTAAAAACAAAAGGGCATGTCAGAGACTATGTATAAATCTTGCGGAAGCTAGGGAGGGTGCGGTGATATATTTTGCCTACCCCGCAAGGGAATGGCGTGAAGGTTAAGTAAGTAAGTAAAATAATTTACCACAATTTTTAAAGAATTTAAAAACTGAAAATATATATTATGCTCGGAAAAGTGAAAACTACATAAAAAGAATGTTTGCAATTAGTAAGCAGCCACTGGCACTTATTTTTGTATTTTTAAAACAAAGTTGGTAACATGGACATTTTCACCTCACCTACCTTATATTATAACAAAAAACAAGAAATACATGTTCATAACTGCGGAACCGGATCAGATCAAAAACAATTTTATAATCCAATGATTTTGATTTATTTAAAGCTGTTTACGTCTTCATAATATACCTTGTAAACTATTCTTAAAGGCGATGATTTGACCTTGACACTTAAGTTGCGGTTTATTTTGGTCCCAATTCATTAACTTGTCAATAATCTGTCAGTAATCTTTGTTTCTTCTATGTTTGAACAGATAGCCTGAGATAAAATATTAAATGGGCACAATTAAAAAAACAAGGCTGCAGATGTAGAATAAACGGCCCTATTACTATTTAATATTTATTGAGAAGCTAAGGCGTTATACCTAATTGGTTTCTCTAGTACTACATGTTATTACCCATTTCCACTATGCAAATGATCATCCGGTATATAACTAATATTTTTGTGGTAAACTTAATAGGTTAGCATCATTATCGTAAAACAAAAATATTTTCGTTTTATTGCCATAAAGCAAACAATAATTTATTAGTCTATAGGTACTTGGTATCTCCTACAGCTTTAGCTACTATGTAAATTAATATTTTATTTTAGTACCAAAATAAAACAGATCAAGTTACAATCTAATACACAACAGGAAACAGAAAAACATGTCCTTGCAAAAATCTATCTAGATATTTGCATAATCATATCATTGTCATTAGTAAATCATCCTAGATATTTTGTAAAAAAAAAAGTAAAAATAGCAGGCAAAAAATGTAAATTACATCACACGTGAGGTAAAAATTTTAATTACACCAACAATATCTGTGAAGAAATATTTCTTGTGTATAGCATCTTTTATGGGAAACAATTTATAGTGGTTTAATTATGATTATTGTAATACGGTGATAGAAAGTTCAAGGTAGTAATAAATATAAAATTTTTCAATAACGCCTTTACTTGCATTTCTACACATTTATAGTAGCTGCAATAATAATTAAAAAAATATTTCTAAATGAAGCTCATGAAAGAAAAACTGAAAGTTAATTTATTCGTATATTAGACTTATAATTTACACAAATACATAGACGTCTTCCTTAGACGACAAATTAATGCAATGCATATAGTTGCTATTAAAGAAAACAAGGATGTATTATACACACGTACATTTATTAACATGAGAAGAATTCATAACAATAAATCATTGTTTCATTTTTAATTTCAATTTTCAAGGTTTTGACTATTACTTCATAGCTAACCTTATTTTAAAATTCACATTCATTTAGTTTCAAGCAAAATAGGCTAAGTTGTTAAGGTACACACGTTATATTAAATACCAAACCATATTCAGAATTTGGTTAATTTTTGTATACAAATCATACAATTCATTAGTAAATACAATATGTGTCTAGCATAATGTTTCTGTATAGGAAACGGCCATAATAAATTTTAGAACAAAGACTAGCGTGTTGCAATATAAGCGCCATATAGACGATACGTCAATGAATTTTAATATAATTGACATTTTTCACTTTATTTTCAGATGATGACATTTAAATGTTTTCGATTAAGATAACCTCATAGTATTAGTTGGTATAACATTTTATATAGAGTATTATGTTTTAATGCGCATTCCTACGCAAAACTCTCTTTTTTTTCTTCTTATAGGATGGAATTTTAATGTTTACAAACACTTTTAACATTATAATTTCACAATTTGCTACTTTACAATAATCATAATAGTTGTTTATGTAACAAGTGCAAAAAGTGAGTGATTATTGCACGCGGCATGCATTTGTCCAACAAAGCCATTAGGCCGAGTTGGACTACATGTTTCGTGCAATGAACACTTTACGAGTTGCATACAATATTTTTTCTATGTTCATAAAGAAAACGATTTCACTGGGTGCCCATAAGTGGGGGTATCACAAAAACCTTCATCGTACTGTCATTCATATTTTCACTTATAATCTCATAAGAGCATGAATTCTTTCCGGTAATTTATTAGAGTGCACAGAAACAACGTATTAATCGGCACGAGCTGTACGCGGGGGCCGATTATGTTGTTCTATGCATGATAAGAAAATTACCGGACATGAATTAACCCATTAATGCCCAAAATAATAAATACTAACTTAAAACTTTTTAAATTTTTAATCAAAAATAGCTAAAATACGTTCATGAAGTAAAGGGTTTTCCAATAAGAGGTATTATTTTGATATTCAAAGAAAAATAGAATTTTTTGAGATAATTGATCGGATGTTTATTTCATTATAAAGAGGAAGGTATGCCGTTAATAATGGAAAACAATATCAGCCAAATGGCTACCACGACCACGCTTACAGGACCATATCCTTTTCATGAAATTTTCCATAACCAAATCGCAAAGTGGCTGCCCTATGTCATCGATAGCCTCACGAATTCCATCTTTGAGGTCTTGAATCGACGTTGGGATGTTGGCGTAGACCTTATCTTTCACGTGGCCCCAAAGGAAGAAGTCGCAAGGTGTTAAATCACAAGATCTCGGTGGCCAATTGTGATCACCTCTTCGAGAGATAACACGGTCCGGAAACTTTTCCCGTAAAAGATCAATGGTTTCGTTGCTTGTGTGGCACGTAGCGCCGTCTTGTTGAAAGTAAACGTTGTCCAGATCAATACCATCCAATTCCGGCCATAAAAAATCATTAATCATCTCTCGATAGCGCAATCCATTCACTTTTCGAAAAAGTAAGGTCCAATGACCCCGCCAGACCATAAACCGCACCAAACAGTCACACGTTGAGGATGGAGAGGCTTTTCAACAATAACTCTTGGGTTTTCCGAGCCCCAGATGCGACAATTTTGCCTGTTGACGTACCCACCGAGGTGGAAATGGGCCTCATCAGTCAAGATGATTTTTCGATGGAATTCAGGATCATTTTCATGCATTTCAACGACCCAATCAGCAAAGACACAACGTTGTTGATGATCGGCCGGCTTGAGTTCTTGTGTTAACTGAAGTTTATAAGCCTTAAGACCCAAGTCTTTATGCAAAATACGGTGTAATGACGTTTGTGGAATGCCCAGTTCCAAAGAACGACGAGGAATGGACAAACCTGGGTTTTCTTCAACACTTTGGGCTACAGCAGCAATATTCTCAGTTGTTCTTAAGCGACGTGCACGGGTTTTATTTTTCACATCATTAACTTGTCCCAACAGCTCGAATTTGTTCACCCATTTCTGTATTGTGGTCCGACAAGGTGCTTCACGACGACCCAAAAATGTTTTAGTTTTACGAACCGTCTCTGCCAAATTTTCACCATTTTTATAGTGAATTTTAGTAATTTCAATGCGTTATTGAAGCGTGTATCGTTCCATTTTTATTAATCGCGTAGTTTTTACTTCTCAAATGTCAATAAATGACAGCTTCAAAAGTGACATCTACCGAAATAGCGGGCTATTCAAAATAACACCTCTTATTGGAAAACCCTTTACATATTAAAGAAAAAACAAAAAAAAATGATTGAGAAAAAAGTTAGAAAGGTGTACTCAGATGAGTACACTGGGCACATTATATACTACTTTGTATGACAATTTTCAAAACATTGCCTCTCAACACACTTTTTACATTACCATCTTACTCGTGCGTGACATACATGACAATGAAGTCGATTTGGGGTCTTTTGAAAATGACCACTAGAATCATGAACTATATCTTGAGGAACACTAGCACTATTTCTCGGTTTTTCAATTTTCTTTGTTGAAAATCTGAGATAATATCGAGTAATATTTCTTGTAAATAAAAGTAGATCCACCCTGTCCTCAGAAACCAACTGATGAAGTTTCCATGCGTTGACTAATGCAACGTTTGGCATAGAGGTAATCCGTACCCAATACCATTTTTCCCTCGAATTACAATTCGGTAATTATTTACATCTTGGTCGCTTGAATCAACTCCGCCCATTCCTTGGTTTTACGATCTAAATGCATTTGGCTGCTCCAGATCGATCTTTCCGTTTTTTTCCTTGGACCATCGGCTTACTTTTTTTTCAGGTGCCACACTGTCATAGTTTGTAGCTATCGTGCATACACGCCAACGTATCGAAAGAATTTTATGCTTGGCGTCAAATGAGCTTTCAAAAGATGCTCTCTGTAATTTTTCCATTTCCTTGACTGTTGGCAACGGACACTTTTCCGTTCTATTTGGCCTCAAAGTACATGTTGCCCTAAATCCTTGGACTCTCAAATTACTTAGCAAGGGTATACTAGTAAAATAGTTGTCAAAGAAAGACGTTATGATCGTTTGGTACAGCAACACACTGTAATAGAGACAATACAACTTTAGAGCCAAGTGGAAGTTGAATATCATCATTGTTGGTTTTTCCACGGTATGTATCTAATTTGAATTACAAAGAGACTAATTTTTAAAACCAAACCTACAAGGTTTACCTGTAATAAATTGGTGTGCCAAATGGTGACCATAGTACTTGACCATTGCTTTGTCTATTGACAATGTTTTGTGGAATATACACCATTGTTGAAAGTTTACATTTAGTATATCCATAAGTGGCCTGACTGAACATTCTATCATTATTTATTTGTGCGTTGTCATTTACATGCAAATATTTTTTTATTTCTAAATACCTTTTCCTAGACATGCATTTGGAAACAATGTTTACATGAAGATCCTCATCAAGTTACCAATACAGACGCTCTATAGGCAATCTGTGATATTCAGTCAAAAAGAGTGTTTTAGTTCTTCATTGGTCAGACAAAATACATGAATATTTTTTTGGCGGGCATAAAGTATGGTCTGATCTAAAATATGATGAACAATTGTTTCGTCAACCAATTTATCAAATATATCTTTTGGGCTAAGGTTTTTTAATTCCTCAATAACGCGTTCAGCTCTTCCAGAAGCACCATTATTGGACATCGCCTGCCAACCGCTATAATTTTTGTCGCTTTTTTTACAGTTTGGTGTAAAGAAATTTGGATCCTTTTGAGACTTTTTGATGTTTGTTTGTTTAGCAGATAATTTGGTTCTTTTAGCACCCAATGTCTCATTGTCACTGTCGTCCCATTCAGATTCCGACTTCGACCCAATCTCCGTTACATTGTATGAAGGGTGGATGAAAAATTGCCAGGAACATCACGAGGTAGGTCCACAGAATCTATTACGTCTTCATCCAGATCTTCTTCGTCTGTCAGGATTCGGTGGTAGGGTCTATGTCAATATTATTTTTGGCACCAAATTCAGCTGCTGCAGTTAAATTAGGCAATTTCTATCGGCCATAAAAACAACTGGATACTGGTGGTCTATCAGAGTCCATTATCAGTAATCTCAAACAGAACAACTGCCTATAGTCTTGCCCAGTGTACTCAACTGAGTACAGCAGTGTTTATAACAATATTGCAAGCTCGGTGAACTAAAAATTAAAATAATATGTACGACTTACCTTTTTCTTATATTTAACAAAGAGTAATCACCAACGAAAATTTATCTATGACACAAGATAACCTCAAAATGCGAGGATATCAGGAGACACGACGTAAAAGCGCGAATTTACACAAGTAGTGCATAACTCTGAATTCTATATAAAGTTACCTACAAGCCTTTACCGTCATTGCGGGTGAACGCGGTATTATAAAGGTCTTCTTAATCACACAAAACTGTTGGCAAGCTTTTCTACAGAATGATAGATGGTCCCAGCGATATAGTTTAAGGCGTACTCAAGCAAGTACAGTGGGCGCTAATGGATTAATGCTCGAATGTAGATTCGGCAAGAAAATCGTTGCGACACGGCCATAAAAAAAAAATTTGAACTTTACTCGAAAAATAAAATATCAAGTGACATCAAAAATGTATGCATAGTAATTTGTAAATTTTTTTTTTTTTTATTTATTTATTTGCAAATTTACAACTGCTGTTTAAAGCTATAAGTAAATTTAATGAATGAATATATTAGAGGGAAAAGTTATCCAGTGATAATTTTCTTAGTTAGTGTTATAAGAGATTATTGACTTAAATTAACATTACTTGTTTATTGATTTAAAATATCTGTTGGCCACTGTTTCTTTAATCTTCTTCTGACTAATGGTTGAATAGGGAGTTGGTTTGCTTCATCATTAGGATGCTCTGGAAGTTTTTTTAGGTAGTTTTTAGTTAGTCTGATGATTTCTTCATTAATAAATGGTATGGTAGCATCTTCGTGCAGGGTTTTGTTACTTATGTACCATGGTGCATTAAAGATCATTCTTAATGTTTTGATTGAATTCTCTGTATTATTTGCGTGTTAGATGGTTTTGCGCATCCCCATAGTTGAACTCCATAGGTCCATATAGGTTTTATTATGCATTTGTATAATAGTATTTTATTTTCGGTGGAGAGTTTTGATCTTCTTCCTATTAGCCATCCCATTTTTGTAGTTTTAGGTTAATTTGGATTTTCTTTGCTGTGATGTGGGGTTTCCAGGTGAGTTTTGATCTATTGTTAGTCCAAGGTACTTTACTTGGTTGTTAATTGGTAATTGTATGTTATTTAATGTGACAGTAGGGCACCTGATGTTTCGATTGGTGAAGGTGATTTGTGTGGATTTTGTAGAGTTGATTGTGACCTTCCATTTGTCGAGCCAGTTTTCTAAAAGGTTGAGGTGTGATTGTAAGTTTGCTGATGCTATTTGTGGGTTATCACTTATGGATATTATTGCCGCATCGTCTGCGAATGTGGCAATTGTAGTTGAATTTGTGGTTGGGATGTCAGCCGTGAAGATTAAGTATAAAAGGGGGACCTAGTACACTTCCTTGAGGGACACCAGAGTTTATGGGGTAATAATTAGAGGTTTCAGTATTAAATCTGACTTGGAAGTATCGTTCCAAGAGGTATGATTTGGTAATAAGATAGTGAGGTGTAGGAAGGATCAATTTGAGTTTATAGAGGAGACCTTCGTGCCATACACGATCGAAGGCTTGTTGTACGTCCAGGAAGGCAGCTGTACATAATTTTTTTTCTTCGAGGCTTATGTGAATATTTTTAATTATCCTGTGGCATTGTTGTATAGTAGAGTGGTTCTCTCTAAAACCAAATTGATGGGTTGGTATAATTTTGTTTATATCAGTGTCTTGATAAATCCTTTTGAGTAATAGTCTTTCTAGGATTTTGGACATAATCGGTAATAACTTATTGGTCTATACGAAGTGACAGTATTTGGGGGTTTATTTGGTTTGCTGATCATTATTATTTGTGAAAACTTCCACGTGATTGGATAGTATGTTAATCTTAAAACACTGTTGTAGATTGAAGTTAACAATACTAAAGCTTTCCTGGGTAGTTGTTTTAAAACGGATCCAGTGATTAGATCAAAGCCGGAGCTTTATGATTGTTACATTTGAAATCTCTTGTTTTACTTCCTTTGGAGAAAAAGGCTTGATCGGTAGCATCATCGGACAGGAGACGTCTAAGAAGTTTTTAATTTGTTCATCATTATTGTTTTTTGCCTCGTGTGCGCTGTAAACTTGTGATAAGTGTTTCGTGAAAGTAGTGGCTTTATCTTGTTCGGTTTTTGCCCAACTTCCATCCTCTTTTCTTAACGGTGGAATGTGTTGCGTCGGTTGTTTAAATGTTTTAGTGGCCTTCCATATGCTATGGTCTTCTTTAGATAGACTGGTGATATAGTATTCAAAAGTTGTATTTCGGATGTCCTGTAGTTCTGCTTTTAATTGTCTGGTTAGTCTATTATATTCAATTTTGTCAAAAAGATTACGACTTCTTTGCCATGTTCGCCTAGCTCTTCTTTTTTGAGCAACTAGATGTTTTATGTGTACAGGGATGTTGACTATAGGTTCCTTTTCTAAGTTTATTTGAGGAGTAGCCAGTTTTGCTGCCGTGTGTATAATTTGAGTGAGATAGTGTACTCCACTATCGATTTCTTGTTGTTGTTTTAAAGGAATGTTTAGACGTAGATTTTCATCTATATATGTTTTAAATACAGACCAGTTTGTTTTTATTGATGTAATTCTAGGAACTATTGGTCGATTTATGATGTGAGTGCTGAGTGTGATGATAATGGGACAGTGATCTGTGGAGAGATCCCAGGAAGCTTCGATGCTAACGTAATTTGGTGATATATTTTTCAAGACAAAGAAATCGAGGAGGTCTGGGATTTTGTTTGGGTCTGTTGGCCAATAAGTGGGTTGGCCAGTGGATAAATAAGAACAATTTGAGTTAGTGATAGCTTTTCTCAAGTTTCTTCCTTTTGGCGTGCAGAGTCTCGACCCCCAGTCTGTATGTTTTGCATTCCAGTCTCCTCCGATGATGAACTTATTTGCTAGTTGTCTAAATAAGTTTTCATATTCTACTACACTAATTCCGTGTCTTGGTGGACTGTACATTGCAGCAATGTCGTTGACATGAATCACTGTTGCCTGTATGTGAGGCGTTTGGTATTTAGTTTCCTCATGATGAGTTATAGTATTACGTATTATAATCGCAGCGCCACCATGCGCTGTGCCATCAGGATGGTTTGTATTATATATATAATAATGCGGTATTTTGAACATTGTTCTGTCGGTGAAATGTGTTTCTGATACAAGTAAGATGTCGATTTTGTTGTGTTGAATGAAATTTATTACTTCTGTTTTATGGTTGGTTAGACCATTTGAGTTCCACTCGGCAATGCGAATTGATTTAACGTCCATTATTGAATTTATTTATTACTGTGGTAAGCATGTTTAATATCATGCTGTTTTAATTTATAAGCTGTGAGAACATTGTTTTAAATTCCATTAGGAAGGTATTCATTTGATTTCCTAAGTCTATATTTTGGTTATTTGTGTTTCCGTTTTTGGTGTTGCTTGTTATTTGTGCATAAGATGGACGGTTGATCGTTTCATTAAAAGTGTTTGTCCTTGTAAAATTTTGGTTTTGGATTGGTTGTTGGTATTTTGGAGTTTGTAGGGCTTGTCCAGATGTTTTCCTCTTTGTATTAAGTAGGTCTCTATAAACCGTGCAACCCTTATAGTTTGCGGTGTGATCTCCATCGCAAAGTGCACATTTAGCAGGTGTAATTTTAGATTTTTTGCAATCAGATGACATGTGGGTACCTCCACATTTAACGCACTGATAAGGTCTGGTGCAATAAGTCTTTGAATGGCCGTATAGCTGACATCTGGTACATTGGATTATGTTTATTTTTTTATGAGGTGGTTCTATTATTATTTTCATATTGCTTAAATACTGAAGTTCGTAAATTTGTTTATTGTTTTCTTTTGGTTCAAGGTCTACGTAGAACATCATTAATTGCTGTTTAGTTACTCTGTGTCTTATATTAATTATGTTGCGTACTATATGGCCGTGTTGTTTTAGTTCATCGATAATGTCCTTGGTAGGGATTGAGTAGTGGATATTGCGAATCACGACTCTGTACGCCCTGTTCTCTTTCATTTGATAGGTGTGGTGAATTATTCTATTGTTGTTCATGTGTTTTATAAGTTTCCTGTATGTATCAGGGTTTTGAGTATTTATTTTATTTTATCGTTTTGTAAGGCTGTGCATTGATAAGTTTCTCGTTCTGTTACATCTGTTATATTTTCAATCATTTTGTTAATGTTAGTAACACCATATACGAAAATAGGCGGAGGATTGGATTTTTAGGAGTTTTGTTGTCATCTGTGGAATTATTACTCTTGTCTCCTTTTCAGGTAGATTTTGTAGAGCGCTAAATTTGTTTTGGGTGCTGATCGGTTGTGTATTAGTAATATTAGTTGGGGTTTTAGGATTCTTTTTTGGTTTTTTATTAGTTTTAATTACTGATTTAACTGTTTGCCAGTCGTGAGTTGTTGTTCCTTCATTGTCACTTTCTTCCATGGAGGATTCTTCGCTAGTAGTCTGTGATGGTATGAATGATAGATGTGGGTTGTTTTGTTGGGAATTTATCATAAGGTTATGTTGACTGTTTGGATGTGTTTGGAGATTGTTTAAATATACGTTTGGAGGAAAATAATTTGTTGGGTTTTGTAGAAATGGTATTGAATTTAGATTTTGCGGCAAGTTTGAGAATTGGGGCAAGAATTGATTATTGTAAGAATTTTGTGGCTGTAAGTCTTGATAGTTTGGCATGCTGGGGAAGTTAGATGTATATTCGTAGTTTTCGCGAGGTGGTTGAAAATTTATTGTAGATATTCCGGGGTTAGATGGACCCGGGCAATTGATATTTTGTATTGGAAACATAATTTTGATTTGTTTGTTTATAAAGAATTTGTTATTTGTACGTACGGTTTTGTATGCTATATTTGACAAATGTCAAAATTTATTATTTCTAAAAATTCAATCCAAATCATACATATATTCCACTTTTATATAATTTTGTTGATTAGTAATATATTAAAATCTTCAAATAATTATCCAAAATTTCTTGAAATGTTCAAAATTCTTTGTAATAATAAAATTTTAATATTTCACACAATTTTTTTATAAATTAATTGGGGACTGCAGTTACACACACTTGACAACTTGACAAGTCATAAAAATTGATTAATTTGTAAATAAATGAAATATTGTGGCAGCCAAAAAAATGATCTGATTGTATCAATGTATCTTCGTCTGCTACCACTTCATATGATTATTGTTACAGAAGAATGGTATATAACAATTATGTGTTTAATTTTAAATAATATGTAATGGTTTCAAAAATAAAATTGTAATTTCTGAAACATTTTATATTTTGACGTTCACCATGACAGTGAATGTCAAAAAATTATCGCTTAATAATTTCAGTTAGGTTAATCAACTTAAAGAAGATTATCAAGAAATTTTTTTGTTGGCTTGGAAACAATACCAAAATTAATTTTCCTATTGGTTCTAAATTAGTGTCCCACGATTTTCAATAGTATTTCTGATGTTAAGCTATAAAGCTATTTTTACACCGCACTTTTTTATTTATTTAAACTGACACACCAGAATAACTATTAATGAGTAACTACGAAACCTGTTTGTTATCATTATTCTATTTCCGGTAAAAAAAGAATACTAAAATATAGCGATAAAGTGCGTATGAAACAAACTTTGCACATTTGATCGTAACAAAACGTATTTTTTTTTAATTTTAAATGAAATGTAAAATTCAAATTCTTGAAATTTAACTGTAATGGTTTATGAAGTATACAATCACCCAATTACATTTCACCTAGTATAACAATATCAAAAAACAAGTTAAAAAAGTAAAAGCCTAAAATATATATTATCTGTTCAAATAAAGTTTAGTTTTGTTGTCAATCCACACTTCGCTAACGTCTCTACATTTGCAGTTGTACTTTTTAAACCAAATTAGCACGCATGTGTAGCGTGCAATAAAGTTTTAATTGCACTACTGCAATAAACGGTTACTTTTACACTAAAAATGATGCATAAAGTATTCGTTTTTTGAATGAATATGGAAAAACTATTTTAATCACGATGCTATTCACTCGGTGAGGTATAAAATATTTAATACACTAACAATCGGGAGCACATCAGATTATATAGATGCCAACTCTACTGCTGCCACTACATATATTTATTATTTCTGATTCTTTTTTCACATCAATTATCTCTATTCTAAATGTTACATTTTCCTTATCAACTTAGCCTTAAATTGATACATAATTTACGGAATAACAAAGAGCAACTCCTTAAAAGAACACGAATAAAATTCACAACTATGACTCGAGTAGAGCTCTTCTGTTGCAATAGTTAAAAGAAATTATTGAAATGTTGATTAGAGTCGAATTGTAGTTGGTCCCTAAACATATATCTTTACTTCTGAAATATTCTTAGTAAATTGGAAAGTGCTACGTAGCTGTCGTTTATGGATATTCGTTGTGTTTATTGGTATGGTAGTCTTGATGAATGTAGTAAGAAAATGTTCATCGTTTTCTGTCTCTGGTACTTCTGAACTCACCCCTTAGACTCCAGCCACCCTACCCTATTTTTTTAAATCGCACTACCCCATGTGTAATATACATCGTTGGAAAGCTTTTTAAAAATGGTATTCGTAAGTACCAAACAAAATGTTAACTAATCGATTATTTTTTAAATAATACGAAAAATAGTATTTAAACCACTCTATCAAATTTATTGTTTTAAACTCAAAATCACCAATAACCCATAGAGAATTATACATTCATGTTAAAAATCACAGAATATAATCTAGATAAAACTCAAAATAACTTCCATTATTCTCAAGGCAATAGTAAAGTCTATTCTTAAATTTATGTCGTACATTTTCAAAGGTTTGTCGCGTAATAGCTGGGCACTCTTTAATTATTCGTTGCCGACTGGGGCTCAGCTTTATAGACCACAGAGTTTAAGTGGCCCCATAAGAAGAAATCTAAAGGAGTGAAATCTGGAGTCCGGGGTGGCCATTCCACTGGCCTCTTCTACCAATCTAGTGATCTGCATGATTGTGCTCTAACCAGTTTCTAACACGTAGTGTACAATGCAGAGGGGCCCCGTCTTTTTGAAAATGTAAGAAATTGCCATTTTAAACTAGTTCATGATCTTCATCTCTTTAATTTTCCAATTCGTGAATTATAAGGGGCTGAGAGTTCACCATTTGAATTTTGATTAAAAAATAACGGTCCAATAATACAATCTGCAAGAATACTTGCCCATACATTAATTTTTTGCAGGACACTGCGTATTGTCTTCGCTAATAGGGTGATGATTATCATCACTCCAATAACGATTCGCCTATCTGGATCATCGTCGCCAAGTTCTTCTTGAGTAATGTGGATCTTATAGGGATGAAATTTGTGCATTTTCAACAGATTCATGGCAAAACCCCGTTAATTTAGATATCCGACGAAGGGAGGAAGTGGGATCCATTATAGTTCGACCAAGAACTTCAGGTTGAGCAGCTTCATGTAGGAATCGCGGTTGATTTCTAATCTTATTGTTAACCGAACCGGTTTGTTCAAATTTTAATACTAGGTCTAACATATACTAATTACTTAGGTTTTTTCCAGGATGTAATGCGTTAATTACTGCAGCATAACGGTTTTTAGAACCATAAAGAACAATAATTTCAACTTGAGATCAAGCATTTGTAAAAATAATATCTAGAATTCTGCAAGCAAATGTCCAAACACAAGTTGTCTGAAAGCTCCTTTAATATGAAATCCTCTGATAAATAAACAATATTTTGTTTTTGACTTACAGATCGTATTTTTTATGATCTGTTTGAGTAGTGATTTGATTTGATATTAGTAGCGATAAATATGAAAACATACAACTAAAGTGACTGAAACCTCTCTTTTTTGCTTTTTTCAACAAAATAATCGATTAATAAACATTTTGTTTAGAATTGATAAATAGCATTTTTAAAGGGCTTTCCAATGATATGTCACATATGAGAGTAGTGCAATTTAAAAAATAGGGATAAGATGGCTGGAACCTAAGGGGGTGGGTTGCAGAAGATTGCCCTGCGGGTCATAGTGGTCCCCCTCCATGTTCTACAAACGGTTTCGGGAAATTTTACTTATCTGTTATAGGTTAGAAAATATGAGGTCTGGCAGGTTTTCAAATTGACACCCGGTATGTTGATGGTATCTATGCTACTTCAACCGTTGAAAGGCATGCACAGTTACTTAAAAAACGTCCAAAGACGCTAATTTATCTTTCAGTTGGTACCTACGTGCAATGTTAAAGGTATGTATGGGAAATAGTCTAAAATTACGAATGTAATGAATGCAAAGCAGCTTGATATTTTGGGTCATGCATGACAGTAGTCTGGCACCATGAGGAGTTGAAACGGAAATGCATGGTGCAAAAGTAGCAAACGTGTTTGTAAGTGCAAGAGAAAGAAGGTGTTGGTTTTATTGCATATCAGGCATTGGTAAATGGAGGTAACAGCCAATAATAGAGAATTTCCGGAACACTGTGGTGAAAATATGTTAAATTTACGTTAACCATGTACAAGAGCGACTATATATATATATATATATATATATATATATATATATATGTATATATATATATATATATATATATATATATATATATATATATATATATATATATATATATATATATAGGTGTTCTAAAAGTCCATCAGGAAACTTCAGGAGGAGATTCTACGAACTAAAATAATAGCAGTTTGCAAGGAAACTTTTTTAGGATTGTCATTTGGTTCCAAGTTATGGCTTGTCAAAGACCAATTTTTTTATTTTATTTATTAACGATTCTAGTTTTACAAAGAGATAGCGTTAGATAGTGGAATTACACGAACAAAGTATGACAGATTCTCCTATTTTATAGTAATAATAATACATTTTATTTGTCCAACAGAAACAAGTACCAATTACAGGACAAACTGAAAAAAAAACTAAATGCAAATACATAAACACCAATACAAGAGAAAATACTACACACATAACATAAGGATTATAAGTTACTTTTCTGACTAAACGGTTGCATTTATCGGCTTGAATAAAGAGCACATAATTTTTTCTAATAATGTTTCTCTTTATAATAATCTTCATATTTTTGCGATGTTTGGCAAGAGAAAAAAGTTATCAACAAAACAAATTTTGAGTTTTAGGTAAAGTGCCCTCTAACGGCGCATAATGGAACTTTTTTGTTACTGCTCCAATAGAACTTGATCTAATTAGTAAGTATATCAAATGAGAGACTAATCGACCTTGAACTGCATAAGTTATTTAAAAAGAAAATTTAAAAAAATCGTTCTTTGACAAGCCGTAACTTGCAAACAAATGATAATCCGAAAAAAAAATTCCTTACAAACTGCTATTATTTTAGCTCGTAGATTCTCCTCCCGGAGTTTCCTGATGGACTTTGAGAACACTCCGTATATACAAGTCCGCCTTTGGGAGCAGATCCTATGAGTATCTGCTAAACTAAACTTACTATAATTTTGAAAATTTGGTGACAGGGTAATGATGTTAGGACTAACTCACGTTCGTACCACTTCCGGTTATACCGGAAGTCGGTACTTAGTCGCTTATTTTAAATGGAACATCCCGTATGTTAATACATTTTTGGATTCTATGTCGAATTTTAAGGTAAATTTGTTAAATAAACTAGATACGAAATTTCAGTCGTTTTAAAAAAAAATTTTTCTAAAAAAAATGACAGATGCGGTCTTAGTAATAACTCGTTAATTGTTCTGTTCCTGTTAAACAATTTAAATAAAACTTTGAGGTGTTGTAGGTAAAGGTTTATTGCAACAGTCTGCAAAAAATGACATTTGTATTTTCATAAAAATAAAATTATGAATGTCTAAACTTGACTATCAAAAAATGCAAGTTAATCAAAAAAATCAAATGGAAACACCTACTTTTTATTACTCAGATCGATTTAACGTCAAAAATTAAGGTAAGTTTGTTTAAAACTTTATTTGCCTAAACGTAACAGTTTCATACTTATTATCAAAAAAGTCTCAATTTTAAAATTTGTGATAAAAATGAGCTACATACTTAAATCTAGTATTCCTTGTTCGTGGTCACCATGGAAACCAAATAATTGAGAATTGAAATAAAGAAAAATATTTGAAAAAGTTACTGCAAAAATTTATAAAAATTGATAATTTTGTGATTCAAAAGTAATTTTTTTCAAATTCGATATACAACATAAGCGTAAAAATTGAATAGTTTATGAGTAAATCGAAAAAAACTACTTTTTACTGCGGAGGTGGTAACTACATACTTATCAGTGCATTCTTACACGATAAAGTCGCTTATTTAGTATTTATTGCTCGTGATCAAATGTAAATTAATTTACAATAAATGTTCGAAATGTTGCCCGTTAGACACAAGACATTGTTGAACCCGTCTTATAACCGCTTCATTTGTAGCCCTTTGAATTTCTTGTGGAGAAAGAATTGAAGGCATTTTGCACTCTTGCAATGCAATCTTCTTTAGTCGTTAATGGTGTAGCATAAACAATATTTTTAATTCGACCCCAAAGATAGAAATCCATTGGCGTAAGATCAGGTGACCTAGGTGGCCATGGAAAGGGACCATTATAGGCAAACCAACGATCTTCAAAAATTTCATAAAGTTTCATGGAAACAGCGTTGGTGTTGTGAGGGGGCGCACCGTCTTGTTGGTACCATAAATTTTCCCTTTCTAGATTTAATCGGGGTTGAATTCGAGTGTTTAATATCTCAAGATAATTTTCTCCTAGAAATTAAATTTGTAATCATAAATCGCAACAATCAACTATTTTAAACCTCTCAAATTTTCGTTGTAAAAATACACGTCAAAGATTTCGTTATTCCGAATAGCACAAAATAAGTTAAAATTCCAAATTTCCTGAAAATGGCATTCGCGAATTGGATTGCTATTTTTGTCATTCCAGTAATGCGAGTTTCGGCGATTAAATATGCCATTTTTTTGTAAATTTAGATTCATCCGTCCATATGATATTAGTCAAAAAATTAGGAATTTCTTGTATTTTGAGCAAAATTGTTCCACAAAATTCGATACGTTTCAAGAAATCCGCTTCTTTTAAATGTTGAACTAATTGTAAACAGTATGGTTTAAACTTATGTTTCTTAAGAATTCTTCTGATAGTTGTTGGTGTTAAGCCAATATCTGTTTTCGCGTCGTTTATGGAATTACAAGGATAGGCACGGAAATATCCGAAAGTTATAACTTCATTCTGTTCGTTATTAATAGCAGTTTTTTTGCGATGCACAGAGTGTTCCAAATTTTGAACCACATGTCTTATTGTATCTGCTGATAGTCGGGGGCGCTCAGGATAGCGTTCGATAAATGTTCTTACTGTTCGTTTTACAACTCTATGACATTCTCCGTGAATTAAAATTAAATTCAAATAATCTGTATTAGATTATTCAAGTCGAGCCATTTCATCAAGAAAAACACAAACTGTCAACAATTTTATTAAATTATTGACTACAAAAGAAAAACAAAATAAATAAGCATCTTTATCGTGTAATGATGCGCTGATAAGTATGTATTACCTCCGCAGTAAAAAGTAGTTTTTTTCGATTTCCTCATAACATTAAAGTATTAAATTTTTACACTTATGTTGTACATCGAAAAAAATGACTTAGAAAATTTCTATTTGGCAAAAATGACTTTTCACAAAATTATCAATTTTTATAATTTTTTGCAGTTACTTATTCAAATATTTTTCTTTATTTCAATTCTCAATTATTTGGTTTCCATGGTCAGCATGAACAAGGAATACTAGATTTAAGTATGTAGCTCATTTTTATCACAAATTTTAAAATTGGGACTTTTTTGATAATAAGTATGAAACTATTACGTTTAGGCAAATAAAGTTTTAAACAAACTTACCTTAATTTTTGACGTTAAATCCATCTTAGTAATAAAAAATAGGGGTTTCCATTTGGTTTTTTTGAGTAACTTGCATTTTGTGATAGTCAAGTTTAGACATTCATAATTTTATTTTTATGAAAGATACAAATGTCATTTTTTGCAGACTGTTGCAATAAACCTTTGCCTACAACACCTCAAAGTTTTATTCAAATTGTTTGACAGGAACAGAACAATTAACGAGTTTAAGACCGCATCTGTCAATTTTTTTAGAAAAATGGTTTTTTTTAAAACAACTGAAATTTCGTATCTAGTTTATTTAACAAACTTACCTTAAAATTCGACATAGAATCCAAAAATGTATTAATATACGGGATGTTCCGTTTAAAATAAGCGACTAAGTACCGACTTCCGGTATAACCGGAAGTGGCACGAACGTGAAAATATTTTAGATGAGTTAGCCCTAACATCAGTACCCTGTCACCAAATTTTCAAAATTATAGTGAGTTTGGTTTAGCAGATACCCATAGGATCAGCTCCCAAAGGCGGACCCTGTTATATATATATATATATATATATATATATATATATATATATATATATATATAATATATATATATATATATATATATATATATATATATATATATATATATATATATATATATATATATATATGCAAAAAGTGAATTAGGAGGAAATACTGGCAAGAATATTTTGGAAAATTTTACGGGGGATGAACGTAAGCTGAAACAGAATGTTGAGGAGATAAGGAGTGAAATCTATGACGTTATTAAGTTGAATTGGGTAAATAAGGCTGTATAAAGGTTGATAGTAAATCTTAGATGCGGATGAAACTACTGATCTGACGTATGGATATGCAAAGATTAAGGAAAAGTTGTATGAAGTATTTAATGCACGTATTAAGTATGGAAAATTACTTGTCAGTTGGAAAAGTGCCATAATTGTTCCACTCTCTAACGGTAAGGCGAGTAAGAGTGATTGTAAATACTACTGAAGGATAAGTTTGTTAAGTGTACATGGTAAGGTATTTGGAAATTTTGATTAAATGGAAACTATAAAATAAACTCTCAAATTCGGAATATGACCCGATTTTTATCAAATTTTCTCACGGCCCTAGTTCGACGAGATAAGAAACGTGCCGGGTACCGTTTTTACGATAACACTCGTATTCGGCCGTCGCGTCCCCCCCTTTCGAGATTGCCTCGATCGCGTTTGCGAGGGATCGAAATACAAATTCACAGGCGGTCCGACGTGAGAGTCGAGAGTTCGCGACCGACGTCGAAGGAGTGGGGAGGGATTAGGGCGTTGTAACATATAGTCGAAACTACCGTTGCACCACCACGAAGGGATGGAACACACATGTGATCGTGGTGGGCCTTTTTTTTCCATGCGCATGGATTCTGAGGAAAGTCAACTTCGCGCATCGCTTAATAACTTCGTTATTTACCGACCGATTTTTCAAAACGTTGCACCAATGTAGATTGAGACCAAACGCTAAAACGGGATTTTTAACTTTGTTGTATCTCCTCCACTTTTGAGATATAGAGTCATCTTCCTTATTCCGCGCATTCGGACTTTGAAATTTGAAATGTAAGTTGTTTAGGACATCTAGATGAAGAATCCGTTAAAAACGCAAGAAGACTTTTTTGGCCCAAAACTCGAACCTGGAATGGGGTTAATGCTCGAACTCAGGTTAGACGGTGTCTACTATATGAGTCTGAAACACAATCCAACTTTTAAACTGATTATAAATCAAAACCGGGCTTTACAATGAGCGAAAAATGTTACCACTACCAAATCGCTCCAGACTACTCTTAAAATCCTTTTGAGGCCTTTTACAATCATTGTGGGTTTTAATCAAATTTTACCTTTCGAAACATAACCCCCTCCCAATCGCTCACTGTTTATATACACCAATAGCAATTGTCGCTCTAATTTCATATGTGGCCAATAAATAATTCTTAAATTTGTTATGAAAGGATTTTTTCACTAATTTTGTTGAATATTTATTGATTCAATGCCGTCCTAATTTACATTATTTTTATCTAATATAATACTTTAACGTACGCACGTAACGTACTGCTATTAGAACTATGATTTATGTTAAAATATTTTTTTATATAGGTAATGAACAATTTAAATCTGTTTCAATTAATAATTACAAATATTGCACTAGAACACGTTTATCAATATAAAAATACTATAATTTAGCATGATGATATTTCATCATATGAACAATTTATTCTTATAAATTTATAATTGAAACTACTATGTATTTAAATTATTATAAGTTTTTGTTATGAACGAATAAGTTCAAAGGTAAATATGTAATTAAAAATTATTATTAATTTTATTAAATACATAAAAAAGTTTCTAGATTGAACCTACGACCTGTACTTAACAAAGTACAGGTCGTAGGTTCAATCTACGAGTAAAGTTTATTTATGTATTTAATAAAATTAATAATAATTTTTAATTACTATGTATTTGTTTATAGACTATAGAAACATCTCAAAACATTTAAACATACAGTCTAGTATTATTAATCTTAAAGAATTTATTTATCCATAACAGTTATGTGAGTATGATTAGTAATCTTTGTTTAAATTTTTTTTAATTACTATTTCTTTTTAGATCACTTGGAGACCTGTAAAAATGTAAAATAGGATATACGAATCAAATGAATTATTAGAATTTAAAGACTGAATTTGTTTTAATATTGTAATATGCATTTATCTATCCTTTAATAAAACTGTCACAGCTTTAACAATGAATACTTTTCGAACTGTATAGATGGAAGTTTTTAAATTTTTCTGTGTGTAATAATTGATTCTATCCATAACAACATATTTTTATATATTCAATGCGAGTGATATCTATTAACTTAAGTGATGATGTGTATAAAACGAGAAGATTTTCTATAAAATCAAAGTTAAGATGAAATAATACTATTAAGCTTTAGTTTTATATACACATCTTAATTTTTTTCATTAAATGAATATATTCTTTTTACGAGTACATTATAAACCTGACCTATATTGTAAATACTAGCATGGTCCTTGAATGATAATTGATATGACATTACAAAGCTAAACTAAATCAACCAAAGTAAGTATGTTGCTATCAAGTAGACTAAAATTTTTTATATGCATATTAATATTTTATTATGTACCATGTACCTCTCAACCTATATACAACCTATGCGAAATGTTTCTAATTCATACTTATGATTGAAAATAATCTTATTAGTACCGTATTCAAGTTTCTATATAAACATATTTATGGTTCAATCAATTTATTCATATTTATATAAATGTACCTGAATGCTATACTAAGTCATACAAAATTATGCTTTTAAAATACTGACTGAACTATTTTTTACCTGATGATACTGCATACTACATGAGTGAAGCTGATTTTAAAGTTTCACTATACTGTTTAAAATGACAATTATTTAAACAACACTGCATCTTCCTCAGATTGAATATTTCAACTAAATTTATTTAACATCATACAAGATTGTAATTGTAAAGGAACTAATTGATCTTTGAATATTATCACAAAGAAGTAAATTTTGTTCAACTAATTTTTTTTGTACTTTGTGCTTTGTTAAGTATAAAGTTCTTTACTCGGTTATTTATTTTATACATTGTAAATTAAACATAATTATTATTCCTATAACAAATTTTATTTTATTTTGATTCATAAATGCTTTACAATATGTTATTAGTACCTATATTGTGTTTTATCATAACCATTCGTACATCTTATTGTCCTTTTTTGTTTACTATATTTTAATCCTCATTTTGTTACTTCTTATTTTCATAAATATTTCCTTGATTAGAATGTATCTCAATTTGTTAAAATATGTTAAATATTTAAGTTGGCAATTTTTATATATAATAATTTCATATTTACATATTGGTTAATTGATACTTCTATACATATTACTTTGATAATATTGTATGCCGAAAAGAAAATTAATTTTACAACAGCCGACTATTTGAAAAATTTAATTTATTCATCCTTAAAGGTCTGAATGAGATTTTGAGGATTAACCACTTAATTTAATAATGTTACATGTCAAACTGTACCTTTCATAAAATATTTTGATAACATTGCAAGCCAAAGAGACATTTCATTTTACAATTGTTGAATACTTCCAAAAATATAATTTGGCATCGTTTACACTTTCATAACGTTTTCACTTTCATAAATATTATTTTGGTGTCAAAAAGACACTAAATGTAAATATAATTTGACAACACTTAATGACAGTTGATAAATTCCAACTTTGAGGTTAATGATATTATCTACTAAAATGTTTTAGTTGGTACATTCATAAATATTATTTTGATAACATTTCATGTCAAAAAGTTGAATACTTTCAAAAATTTAATTTGGTAACATTTAAAATTCTGAATGACAATTGTTAAAATCAAACATTTAGGTTAATAATGTTACCTACTTAAACGTATAACTTGGTACTTACATTAATATTATTTTGGTAACATTGCACGTAAAAAGTTGAATGCTTTCAAAAATATAGTTTGACAACATTTAAGTTTTTGATTGACAATTGGTAAACTCAGATACTGAGGTTAAAAATTTTACTTATTAGGATATTTAAGTTGGTTACATTAATTTGGTAACTGCACGTCAA
Organism: Vesta saturnalis; assembly: GCA_036346205.1. Lineage (NCBI taxonomy): Eukaryota > Metazoa > Arthropoda > Insecta > Coleoptera > Lampyridae > Vesta > Vesta saturnalis. Next base: position 1,185,797 of record JARFJB010001161.1, on the reverse strand, counting down.
AAAATTGAACGCTTTCAAAAATATAGTTTGGCAACCTCAGATACTGAGGTTAATAGTTTTATTTATTAAGATGTTTAAGTTGGCCCTTACATTAATATCATTTTTGTATTATTACACGACAAAAATTTGAATGCTTCCAAAAATATAGTTTGGCAACATTTAAAGTTTTGTATGACAAATAGTAGTCAGAAATTGAGGTTAAAAATGTTCTTATTAAAATGTTTAAGTTAGTACTGTCGTAAATTTTAGTTTGGTAGCATTAAACGTCAAAATGACAATTCCCTTTAACAATTACTTAAATATTACAAAATTGCACACTTGAATTTCTTTTTTTTTTAATTTTCATATTTTTTCAACATTGCCTATTAACTACATTCACATCAAGTATTCAATGGAAATAAATCGACAATATATTTATTTTAATTAAATTTTATACGTCTATACCATTTTAAACAGAATATACATTTTCGGTAAAATAAAATAACCAAAATCAAATTACGTTGAGATGTATCTAAAACGTGTTGTTACTCTAGCACGATTTTAAATGCGTAGCACTTACATGTCCACGCAACGACGAATTATTTATCTAACCTAACTTTAAAAAGAAGCATAATTTTAGTATTTTCACATCTAAAAATGTTACCTTTAAATAAATATCGTGAACGGTTATCGGGGTGTGTTGTGACCATAGCGAGGAGCGAAGCTCCATAGCTAGTTGATAGAGTATAAAGTAAAATTTGAAAAGTCTAAGGTGGCTTTAGGTCAGGAAGGAGATCCTTAGATCTTTAGTAAGTGGTCGAAAAGCGTTCAAATCTAAAGAAAAATCTGTACGTTTACAGACTTGGAGAAAACGTTTGCCGAGTGAATGGGGGAGAAGGTATGAAACATTTTAAGTGAGTATGGAGTGAGTAAATGTACAGTAAATGGAATAAGAGTAGTCTATTTTATTTACGCACAAAAGTAGATTGAAGGTTTATATATGAAAGTTATCCGCTTCAAATTACAACGGCTCAACTTCAAAATAAAATTAAAAAATAGTGTTCCTTGAAATAATTATTCAAACCTTCAATATTAATTTTTAACAAAATCAAAAGGTCATCTTCAGGCTAACTATAACATTGAACTGTTAACACTTTAAAAAACAATGATTTTAAAACTACTTAGGTACTTAAAAGGACAAAACGTTGCACGTATTTTTATAATTATTGTTTTTTGAAATGTTTGCAGTTGACTGCTATAATTGACCTCAAGACAACTATTTAATTCTTTGACCGAAACATGTAGTCATATTCCTTGAATTAAATATGTAGGGTGTTCTGATTTTGTTAAATTTATTTTAATCCACAGTGGGATGAACCTACTCAACAAACTTCAACGTTAATTTTCTAAATTTTTCTAAAATTACCTCTTATACCAAAAGGTTTGTAAAAGTTTATATTAAGTATTTAAAAAATGACACTTTACAGTTTTAATCTCTCTACACAACTAAAGTAAATCTTAAAGCTAACAGAATGCCTGAATAATGTATAATGGATATAATAGTTTTAAAGTAGCGTGCGATTTTGTAACGTGCGTAGAAAAACATATCCGAGTCCAAAACCAAGATTTTTGATAACCTGTAGTGTCGCAAATTTAACATTATTTGTATTAATTGCTACCTGTTGTTCAACCAGCATACCATAACACAATATCAGGATTTAGTGTTAAATTATGTTGCTTACGTGACCAAAGGTGGCTTATAAATTCAAATTAAGTCATTCAAAAATCAAACGCCTTTAGGAGGAAACATAACCCAAACTAAAACATATAATTTTACTCCTTTGAGATATAATTTTAACACTGTACGAAATAATTTAATTCAATGATTTCAACAGTAAGGCGTTCGCCTATATTGGCAATTTATACAGATTATTGGGTGACGAATAGTTAGTTACAAAGTACAGTGAGTGTTTTGCAAAATGAAAACCGTAGAAACTACAACTTCCTGCTGAATAATTCAAATTTATTTAACGAATAACAATTTTACACTTTTTTATTCTTATTTGTTACTAAGGATTTCCCCATTATTCTCCACAATTGTTTTTGTTCTTTAATGGTATTGTTTTCACCTATGAATTTAAAGATAAACGTTTTTGTTTAATTCTACCTTCTTTAATAGATTTCTCGTTAAATGTTACAAGTAGGTTCAGTGGTAATTGATCATCTGAAATTCGTAATGAAAATCTAAGCCAATTCATTACAGTGCAATTTGTGTCATTGATCAAGATGAATATCACCGATATTAGTTACAGACTTAAAAGTTATGATTAAAATCTGAAATAAAATAGTTAAAGAATCTAATTTCTAATTAAACTAAAGAAGATCGAAAATTTCTAGATTCATTATAGTCGTAAATTAAAGCAATAGCCGTTTAGCAGAGTCCAAACTGTAGTAGATCAAACAATTCTGCTCATAAACATAATGGGAATAAAATGAGGACATTTGCTTGCAATATATTGTTATTGAATATGCGTATATTGTCAGGAAAGTGTATTGAATTCTATGCGATCTTTAAGTCGCCTGGCTAGAATTTTCTCAAAGTATTTTCCGCGGTAGCTTTAGCGAGAAGTAGGTCTGTTGGAGGATGGAACGATAAGGTCGGAATGCAGTTTGAGCATCATGAAGCGATTTGCCAGTCCGTTGGAATTGCGTTCTTTTTTGAAATATGTGTTGACTTGGTCTTGGTAGATGGTGGCATAGAAAGGATTCACTTTGCCAAATTCCACTTCAGGAAGGTGTTCATCTGGAACTGGTCAAGGTAGTTCTATAGGATCTGCATGTTAAATTGAGTATCGTCGAGGTATCGGAAGATGGAGCAAGTCGGATCTGTGAGATTTATTTTCAGGTTGCTGTTCTTCCGGTCGTCCTATTGAACTGTCGCGGTAGTCGGTTTGGAGACGGCTTCCGTCTAGAAATATTAGGTGTGTTTGTTGGTTTGGCACCTGGATAACGCGTTGAACGTAATGTATTTCATTTTAAGAGCGTAATCCAAAGGGTTTCAGAGTTCACGATATATTCGTCTATTCTCTTTTATCTAGGTCAAGTTGTGTCGTGGAAGCAGTATGCGGGATTGTCGATCGTTTTAACTGGTATAAAGGTGTCGTTCGTTTCACGTAAGCTAAGTCATTGATGGCTCTAGCGAAATCTTGCGTGGTTAGAAAATCGGGCGTGGGAATGTGGTTGTAAATGTATTCTGGGAACACATTACAGTTGACTTTGTAAAGGTATTTTATTACGGTGTGGGTCGGAGGTGCTGAGTACAAAATGAAATTTAGATCAGAAATGGTAAATAATCGCAAGCGTCTATAGAGAATTCTTGGTCGAAATCGTTGGTGATGTATTCTAAAAAGAGCATGCGGTCAATTATTGAAGTACCGAGTGGTTCGGTGTTGACGGTTTGCGTATGTGTGTGTGTGTATGTGGATGTTGTTACCATCAAGTCCTTATTTACGTAAGTAAGAGGTGTTTTCGAAAGATGACCCTGACGTTTACTTGTACCTGCTATAATGTCCATGATGGAATGTTTTAAAGATGGGGATCTGAGATAGTTGAAACCGCCGTACGGGGTCCGCCGTCCACGCAAGCCAACGTTATGCGTTGGAAGTACGAGCTGGATGCAGCGTTAAGGATTTCATTGACACTATCGCGCTGTCAATGAAAATAAGGGGAAGACCACGAGAAGAGAATGGACCTAGATTAAAGAGAATAGACGAATCTATGGTGAGTGAATTCTTGAAACTCAGGGATGCTGCCCTTAAAACAGAATCACACCAACGATTTCTGGACTAAAGCCGCCTCGAAACTAGACCACCGTAGCAGTAAACTCTTTTGGCAAAATTACGATAGATAATCTGAAGAAAAGCAACATCCGATCTCACGGAACCGACTTGTTCGGTTTTCAACTACAATCCATCTTTCGATCCCTCGACGATCCTTAGTTTAACATCCGGTTCAAGGAATCCTTGGGAACCGCCTTTCGTGTATCTGTGTGCGTGTGTGTCTGTGTGTGTGTGCGTGTGTGCGTGTGTGCGTGTGTGCGTGTGTGCGTGTGTGCGTGTGCGTGCGTGCGTGCGTGCGTGCGTGCGTGCTGTGTGTGTGTATGTGTGTGTGGTGTCTTCGGAGTCGGTAGGATGGGCTTATGGATTACCACCTTAGGAGGTTCCCGTCGCTTCTGGCGCTCAAGGAAGTAAAAAAGCTGTATTTTGCCACGGTTATTACACTTTAGCCAGAAGATTTACAAGAGTGGTTTCCACCACAGTTAGGATCGACACTCTACAGCGGTATATCCGACCTGCATACAAGTGGTGCAGCACATGCAGGGTGGGTCAAAGATTTGAGCTGGTTTATAAAGGTAATGTGTATTAACTAAATACAGAATATTGAATCAAAGATCTCGTTGGCAACGATAGTTTTATCTATGTGATAATAATGTGATGATAGTAAGCGCCTTTCCATACGTCTTCAGTTGTTCTGGTTCTCTTCTCCTTCCTGCTTGCAAGCTTGAACAGTGACAACTGCTCTCTTCTGGAAGCGGCAGTAGGCCCATGTAGACCTAAAGCTGGATTTAAGTTCTTTAATTTTTATTTTTGGAGCGCGCCATATTATGGCCTGTTTTGTTGTTTTTATACATAATCAATATTAGCACAGTCAATCAGATATGCGCACTAGGAAATCAACAAATCTGCAAAATATTGTGCATAGGACAATGTTTGACTGGGTTAAATGTATTTATGTAAAAATAATATTTTCGAAGGCACTTCAGATTATGATCCCTCGCTCTCGTACCTTCATTATAACCGTATTTTAAAGTAACGGATTTTTCACTTAATATCGTGATAGATGTTTAACACACACATAAGTACACGAGACAAAGCCATAAATTAAAATTTTGGCTGTATTATGTAGGACAATTTGATAAGAACTTGTAATATATATATATATATATATATATATATATATATATATATATATATATGATATTGATATCTGTGTGGTGTAGTGTGCGTATTTGCGTGCGTGGCCTGCATGCGTGAGTAAGTGGTGAGTGAGTGCGCTGTGAGTGAGTGAGTGAGTGAGTGGTGAGTGGTGAGTGAGTGAGTGAGTGAGTGAGTGAGTGAGTGGTGAGGTGGTGAGTGGTGAGGTGAGTGGGGTGAGTGGTGAGTGGTGGTGAGTGAGTGAGTGGTGGTGGTGGTGAGTGAGTGAGTGGTGAGTGAGTGGTGGTGAGTGAGTGAGTGAGTGGTGGTGAGTGGGTGGTGAGTGGTGGTGAGTGAGTGAGTGGTGGTGGTGGTGGTGGTGGTGAGTGAGTGGTGGTGGTGAGTGGTGGTGGTGGTGGTGAGTGGTGAGTGGTGAGTGGTGGTGAGTGAGTGAGTGAGTGGTGGGGTGGTGGTGAGTGAGTGGTGAGTGGTGAGTGAGTGAGTGAGTGGTGAGTGGTGGTGAGTGGTGAGTGGTGAGTGAGTGGTGAGTGAGTGAGTGGTGGTGAGTGAGTGAGTGAGGTGAGTGGTGGGAGTGGGGTGAGTGGTGAGTGGTGGTGAGTGGTGAGTGAGTGAGTGAGTGGTGAGTGGTGAGTGAGGTGGTGAGTGAGTGGTGGTGGTGAGTGAGTGGTGAGTGAGTGTGGTGAGTGAGTGAGTGGTGAGTGGTGAGTGAGTGGTGGTGAGTGAGTGGTGGTGGGAGTGGTGAGGAGTGGGGTGGTGAGTGGTGGTGAGTGGGTGAGTGAGTGAGTGGTGGGTGGTGAGGGTGAGTGAGTGGAGTGGTGAGTGAGTGGTGAGTGAGTGAGTGGTGAGTGAGTGGTGAGTGAGTGGGGTGAGTGGTGAGGAGTGGTGGGTGAGTGAGTGGTGAGTGAGTGGTGAGTGAGTGGTGGTGGGAGTGAGTGAGTGGGTGTGAGTGAGTGAGTGAGTGAGCGAGCGAGCGAGCGAATGAGTGAACGAATGTGAGAGTGAGTGAGTGAGTGAGTGAGTGAGTGTGTGAGTGAGTGAGTGAGTGAGTGAGTGAATTAGTGTGTGTGTGTGTGTGTGTGTGCGTACGCAGATGGGTATGTGTGCAAGGGTTGGTGGGTTATTGGGTGGGTGCGTGTGTACGTGCGTGTGCGTGTGTACGCAACCGATATGACCTAAATTCAGGTATTGTGGGCTTCGAAGTTGCGTATTACAAATATTTGGTCAACATTTGTTTAGGTGTATGAGATTTGCCAGGTATGACCTTAATAAAATGTTGATAATTAAGAAGTTAGAAGGTGTTAAAGTTGAAAATTATTAAATTGTTAATGGCTCTAACTTTTTTAATGCCCTGTATTTTTGTACTAAATTTAGTGGAAAGTGTTACTGGCCTAAGGCGCACCCATTCGTACAACAATATATTAAATCGCTTTTGCCAGTGGCGTACAACATAAATGATAAACCCCTTCACCCCTCCTAAATATTACGCCACTGTGCAAATATTAATTTCAACCATAAATTCATATTTTCCAATGTCTAGTACGTAAAATGTGTACTCTTGATTATAACCCATATAGTGAATAATTATCGAGATATTAACCATTAAAGAGGTAATTTTAGCTTTTATGCCTATCCATAGTGTATTTGGTAGTGTTACCTCTTTAATATATATATATATATATATATATATATATATATATATATATATATAATTTTACCGTGTATAAAAGTCATCACTGATAAAATCGCTAAAAAAATTTCCAAACATGAATTTAGACCCGTTTTAAAACCTAACCTTACTTTGGAACCTTTGGAAAATGGCTGACAAAGAAGTTATATTGGACAAACAAACCGAAAATTATATGTGAGAGCTAATGAACACAAACTGGCCATCAAACAACAAAATCCTTCATCATCTTTGGCTAATCATTATTATATATTCGATTACTTGCCCCTTTATATAATTTACCGTAGCGGATTACTAGAGAAGCCAATGAAATTGAGAAGAGGCCTAATGCCCTAAACGTGGTGATAGTTCTAGGATACCGCATATTTGGAAGAACCTCATTCAAAATTACCAATAACTCAAAATCTTCCCAGCATCTCGGCCAATATTACATCTACATCATCTCTAAATCCTGATACTCAAGATTCTATTAACATTCTGGCCTCTAATACAATTCCAAATTCAACGTCATATCTTGGATCTGCAAATCGAAGCAGAACTCGTTCATCAAAATTATTATAAAATAATTAGTTAGCTTGTTTCATATTTCATATACTAAATATCATTCTTAACGTTGAATATTATATATTTTTACGTTAATAAACACAAGTTGTTCCGAATAATTTATACATATATATATATATATATATATATATATATATATATATATATATATATATAAACACTTTTGTTTTATAATGAACTAGATTAGTCATTACTTGTTTACTTTTTTTGGTAGAAGTCTGTTTTTGAGTTGCTTATAATAATTTTGTTGGGAATATAAACACGTGGATTGCTTTTGGAGTTCAGGTGAAAGGAACCTTTGTTATTATATTATGCTATACTTTTTGTGTGCATAAATAAACAAATTTAAAATTGTTTAGTATATATTAGCAAAATGTATTTTGTGTTATGAGCAAGCCTAATGACAAAAACATTTTAAATATGCAACAAGAGTTGATCAAGCAGGTATATAATTAATGTTTTAATTTTGTTCAATCTGTAATAACAGTTGTATTAACTATTAATTTACTTACAGTTACGCTAATTTCGCTTTACTAATTAATTTTTTTTTCTTCTGATTATTAAACACGTACATTCCTTTACCAATATTTTTGGTAATTAGCTGCCATTAATTATAATCAGTATTGCGATTAGTTATGGTAAAAATATTTGTCTTGAAATGAAAAAATCGTAAAATAATAAGAAAAAAATACAGCGAATTACATGTATGTGTAAATCTACTATTGAATATTATTTTTTAACCGACGACGAAAAAAGAGGGATGTTACAAGATAGCTTTAGTTTTTTTCTTTGAAAATTGTGTTGTTGGAGAGTGTGCTTAGCTATGGTTCAAGAAAATATGATTAACCGTTTGAAAATCGTCAAATTTTATAAGAAAACAGCAATCCCTGGCTTTATCATGTTAATTTTTGTTACACCAGCTACAAAAACCTAATGATACACCAAATAATACAGGCCATTTGTGTGCGTGTTCATATGAGTTCGTGTTTGCGTATGCGTGTGTTTGTGGGTGCGATGAGTGCTAGTGCGTATGCTGTGCGTCTGACATAGCAGATTTTAGCGAAACTCTATATTTA
>JARFJB010001161.1:940000-1172500 GCA_036346205.1 Vesta saturnalis | reverse complement strand
TAGGAAAAACCGGTTTTTTAAAGTGACGGTTTTTTGCTAATATCTGGTAAACCGTTTATTGTACAGAAAAATTATAGGGACAAAAATACTCACAATTATATTACTAATCACATATTAAAAGGAAAAAATCTAAAAAAATAAAAATTTGCAAAAGGGGCACTTACCCCACAATTTTACCCCTTTCCCCATACCCCACTGACCCCAAAACCGATCGGGCAGTTGACATCTACATGTGTGCCAAATTTTAAGTTGATATGTTAAGTCCTTCGAAAGTTATGGAGTACACACAGACAGACACACAGACAAGATTTTTTTTGAGCAAATTTTGTTTTTGGACGTTTTCGAACATTCTAAAGCGATTGAGCAAATAAAAATTTTTGAAATTTTTTTTAGCGATACAGTACTTCCCATGCGTTGGATGTGGAAGTAATTAATACTACGTCAAACGCTCACATATTTGCTAAAAGAGTGTAGACTAAATTTATCCCATAATATTGACAAAAAATTGTTATCTCGGTAATAATGAATGCAATGATACTGAATAAGAATATCACCTAAACAAAACGGTAAAAAATTTTCTAAATCGGTTAGTCAAACTTTAAACTATTAATTTAACCAACCAATCTTACACCCAAACTTTTAGATTCATCTATGAAACTAGGTCTGCGATCTGTCTTACCTAGAAAGATACCCAACGCTGGTTATTCACAGCCTACACCAATTTAATCAAATGCGTTCTCAATGGTCGGTTAGGCTTTCTCACCTTTAAACTACTACAGAACCTGTATGTATGTGTGCTTTAGAGTGTTACATTCAAACTGAACAGCTCTTTTTTTGAGTATCAATTGAATACTAACAATACTTTTTTAGAGAAACTGACATTGTTCGAACTGATTTAATGTCATTGAATCTTTTATGCATATTAATCGTAACCGTACATGTTAATGTTTCTAAAATGGGATGCGAATGAACATATAGTTCATATTCCAAATGAATGGTAGAAAAAGAATACATTGCTTTGATTGTTGAGCTGTTAGTTGGTCTATTCCTACAGTTTGTTGATTTTATGTACAATGTGTCGAAGATTTTATTTATCCTCACCGTCAGAAAATTGTTACATCATTTATGGGTCTTGAGCGACAGTGTGTGCAGTTGTCGATGCTTGAAATCGAACTTTTGTCTTAACTCTCTGAACTACGGATGTGGTCCAATTGTATAATTTTAACTTTTTTGCTAAGTTTTCCCCGAACATCTGCGCCGAAATGATAATCTGTATTCGGCGCAGTTGTCCTTTTTGGACCTGTTTGTTGCACTAGTGGTAGCCATGTGGACTTTATTTATAAACCAGATTGACGCATGGGTTGATTTGCCAGAGCTATGTGGTTGCTTCTTGTTGTTTTCTACTGATCCAGTTGCCCTTATATGTTATCATGCTTTACTCTTCTCATTTGCCTCGATGATTAGGTTCCCTTACGTGATCCATAATTTACTATTGTCTGTTTCGTCATTACAGATGTACTATCGGTGTTCCTTAAGTCTGTCTGTTTCTCCTAAATTTTCCCTTCTGAATTCACACGGTACCTGGTTTTCAGTTTGTTGATCGCAATTTTATGGTTTGGCCTTTGTTATTACTTCCCTAATGGTTCTTGAGGGTTTGAATGCAGTTTTATCGAATGCCAAGTTTTCCCGTGTTGCAAAGGAAAGAAACAGACGAATCTCAATAATTAGCAGAGAGCCGCAGCCGCATTCGCAAACGGAACACGCTTTTAATATATCAGAGCCACTCACTTCATTTCCTTACATGTAGGGTGTCCAAAAATTTCAATTTACACAATGTAACTAAACTTTATATACTAATGTTATACTAAAAATTCAATTTTGTATTGCAAGTGATAATAAACTAACACAAATGTGCACAATGTAAACTTTCACGTTTATTCCACATGATTAAAATACTCATTTTTGGGTATTAAATCGTGTATTTTTTATTTATCTTTTATATAAACGTTTCGATAACAATTAAAGTTATCGTCGAGAAAAAGGTAATATTTTAAAAAACCAAACTCCAAAAACACACGAAACATGCACAAAACGTGCAAGAAAATATACCAACATAACTGAAACTTGCAAAATCTAGCATCAAACAAGCACATGCAAATAAAGAAACCAACAATCAATAAATGCCCAAACCAAAACATGTAAGCTTACAATGACGCATTTATTCAGAGTTTAAACACGCAGTCATGCAAAACTAGCTAATAAAACACTCTTTCTCGTTCCCACTGAATGGCCCAATTTACTGTCTCTCTCTCTTCTGGGTGAGAAGTAATTATAACGTGATCCTGTGGGACATTTAGGAGCTAGCACGCAGTTCACAACACCATCCTGTAATGGGCCGATTTTTGGCCATCGTTACATTAATACAAGTTTTGAATTTGTGTTATTTGTAAATATTTTTGCATTACTTGAGTATATTTAGGCATCTTTTTCTTTCAATAATTAAATTTTGGTGAATATGTCCATATTTTCTCCTTAATGTATATAATTACGAATACCCGTATATATATATTTTTATCGTCTATAATGAGTATTTAGCCACATCAATTTTGTTTTGTGCGCAAGGCAAACCTAAGTTCATTTCCTTTCATCTTGCAGCGTGTATGTTTATTAAGTTGACTTCCCTGGATAAGGTATGCGATTGCTATTAATTACATTTTTATATTCGTGTATTATATCTAATAGGGAACACCCTCTCTTGTGATAAGTAAATTTCGTATCGTATATAGTTTTAATTTCGTATGAAGAAATCATGGTCGAATGACGCTATGTCAAGAAATGAAGCGCTCGACAGCAATTCGTTCCAATATAATGTATTAACTTTATTTTGAATGTTTAACAAGTAAGTATGTACACTTTTAGTGCAAATTGCGTTTCTAAGTGGACAAACTAGATGAACTGATTTACGTACATTAAAGTCAATCTAGTCTAACATTGTTTCGGAAGTTTTAATACCGTTATAATGAAATGAAAACAGATGACTTCGATTAATGTTTTCTAAAATAAAACATTTGAGTGCATAACCTTACTTCAGTTATATTTGTTGACATAAATCAAACTAAATTTTGTTATTACCTTGAAGTTATACAGTTTCAAATACCTTTCATTTTTAAATAATTCTACGTAAAGATAGGTTTAATGTTATGCATAGTTTATATGTCAATTAAGAATTAGTCTACTATCGTAAAACTTTGCGAAAAGTTAAGTATTATTTTGTTTTTTTAAATATACAAATAACTGCAGTCGTTTTATTGTTTATTAAAATTACATGTGTCTGTATCTGTGCCTGTGTCTGTCTGTGCCTGTGTCTCTGTCTGTGTCTGTGTCTGTGCCTGTGTCTGTGTCTGAGTCTGTGTCTGTGCCTGTGTCTGTGTCTGCCTGTGTCTGTGTCTCTGTCTGTGCCTGTGTCTGTGTCTGTGTCTGTGTCTGTGTCTGTGTCTGTGTCTGTGTCTGTGTCTGTGTCTGTGTCTGTGTCTGTGTCTGTGTCTGTGTCTGTGTCTGTGTCTGTGTCTGTGTCTGTGTCTGTGTCTGTGTCTGTGTCTGTGTCTGTGTCTGTGTCTGTGTCTGTGTCTGTGTCTGTGTCTGTGTCTGTTCTGTGCCTGTGTCTGTGTCTGTGTCTGTGTCTGTGTCTGTGTCTGTGTCAGTGTCTGTGTCTGTGTCTGTGTCTGTGTCTGTGTCTGTGTCTGTGTCTGTGTCTGTGTCTGTGCTGTGCGCTGTGTCTGTCTGTGTCTGTGTCTGTGTCTGTGTCTGTGTCTGTGTCTGTGTCTGTGTCTGTCTGTGTCTGTGTCTGTGTCTGTGCTGTGTCTGTGTCTGTGTCTGTGTCTGTGTCTGTGTCTGTGTCTGTGTCTGTCTGTGTCTGTGTCTGTCTGTTCTGTGTCTGTGTCTGTGTTGTCTGTGTCTGTGTCTGTGTCTGTGTCTGTGTCTGTGTCTGTGTCTGTGTCTGTGTCTGTGTCTGTGCTTCTGTGTCTGTGTCTGTGTCTGTGTCTGTGTCTGTGTCTGTGTCTGTGTCTGTGTTCTGTGTCTGTGTCTGTCTGTGTCTGTGCTCTGTGTCTGTGTCTGTGTCTGTGTCTGTGTCTGTGTCTGTGTCTGTGTCTGTGTCTGTGCCTGTGTCTGTGCTGTTTGTTGTCTGTGTCTGTGTCTGTGTCTGTGTCTGTGTCTGTGTCTGTGTCTGTGTCTGTTGTCTGTGTCTGTGCTGTGTCTGTGTCTTGTTTGTCTGTGTCTGTGTCTGTTTGTTATTTTGTTCGTTTGTCTTTCTTTTTGTATGTTTGTTTGTTTGTTTTGTGTCTGGTTGTTGTCTTGTACCTGTGTTGTCGTTATCTGTGTCTTCTTTGTCTGTGTTGTTATGTTTGCTTGTCGTTGTTGTGTCTGTGTCTGTGTCTGTGTCTGTTTGTGTCTGTGTCTGTGTCTGTGTCTGTGTCTGTGTCTGTGTCTGTCGTTCTGTGTCTTGTCTGTGTTGTGTCTGTGTCTGTGTCTGTGTCTGTGTCTGTGTCTGTGTCTGTGCTCTGTGTCTGTGTCTGTGTCTGTCTGTCTGTGTCTGTGTCTGTGTCTGTGTCTGTGTCTGTGTCTGTGTCTGTGTCTGTGTCTGTCGTGTCTGTGTCTGTGTCGTGTCTGTGTCTGTGTCTGTGTCTGTGTCGTGTGTCTGTGTCTGTGTCTGTGTCTGTGTCTGTGTCTGTGTCTGTTCTGTGTCTGTGTCTGTGTCTGTTCTGTGTCTGTGTCTGTGTCTGTGTCTGTGTCTGTGTCTGTGTCTGTGTCTGTGTCTGTGTCTGTGTCTGTGTCTGTGTCTGTGTCTGTGTCTGTGTCTGTCTGTGTCTGTGTCTGTGTCTGTGTCTGTGTCTGTGTCTGTGTCTGTGTCTGTGTCTGTGTCTGTGTCTGTGTCTGTGCTGTGCTGTGTCTGTGTCTGTGTCTGTGTCTGTGTCTGTCTGTGTCTGTGTCTGTGTCTGTGCTGTGTCTGTGTCTGTGTCTGTGTCTGTGTTGTGTCTGTGTCTGTGTCTGTGTCTGTGTCTGTGTCTGTTGTTCTGTGTCTGTGTCTGTCTGTGTCTGTGTCTGTGTCTGTGTCTGTGTCTGTGTGTGTTGTGTCTGTTCTGTGTCTGTGTCTCTGTGTCTGTGTTGTGTCTGTGTTGTGTCTGTGTCTGTGTCTGTGTCTGTGTCTGTGTCTGTGTCTGTCTGTGTCTGTGTCTGTGTCTGTGTCTTGTTCTGTGTCTGTGTCTGTGTCTGTGCCTTGCCTGTGTCTGTGTCTGTGTCTGTGTCTGTGTCTGTGTCTGTGTTGTGTCTGTGTCTGTGTCTGTGTCTGTGTCTGTGTTGTGTTGTGTCTGTGTCTGTGTCTGTGTCTGTGTCTGTGTCTGTGTCTGTGTCGTGTCTGTCGTGCTGTGTCTGTGTCTGTGTCTGTGTCTGTGTCTGTGTCTGTGTCTGTGTCTGTCTGTGTCGTCTGTGTCTGTTGTCTGTTCTGTCTGTCTGTCTTGCTGTGTCTGTGTCTGTGTCTGTGTCTGTGTCTGTCTGTGTCTGTGTCTGTGTCTGTGTCTGTGTCTGTTCTGGTCTGTCGTCTGCGTCTGTCTGTGTCTGTTTGTTGTCTGTGTCTGTCTGTGTCTGTGCTGTGTCTGTGTCTGTGTCTGTGTCTGTGTCTGTGTCTGTGTCTTGTTCTGTGTCTGTGTCTGTGTCTGTGTCTGTGTCTGTGTCTGTCTGTGCTGTGCTGTGTGTCTGTGTCTGTGTCTTGTGTCTGTGTCTGTGTCTGTGTCTGTCTGTCTGTGTCTGTGTCTGTGTCTGTGTCTTGTGTGTCTGTGCTGTGTCTGTTCTGTGTCTGTGTCTGTTGTCTGTGTCTTGTCTGTTCTGTGCTGTGTCTGTCTGTGTCTGTGTCTGTGTCTGTGTCTGTGTCTGTGTCTGTGTCTGTGTCTGTGTCTGTGTCTGTGTCTGTGTCTGTGTCTGTGTCTGTGTCTGTGTCTGTGCTGTGTCTGTGTCTGTTTGTCTGTGTCTGTGTCTGTGTCTGTTGTCTGTGTCTGTGTCTGTGTCTGTGTCTGTGTCTGTGTCTGTGTCTGTGTCTGTGTCTGTGTCTGTCTGTGTCTGTGTCTGTGTCTGTGTCTGTGTCTGTCTGTGTCTGTGTCTGTGTCTGTGTCTGTGTCTGTGTCTGTGTCTGTGTCGTGTCTGTGTCTGTCTGTGTCTGTGTCTGTGTCTGTGTCTGTGTCTGTGTCTGTGTCGTGTCTGTGTCTGTGTCTGTGTCTGTGTCTGTGTCTGTGTCTGTGTCTGTGTCTGTGTTGTGTCTGTGTCTGTCTGTGTCTGTGTCTGTGTCTGTGTCTGGTCTGTGTCGTGTCTGTGTCTGTGTCTGTGTCTGTGTCTGTGCTGTGTCTGTGTCTGTGTCTGTGTCTGTGTCTGTGTCTGTGCTGTGTCTGTGTCTGTGTCTGTGTCTGTGTCTGTGTCTGTGTCTGTGTCTGTGTCTGTGTCTGTGTCTGTGTCTGTGTCTGTGTCTGTTCTGTGTCTGTGTCTGTGTTCTGTGTCTGTGCTGTGTCTGTGTCTGTGTCTGTGTTCTGTGTCTGTGTCTGTGTCTGTCTGTGTCTGTGTCTGTGTCTGTGTCTGTGTCTGTGTCTGTTCTGTGTCTGTGTCTGTGTCTGTGTCTTGTGTCTGTGTCTGTGTCTGTGCTCTGTGTCTGTGTCTGTGTCTGTGTCTGTGTCTGTGTCTGTGTCTGTCTGTGTCTGTGTCTGTGTCTGTGTCGTCTGTGTCTGTCTGTGTCTGTGTCTGTGTCTGTGTCTGTGTCTGTGTCTGTGTCTGTGTCTGTGTCTGTGTGTGTGTCTGTGTCTGTGTCTGTGTCTGTGTCTGTGTCTGTGTCTGTGTCTGTGTCTGTGTCTGTGTCTGTGTCTGTGTCTGTGTCTGTGTCTTGTCTGTGTCTGTGTCTGTGTCTGTGTCTGTGTCTGTGTCTGTTGTGTCTGTGTCTGTATCTGTGTCTGTGTCTGTGTCTGTGTCTGTGTCTGTGTCTGTGTCTGTGTCTGTGTCTGTGTCTGTGTCTGTGTCTGTGTCTGTGTCTGAGTCTCTGTCTGTGTCTGTGTCTGTGTCTGTGTCTGTGTCTGTGTCTGTGTCTGTGTCTGTGTCTGTGTCTGTGTCTGTGTCTGTGTCTGTGTCTGTGTCTGTGTCTGTGCTGTGTCTGTGTCTGTGTCTGTGTCTGTGTCTGTGTCTGTGTCTGTGTCTGTGTCTGTGTCTGTGTCTGTGCTGTGTCTGTGTCTGTGTCTGTGTCTGTGTCGTGTCTGTCTGTGTCTGTGTCTGTGTCTGTGTCTGTGTCTGTCTGTGCTGTGTCTGTGTCTGTGTCTGTGTCTGTGTCTGTGTCTGTGTCTGTCTGTGTCTGTGTCTGTGTCTGTGTCTGTGTCTGTCTGTGTCTGGTGGTGTGTGTGTGTGTTGTGTTGTGTGTGTTGTGTTGTGTTGTGTTGTTCTGTTCTGTGTGTCTGTGTCTTGTGCTGTGTCTGTGTCTGTCTGTGTCTGTGTCGTGTCTGTGTCTGTGTCTGTGTCTGTGTTGTGTGTGTGTGTGTGTGTGTGTGTTGTGTTGTGTGTGTCTGTGTCTGTGTCTGTCGTCTGTGTCTGTCTGTGTCTGTGTCTGTGTCTGTGTCTGTGTCTGTGTCTGTGCTGTGTCTGTGTCTGTGTCTGTGTCTGTGTCTGTGTCTGTGTCTGTGTCTGTGTCTGTGTCTGTGTCTGTGTCTGTGTTGTGTCTGTGTCTGTGTCTGTTTGTGTTGTGTTGTGTCTGGTCTGTTGTGTCTGTGCTGTGTCTGTGTCTGTGTGCTGTGTCTGTGTCTGTGTCTGTGCTGCCTGTGCTGTGTTGTGTCTGTGTCTGTGTCGGTGTTTGTGTCTGTGCTGTTCTTGTCTGTGTGTGTCTGTGTCTGTGTTGTGTGTGTGTGTTTGTGTGTGTGTGTCTGTTCTGTGCTGTGTCTGTCTGTGTCTGTGTCGTGTCTGTGTCTGTGTCTGTGTCTGTCTGTGTCTGTGTCTGTGTCGTGTCTTGTCTGTGCTGTGTCTGTGTCTGTGTCTGTGTCTGTGTCTGTGTCTGTGTCTGTGTCTGTGTCTGTCTGTGTCTGTGTTGTTTGTGTTGTTGTTGTGTGTGTCTGTGTCTGTGTCTGTGTCTGTGTCTGTGTCTGTGTCTGGTTGTGTCTGGGTCTGTTCTGTGTCTGTGTCTTGTTGTCTGTGTCTGTGTCTGTCTTCTGTGTTTGTGTTGTGTCTGTGTCTGTGCTGTGTCTGGTCTGTGTCTGTGTCTGGTCTGTTCGTGTTTGTGTCTGTTGTGTTGTGTCTGTGTCTGTGTCTGTGTCTGTGTCTGTGTCTGTGTCTGTGTCTGTGTCTGTTCGTCTGTGTCTGTCTGTTCTGTGTCTGTGTCTGTGTCTGTCTGTCTGTGTTGTCTGTCTGTGTCTGTGCTGTGTCTGTGTCTGTGTCTGTGTCTGTGCTGTGTCTGTGTCTGTGTCTGTTCTGTGTCTGTTCTGTGTCTGTGTCTGTGTCTGTGTCTGTCTGTGCCTGTGTCTGTCGTTGTCTGTGTCTGTTCTGTGTCTGTGTCTGTGTCTGTGTCTGTGTTGTGTCTGTGTCTGTGCTCTGTGTCTGTGTCTGTGCTGTGTTGTGTCTGTGTCTGTGTCTGTGTCTGTGTCTGTGTCTGTGCTGTCTGTGTCTGTCTGTGTCTGTGTCTGTGTGTGTGTTGTGTTGTGTGTGTGTGTGTGTGTGTGTGTTGTGTTGTGTCTGTGTCTGTGCTGTGTCGTCTGTGTCTGTGTCTGTGTCTGTGTCTGTGTTGTGTCTGTGTCTGTGTCTGTGTCTGTCTGTCTGTGTGTGTGTGTGTGTGTGTGTGTGTTGTGTGTCTGTGTCTGTGTCTCTGTGCCTGTGTCTGTGTCTGTGTCTGTTCTGTCTGTGCTGTTCTGTTCTGTGTCTGTGTCTGTGTCTGTGTTGTGTCTGTGTCTGTGTCTGTTTGTTGTCTGTTCGTTTGTGTCTGTGTCTGTGTCTGTTTGTGTGTGTGTGTCTGTGTCTGTCTGTTCTGTCTGTCTGTGCTGTGCTGTGTCTGTGCTGTGCTGTGTCTGTCTGTGCTGTGCCTCTGTGTTTGTGTCTGTGTCTGTGTCGGTGTTTGTCTGTGTCTGTGTCTGTGTCTGTGCGTGTCTTTCTGTTCTGTGTGTGTTGTGTGTGTGTGTGTGTGTTGTTTGTGTGTGTCTGTCTGTTCTGTGCTGTGTCTGTGTCTGTGTCTGTGTCTGTGTCTGTGTCTGTGTCGTGTCTGTGTCTGTGTCTGTGTCTGTGTCTGTGTCTGTGTCTGTGTCTGTGTCTGTGTCTGTGTCTGTGTCTGTGTCTGTGTCTGTGTCTGTGTCTGTGCTGCTGTGTCTGTGTCTGTGTCTGTGTCTGTGTCTGTGTCTGTTCTGTGTCTGTGTCTGTGTCTCTGTGTCTGTGTCTGTGTCTGTGTCTGTGTCTGTGTCTGTGCTGTGTCTGTGTCTGTGTCTGTGTCTGTGTCTGTTCTGTGTCTGTGTGTTTTTTTTTTTGTCTTTTTTGTTGTGTGTGTGTGTGTGTCTGGTCTGTCTGTGTCTGTGTGTTGTTTGTGTCTGTGTTGTGTGTGTGTGCTGCTGTGCTGTGTTTGTGTCTGTGTCGGTGTGTTTGTTCTGTGTCTGTGTCTGTGTCTGTGTCTGTGTCTGTGTCTGTGTTGTGTTGTGTGTGTGTGTGTTGTCTGTTTGTGCTGTGTCTGTTGTGTTGTGTTGTCTGTGTCTGTGTCTGTGCTGTCTGTGTGTCTGTGTCGTGTCTGTGTCTGTGTCTGTCTGTGTTGTGTCTGTGTCTGTGTCTGTGTCTGTGTCTGTGTCTGTGTCTGTGTCTGTGTCTGTGTCTGTGTCTGTTTGTTTGTGTGTGTGTGTTGTGTCTGTGTCTGTGTCTGTGTCTGTGTCTGTGTCGTGTCTGTGTCTGGGTCTGTTCTGTCTGTGTCTGTGTCTGTGTCTGTGTCTGTCTGTGTTGTGTCTGTGTCTGTGTCTGTGCTGTGTCTGCGTCTGTGTTGTGTCTGTGTCTGTGTCTGTGTTGTGTCTGTTCGGTGCTGTGTCTGTGTCTGTGTCTGTGTTGTGTCTGTGTCTGTCTGTGTCTGTGTCTGTGTCTGTGTCTGTGTCTGTGTCTGTGTCTGTGTCTGTGTCTGTGTCTGTGCTGTCTGTGTCTGTGTGTCTGTGTCTGTGTCTGTGTCTGTGTCTGTGTCTGTGTCTGTGTCTGTGTCTGTTCTGTGTCTGTGTCTGTGTCTGTGTCTGTGTCTGTGTCTGTGTCTGTGCCTGTTTGTCTGTGTCTGTGTCTGTGTCTGTGTCTGTGTCTGTGTCTGTGTCTGTGTCTGTGCTGTGTCTGTGTCTGTGTCTGTGTGTGTCTGTGTCTGTGTCTGTGTCTGTGTCTGTGTCTGTGTCTGTGTCTGTGTCTGTGTCTGTGTCTGTGTTGTCTGTGTCTGTGTCTGTGTCTGTGTCTGTGTCTGTGTCTGTGTCTGTTCTGTGTCTGTGTCTGTGTCTGTTGTGTCTGTGTCGTGTCTGTGTCTGTGTCTGTGTCTGTGTCTGTGTCTGTGTCTGTTCTGTGTCTGTGTCTGTGTCTGTGTCTGTGTCTGTGTCTTGTGTCTGTGTCTCTGTGTCTGTGTCTGTGCTGTGTCGTGTCTGTGTCTGTGTCTGTGTCTGTGTCTGTGTCTGTGTCTGTGTCTGTGTCTGTGTCTGTGTGTCTGTGTCTGTGTCTGTGTCTGTGTCTGTGTCTGTGTCTGTGTCTGTGCCTGTGTCTGTGTCTGTGTCTGTGCTGTGCTGTGTCTGTGTCTGTGTCTGTGTGTCTGTGTCTGTGTCTGTGTCTGTCTGTGTCTGTGTCTGTGTCTGTGTCTGTGTCTGTGTCTGTTGTGCTGTGTCTGTGTCTGTGTCTGTCTGTGTCTGTGTCTGTGTCTGTGTCTGTGTCTGTGTTCTGTGTCTGTGTCTGTGTCTGTGTCTGTGTCTGTGTCTGTGTCTGTGTCGTCTGTGTCTGTGTCTGTGTCTGTGTTGTCTGTGTCTGTGTCTGTGTCTGTGTCTGTGTCTGTGTCTGTGTCTGTGTCTGTGTCTGTGTCTGTGTCTGTGTCTGTGTCTGTGTCTGTGTCTGTGTCTGTGTCTGTGTCTGTGTCTGTGTCTGTGTCTGTGTCTGTGTCTGTGTCTGCGTCGGCGTCTGCGTCTGCGTCTACGTCTGCGTCTGCATCTGCGTCTGCGTCTACGTCTGCGGCTACGTCTGCGTCTGCGTCTGCGTCTGCGTCTGCGTCTGCGTCTGCGTCTGCGTCTGCGTCTGCGTCTGCGTCTGCGTCTGCGTCTGCGTCTGCGTCGGCGTCTGCGTCTGCGTCTGCGTCTGCGTCTGCGTCTGCGTCTGCGTCTGCGTCTGCGTCTGCGTCTTCGTCTGCGTCGGCGTCTGCGTCTGCGTCTGCGTGTGCGTGTACGTGTGTGTGTGTGTCTGTGTCTGTTTCTGTGTCTGTGTCTGTGCGAGTGCCTGTGCCTGTGCCTGTTCCTGTTCCTGTGCCTGTGTCTGTGTTTGTGTTTGAGCTTGTGCTTGTGCTTTTGATTGTGTTTGTGTTTTGTAATTTAACAATTTAGAACGCCTGAATCGCGTTACAGTGTTGTTAACTATGGCTAATTGTAAAATTTCTGTTTGAAATACAGCATCCTGTATATTACGCGATATTCAAATAGTGAACTGATAGACAGATTCAGCTATATACCTACGACAATATGGTTAGCAAATCTCATTTCAAATGATTCTAGACTTCTTGTTTTTGTTTTTGTTTTAATACGAATAAGGTTGGCAGATTCTGATTTCAAATCAACATCCTAGATATGAATTTTTTTGTGTTAAGTCGAATATGGTTGGCAGAAGCTACTTTCAAATCAACAGTCTAGTCTTGCACGTTGTTTTTATGTTAAATCGAGTAGCGTTGGCAGAAACTGATTTCAAATCAACACCCTAGACCTGCACATTGTTTTTGTTTTTGTATTAATTCGAATGAGGTTGAGAAAAACTAATTTCAAATCAGCATCCTAGACTTGCATATTGTTTTTGCTTTTTGTGTTAAATCGGATAAGGTTGGAAGAAGCAATTATCAAAATTTGAAATGAAAGTCGACTTGTATGTCGTATGGTCTGTTTGCCTTTCAAGTAATTAGCTAATTACGAAAGTGTTTCCAAGTACGCTAAAGACATTTGTATAGTGAAAGGATGTTATTGCGGTTACATAACTGGGGAAATTATTTTGAATTAATGACTGGGAAAAACCGTTAAGTACTCTATTTAAAACTTATTTCTATATTACTTTAGGACTTCTATTCGCACCATCAATCAGATAGTCCTCCAGGGCTGGCCTACTAACAAGAAGTTCTTAATACTGCCAATGGAGCCCTAATTATGGGGTTCGAATCATATACACATCATGAAGGGTTTGAAAATGTCACATGAAAGAGTCCGACCATTAAGATACGTATCTGTGGTTGCCTCGACGGACTGGGCTTAAAACTACACATGGCGTATGCGCTGATGTTGCGTCTCTCTGTTATCCACACTCGCCGGTGCGGATCAAAGGCCTCGAAGCTCCTCTCATTCTACTTTTAACAATAAATAACAGAATTTATTGAGCAATCAGCCGTAACTGCGAAGACCTAAGCAATCACGCGGTATGGAGTATGCTCAAGGTGTAACTTGGACGTGGCTGTTTTTGCAACAACCTCAATCATGGATATAGCCGTTTCAGCAACATACTAGTAAATTCAAGCGGATTTTCAAGTGGGATCTAGCCGGTTTTGTAATGAACTGAGTCTACTATCTCACCAAGCATATTTTACACTATGATATGGATGTAGCCGCCTTTGAAAATAGTTGTCTCAAATATCCTCATTGTTGTTTGTTTTTATACCAAAATTGAACGAGATCATCTTTAATGGTTTTTATGTTTTTACGTGGTAATTTATGGTTACTGTATAAAAAGAATGCAACGTAACTGTAAACTTTGAATTTACAAGTGATTTACAATTTTAGTAATTATATCGACGCTTAATTTTCTAATTTAAATTTTTGCGTAATTTCTAATTATTTTAACACAACATTAAAAGCGTCACTTCCATTTAAATTGAATTTACATTTCAGTTCATTTAATTTTGAATGGGTTTATTTTCACTAAATCTAATAGATACAAAAGTATTAATATTCAATTCAAATCAAATCCTGCTTTCACAGTTAAAATCTTTATCCTGTAGTTAGAAAAAAAAATGTATTGGATACATATTTTCACACATAAATTAGCGTTTTGGTGTGACTGCAACACTTCAAACTTATTGAAGAAGTTATAAATTTTAATTAAAAGGAACTACATCATTTAATTTAGTGTTTTAGAATATGAAACTACTTGAATGTACCAAACAATGAAAGAATGCCATAAAATATAAATTATTTACTGAATTAGGTACTAATCAGTAAAAAGTAGCGTGCGTGTGGTGTGTAGAATTGTCGTTTTTGTGTGTTCACTTCCCTATGTAATATAAGGTAAACAATTCTAAATTGCTTTATATTCTGTACTGTAGATTACAGGCACGACATAAGTGAATCAAGAGAATAAATAACTGAAGTATTTCATTTTTAGTTTAAGCCTTACAATATACAAATTCATCAACTGAAGTGAATTTTTAATAAGAGCACATCCAGGTATAGTTTTAGAACAAACGTTACAGACGTTCTATAGAAATATTAATATCAAGTTTTTCCGAGTAAATATTTTTCCCATTGCCCTTTTTTAACTTTCATGTTATTATGCTAGATTTATATTTATTAACTTTTCATTTTCTGCTATACACAGTTAAAATTAGTTTTTCATAAAATTACCCTAAACAATTATTTAATATAACATTTGTTACGGTATAAACTGGCAGTAGAACGGAGTAACAGGTAAAATTGATGTTTTGCTCGACTAGCTCGGTGGTTGGGGGAGTTCGGTGTTACTAAATTTTGCGCACAACAGGATAGCTTACTATAAATAAACCTAGATAGGGGTTGGGGTTGACACAAAAAACCGGAAGGGAGCCAGAGTATTTAAAATGACACAGTCGGGGTTGAAATTCCTACTTACGCCAGTTCACGACTCGCTTAAATACTTAACTAACTGGCTTACCTGAACGTAATCACAGGTGGTCCTGGGACCAGCAGATCTTCGCTATACCTGAAATGCTACAAATAATATCGCACCCTTATCTAAAATAATTGCGTGCCGCAAAATTAGTCAGTCATCTGATGAACAATGATTCTGTACTTTACTTAGTAAATCTGAATTTCAAAGAAATTGTACTTCCAAGAAAGGAACTCACTTTACTTTAATTCACAATCAGTTAAAATATCAATCAATCCGCTACAAAATATGCTCTAATTCATGAAAATAGAGCATCAACGCATCAACCATTAAATGTGACATTAAAATTAAATAATTACTCGTCAAGCTTTAGAACGTAATTAGTTTACTTAAAATAAGCACAAAAAATATTTACGTTAATGCACTGATCTCAATAAAAACAAAATAAACACTTAAAATGTGCGTAAATACTGTATAATAAATAAGATTCATAGCTAGATTCACATTAAAAAAAACACAAGTTCTTTAACCTAAAGATATGTGTTATCAAATCATCACCTTCGTGATAACCACACAATCATTGCACTAAATTCTTTCTATTCCAATTAAATCGCTTCGTTTACCTAATAGGCGGCGATACTAGCTAGTTTCAACGTCAGTCTTTACTAAAATTATTGTAAATATTACTCGTATGCCAAAATAACAAATGGTTATAACAAATAAGTTTCTTCCCCTTGTAACGCAATCGTCACATTAAGTTTCATTACAAAATAACTAATCCAACTAATGAAAAGAATTCACATAAATTTGACCACATCACGGATGAATACGCTTAGATTAAAAATTTAAACGATCGACTACTAAGAAATTAATCCAAAAAAAAACAGCGTATTCAACCGTTAGAACATACAGGAAAGAAATACACACAATACTTTATTAAAATTTTGTCAGCACAGCGAGAATGTGAACTGAATGATTACCTTAAATTTTGATCAGCCCCTTTTGTTATACGGGCACCTAGTGAGAACCCATAGGATGAACTCTGCGGTGGCGTCGGTGATGTGTTTTAAGTTGTGACTGCCCTCCAAACTGCAAGTATGACGCCCCTTGAAAAGGAATGTGACGCGTCGATTTAAAATACCAATACGCGCCAACACGATCGAAACTCGAAAGCCGTCGGAAAAATTGCGTCACTAAGAAAACATGTAACAACCGGCGGGCGTTGTCACTGTAATCGATATCCTGTAAATTTAAGATTTCTTAGCGACGCTAACCCTTAACGCCTCGTATCTAAAAGCTAAACTCTTTGTTTGACCAAAAATTTTATCGAAAAAACCCACCAATTTGTCGTCTAAAACGTCTTAATAAAATACGAAATATGCTTCTACACACTACACGTTACCACTGACGCAATTTAACGTAAACGACTATATCTAACGATATCTATAAAATTACAAACAACTCTTATTTAAACTAATTCATTCTCAACCACATTAGTAAAAAGGAATTTACACATTACATCTACGCAAAAGGAAAATAATATTTAAATTGACATTCTTTAACCATAATTAATAGCACTAATTTTTCAAATGTAATTCCACCGTCTTTTATATAAACGTTTATTTCTCAACCCGTTTCAATACAACATGTACCATTGTCAATAGAAAATATAAAAGTAAAATAAAATTAAAGGTGAGTTATAAGATCAACCTCTTCGTTTATTAAAGGTACTTTCTATTTACGTTTATAAATTTTGAATGCTTCCAATACATCTAATTTGTCTTTTTTAATACAAAAATGTAACAATTTAATATCATTTTATGAAGCCATAAGGTGGTTTTTAAATGTTTAGAATAATTTGATTTGTTTGTGTGTTTGTGTTATCTAATGTGTATCTAATATAAAGTTCCCAAGTGTTTGTCCCACACAAACAGAATTACAGGATGTGTAATTAAACTCATAAATACCCGGCTTCTAAGTGTCATTAGTTGAACCATTGGCATTAAATAAACATTTAAGAACATTAGTATTAGTTTTGAAAGCTACATTATACTTCTTGTTCTTTTGTAATACGTGAGCTACCCCGTCTGGTATTTTTTCAAAATATAAAATTGTTGTGTATTCATTGTCTATCGGTTTTGTGTTAAGTGAGTAAATGTTTTTGATAAATACTCTGTAATTTGCTTTTTAACTAAAGTGTCGATTATACTTGAAATTTAACCATTTACTTGTGCTGTTTATGTTATAATTAGATTTGTTTGGTTTAATTGTAATGACATTCTCTATGTACTAATGATCTATCTACAGTTAACTTGTGTGTTTGATGGTGACAGTAATATTTGTATGTATAAATTTTCTGAATATGGAGAACTCAATCCTGCTCTGTGTAATTAACCTTTATTTAAATCTAGAAAATGAGTGGCTCATTTTTTTTCTTTCTCTAATGTAAAATTGATGTTAAGATGTAAATTGTTAATCACGTGCTAAAATATCATCAACATGACGAAACCAAAACACAGTCTTATTAAAAACAATTTACTTTGGTGAAAATAGACTGCCCATTGGTAAACCAGTTTTTTTTGCAAAAAAATATTAACTCAGAAATCTAATAATTGTAATAACTCTATTCTTTTGATTCAACATTACGAGGGACAAGCCATTATTATTGAGAATAAAGAAGCAGTGTAGCTTTTTGAAAACTTTCAAAGTAGTTGCCTTCTGATATAATGCACTTATCCATTCTTTTCTTCCACTGCTTAAATGCTCCAAGCCAAGCAGCAGCATCGATCTCTTCATCTGAAAAAAACCTTCTTCCTCGTAAGTTCTCTTTTAGCCCAAAAAACAGCCAAAAGTCGCACATTCCCAGATCAGGTGGGTAGGGATTACATTAATCTTGTTTGCAGCCAAATACTTCAGAGTTAGCTCTGCAGTGTGGGAAGGAGCATTATCGTGATGTAACATAGTTCTGGTCTTTGGCACTTTATTAAATACTTCCGACAAACAGTGTTCGACATACCATTTAGCTGTGACAGTCTTCTGGACCTCTGGCTTAATAGCGCTCACTACACCGGTACTTCTAAAGAACACAGCGTACATTACTTTTTTCTTTGCGCTCTGCTTTCTGATTATTTCTAGTGTGACCTCGTCTTCACGGATCCATAAGCGGCTCTCTTGTCGAGTTGACATGCCAAAAAATGGTAAGTTTCATCGCCTGTTACAATGTTCCACAAAATTTGGTGTCCACCATTTTTAAACAATGTTAGAGTTTCGTGACAAATTATAATCGTTCTGATTTTTGAAAATCTGTGAGATGATGGGATACAAAACGACTTACTACTTCTTTCAGATGAAGGTGGTCGTGTATTATTGTTTTCGCAGATGAGGATCCAATCCCCAGTTGAGCCTCTATTACGGCGTAACTAGCTCTCTTATCTGCTTCCATAATCTTCTTCACAGCAGTCTCTGTCACAGCGGTAATGGGAAGGCCTGTCCCTTTCTGGTAATCAACTATAGCTCTTCCACGTTCGAATTCCTTGTACCATCTGTAAATAGTTGCCAAGGAAGGAGCCTGATTGCCAAATGTTAATTTCAAACTTTCTTCGCATTGTGAGAAAACATTGTTAATAACAGCGAAATGTCAAGTTTGACAAAAATAAATTTGTAGATTTATCAATTTGCAACTGGCGAACACGATTTTTCGTTCTGGAGTGATTGTGGATACTAACATACATACATACACATACACGCACTCGCACACGCATACGCACACGCACACACACACACACACACACACAATACACATACACACACACACACACACACACACACACACACACACACACACACACACACAAAAGAAAAGAAGAGAAGAGAGGCTCAAACAGGAATATAAATGAAGGAATTTGTTGGAGGGGGAACAGAGACAGAAAGGCAAGGAAAAGAAGTGGACCAAGTAGATGAATAAAAAGAAGAGGAAGTAAAAGAGGCAATAATGAAAGTGAATAAAGGTAACGCGGCGTGATAAGACGGGATACAAGGAGTGGAGTGGGTATATGGAGGGGAGAAGGTATCAAAAAGTATGACTGAAATAAATAACAAAATATGGCGAGGGGGAGGGGCTTCCGGGGGAGGAGTAAGATGTCCGGTATACAAAAAAAGGGAATAGAAAAGAAGTGATCAATAACAGGGAATGACATTACTAAACACGGCATACAAAGCATATGCGACGGTTCTCAATATAATCGGTGTTGAACTGACGACGTTTCGGAGAAAGTAGAAAGTGAAAGTGACAGTATCAGCACAATGACCAATAACCAGGGTATCGACCAAGAAGGTCAGCATACAAATGTTGAAGCACTTGGCAAATAAAGAATTAGATAAGGAAAATGGGAAAATGGTGGCCTTATTCGTGGACTTAAAAGCGGCGACGTTCGAACAGGGAAAAGAAAGGAATTGGAAGTAAACACAAAGAAAACAAAGATACTGGTATGCAGAAATGGGAGGGAGAAGGAAAAGGGAAGAATGGAAATGGATGGAGGGGGAAGTGCAGCAGGTCAGGGAATTCAGATACCTGGGATATACGATGAGACAGGACAATAATATTTCTAATCTTGAAAGTGACAAATTAAATTTTACCAATAAATAACGTGAAAGAATGTTCATAACCTAAGATATTCCGCTAATAAACTAACATAAACACAAAGTTATACATCAAAATTACAAAACACCAGGAAAGCCTTTGTCGTTGGTTCCAGTAATGGACACCGGTATCTCACGCTACGCATGTGGTTGCAGTCGCTAATGGCAAACTATATCCGTATTCTTGGCATCTATACCTACCGACAAACACTCCGCCTGTTGACAATATTCATTAGAACCAGAATCTTGTGACCGGTCACTGAATTGGGGTCCTTAATAACCACTGGTATGTATAGCTATCAGACAACGTTAAAGAATTAAAACAAAAGTATTGGCATAGGTTGACTGCTCTAATTACTCCTCAAAGAATTTTGACTTTTACTCTTGGCCCACCTTAGATGCAATATTTATCTTGAAGCAAATCACAGGAAAATCTATTGAATATAATAAACTGAGATCACTCTGTTTTGTGGATCTAGCCCAGGCATTCGACCGCGTGATACTGAGAGATGTCATTCATGTCCTAAAATAAAAACAAATTAATAGTAAAATTGTACAGTTAATAAAATAATGGAACACAGACAGCCTCACAAGAATAATATCAGACGCCACAATGACAGAAGAAATCCCGGCATCAACTGGAATCAGACCGGGAGTCTAAGATACTGTGCTATGATACCACTGCGATGTAAGTTACCACTAAACAACAAAGGCATAGAACAGGTGATAACACTTAACTATTTCGGAGTCCAGCAGCAGAAACTTATATGAAGAGGTGCACACATAGGCAACAAGGCAGCAAGGATATCCGGCAGTCTAGGTGATATCATCCGAAGAAATAAGTTCACATCCTCAACAAGTAAGGTCCGCGTTTACAAAAAAGGTAGTCCGCCCCATACTAACTTACGCCGCGGAAATTAGACACAACAGACACAGCAGGACAACAGAAATGAAAACATTGAAATCGGTTCTGGATATGACACTAAGGGATAGGAAAAGAAGGTCTGACATCGGAAAGCAATGTGACGAAATACCAGATATAGTCAAGTGGATCCGAAATGGAAGACGAGAGTGGAAGGCGCATGTGGAGAGAATGAGCGAAGATAGACTGGCATAAATCGTATAAAGAGACAAGCTGAATACAAGAAGACCTATAGGCGACCCCCGAAGCGCTCAATATACGCCAAAAGGACGCGGATATTTGGACGTGGGATAAAAGAACACGGAAATTTGGACGCATGTAAAATTAGACGCGCGACAAAAGGTCGCATAAGTTACTTTCCTTCACACTTCATCCAGGCTTAGGACTGGCAGTAAAAATACTGGTGTGTTTAAAAGTTTATGTCGTTGTAGCGACCTTTGCCTTATCATTCATATTTTTTTACTTTTTATTTTTAATTTTTGTTTATCTACAGGGTGAATCACGACCAACGCCCGGAGTTCTACGGCGAAGCGGCATATAATCATTAATTTCTAATACAACGATATTATGTAAGGCAATATCAGCAAAATTTTAAAAATATTTTTAAATATACTGGGTGCTCCAAAAAAGTGGCATATCAAAATTATGTATTTTTAAATTGCATTTTCGAATTTTATATAAAAAATAAGTAGCACTTTCATAAGGGTTCCCTATACCTACATACGGAGTGTTTCAAGTTATATCAATTTTTTTGAAAATGGGTTTTAGGAAAAATTAAATATCTCCTAATAAAATTAACTCCAACAAATTTACTCTTAGATTTAAGTAAAATGCTGTTCCCTTAGCCTATTTATTGACTGAATAGTAAACACATCTTTACATGGTGTTCATTTTTTCTGTTATATTAGTAGAACATTCATACTGAAATATTCGGCTTATTTTAAACGGAACACCCTGTATTTTATACGCTTATCGTTTAGCTTACATAATTACCTTTCAACTTCTATTAGGGTTTCGCATACCTTCAAACGTTCAACTTATTTTATAATTTTTGAAATTTGTCTGTTCCTGTATTATTTGTAGATTGAAATATCCTCCCAAAATGCCTACTTAATGTCTTTTTGCTAATGTAGTAGTATTTTTCTTTACCAATAATTAGAAAGCTCGGTACCAATCTTATGTATACGTGATAGATATCAGATATTTGTATTTACATATTAACAAATAATGTTAATGTGACTAATCTTGTAAGTTTTGTAGTGTGCTGTGGAAATGCCGGTAAGGCATTTGTTAATGTTAAAATTCTGACATTGGGCGTGACGTTTGTCATTGTGTATTGCTACTTTTTTCAAGTCTGTTGAAAGTGGTTGAAATAGTTTCAATTTAATAATGGTTTATTCACAGCAAGAAAGAATTGATATGATTTTAACCATTGGTGAATGCTTTGAAAATTGTTTACTTGCTTCAAGAGTGTACTGAGAAAAATACCCTGAGCGGGTGCATCCCGATAAAAAGGTTTTTGAAAGGTTACTTCAAACATTTCGTGATACAGGAAATGTAGCTTACCCAAGACAACTAAAAGTGAAGCCTGTTACAAATGATGATGATAATGGGTTTTTGGTATTAGGTTCCGTTGTTGACAATAAAAATACTAGTACAAGAGAAACAGGAATTAGTCAGCCTAGTGTGTGGACGATCTTAAAGAAACATAAGTACCACCTTTTTCATATACAAATACGTGAAAGGTTATATGGCACAGACTTTCAAAAACGTATTAATTATTGCTTATCAGTCCTTGATCAAGTTAGAGACAATGAACATTTTTTTGAAAGTGTATTATTTCCCGACGAGTCAACATTCCATAATAATGGATTAGTGAATCGGCACAATTTCCATTATTACGCCACCGAAAATAAACATTTATTTAATACTGTTGGCCGTCAAAATGGATGGAGTGTTAATGTGTATGGTGGAAGTGTTGGAAATCATGTTATTGGCCCATATTTTTTCGATGGCAATTTAAATGGTCAAAAATTCCTTAGATTTTTAAAGAAAGACTTTTGGGAACTTTTAGAAGGTATTCCTTTAAATATTAGACACAGTATGTGGTTGGAATTAGATGGAGGACCTGCACATTTCTCACGTGATGTTAGAGAATATTTAAATATTTAAATATTTTTAAAGTTTCACTTTATTTTTTAAAATTGAAGCTGATCGGTTTTGCTTGGACGGGCCAAGCATCGTCAGAGCTTTGAAAGGTGACAATTTGTTGTTACAGTTATCTAGAGTAAAGATAAGTATCATTTGAATTTGAAAATGTGTTACATTAGTCAAAAATTAAGATTAAAAATCCCAAAAATTATTAAATAAGTTGAAAATTTGAAGGTTTAGGTATAAGCGACCCTTATAGAAGTTGAAATGTAATTAAGTAAGCTAAACGTTAAACGTATAAAATACAGAGTGTTCTATTTAAGATAAGCCGAATATTTCAGTATGAATGTTCTGCTAATTTAACTGAAAAAAATGCACACCTTGTAAAGAGGTGTTTACTATTCAGTCAATAAATAGACTAACGGAACAGTATTTTACTTAAACCTAAGTGTAAATTTGTTGGAATTAATTTTATTAGATATTTAATTTTTCAGAATTCAGAATAATTTTCAGAAAAATTTATATAACTTGGAACTCTCTATATGTAGGTATAGGGAACCCTTATGAAAGTGCTACTTATTTTTTATGTAGTATTCGAAAATGCAATAATACACGGGGTGTGTTATTTAAAGAAACATAACTTTGATATACTACTTTTTTTGGAGCACCCTGTATATTTAAAAATATTTTCAAAATGTTTCTCATATTGACTTACATAATATCACTGTATTAGAAATTAACGCTTATATGCCGCTTCGCCGTAGAACTCCGTGGCGTCATGATTCACCCTGTACATATATTTAATCCTTTTTATTATTTTTTAATTTACATTTTGTTTAATATTCGAATTTGGTAATGGTGTCAGGCTTCCAATTTGTAATTGGAAGTTGTGCGCGATTCCTTGTAAATATTCTAGTAGTAGTCTGTTGCCGTACTCGGAAACAATTCTTTTTGCAGTGTTTTTATACACTTTTTTCGGTGCGCAAATTCCAGCAATGCACTGCTCTGTTTTTAATATATTTAAACTATTTTCCTTTTTTAAAGCATTTATGAATTTTCATTGGGATGCTCAGCACTAAGCACAGAAGAGAAACTGTGCCATGCTTCAACAGCATTGTTAGTTCGCGAAAAATGTAACGACTTCTTTTACAATTCGGTGCCTATGATACTTATTTAACAACGAAAATGTAACTTCTTAATGTGGTTATTGTTAGTTAAGTTAAATGCTGCTTTTTTTATTTGTCTATATATATATATATATATATATATATATATATATATATATATATATATGTGTGTGTGTGTATATACAGGGTGGGCCACCACCAACGCGTCGGTTTCTAGCACCCAAACGACTGAATTTTTTCAAAATCTGTTTGGGCGAGAATATGTAAGCCTTCTATGACTACAATTTAAAATTAGTTTGATTTCTACAGGGTGATCTACAAACTTGTTACTTATCAAAGTTATATTATTTTAAATGGAATACCCTCCTTTTTAATTTTTTTTTTTTTTTAAATAAGGTAGACTTTCATTAGAGTTCCCTATGCCTAAACCTTATAGTTTCCGAAATATTTAACATTTTTTGAAAATGTAGGGTTGTCTAAAAATTCAAGTATTTTTCGATTCAGAAAAGATGAGACAATCTAAACTAGGTCATCGTAATAAGGATATTTGGAAGTACGTATTCTGTTGTTTATTGTTTCAAATCATAATTTATAAAATACAAAGAATAACGCGTAAAGTTAACAAACTTCAAAGTTAAATATCTTTGTTATTTTAAATACAACGCCCAAGAAATTTTTATCCGAATGGAGGGTATTCCATTTAAAATAATATAACTTTGATAAGTAACAATTTTGTAGATCACCCTGTATAAATCAAACTAATTTTAGATTGTAGTCCTAGAAGGCTTACATATTCTCGAAACAGATTTTGAAAAATTCAGTCGTTTGCTAGAACGATTATATTATATATATATATATATATATATATATATATATATATATATATATATATACAGGTGTCCCAATAGTGCGTATTCGGTCGATAGCTCCTTAGCCATTAAACTTAGAAGATAAGTTTAAATACGAAAGTTGTCTATATTTATAAGCTGCATAATCTAAAAATAGTTTGGTTTCTACAGGGTGTAATATAAAAGCGGTACAATATAGAACTTTTGATTTTTAAACAGAACACCCTATATATATTATATTTTTCGATTCTCCTTATAATTTTACATCTTTTTTATAAAAATTACTTACGAGCTAAATCTTACAGTTTTTGAGATAATTGCAAAGTTATCTAAAAACTGACATTGTTATGTAGTAATTCAAGTAGACGTATCTTAGTTATTTTTAAAGATAAAAAAATAATCTTTGGTATAGAATTTATTCATACATGGGCTTACTTTAATCTATTGTCAAAATTGGATTTCAATATACACGGTGATCACAAAAATTAATTCACTAACATAAATTTGAAAATGCTATGTCTTCATTTTTTTAAATGGCATACCCTAATTTTTTAAATGCCTTGTCTTCGTCTATTAATAGGCTTTCATTTCTATTAAATATGTTCTATACCTATCTCTAATAGTTTCGGAGATATTTAAGTTTGTTCAATTTGTTTCGTTGATAACACTGAAGAAGAGTAAAATTAGTCGGTCAAAGCAAGCTATGAATACATAAGAAACTAAAAAACATATTAACTAAAATACAAACACTTAAAATTATTATAAATGGTCAATGTGACCACCATTTTGTTGCTGGCAAACATGAAGTCTTTGAATAAACGGGTGATCACAAAAATTAATTCAAGAACGTAAATTTGAAAATGCTATATCTTCCTTTTTTTAATTAGCACACCCTATATTTTTTAACGCCTTGTCTTCGTCTATTAGTCGGCTTTAATTTTTATTAAATATGTTCCATACCTACCTCTACTTGTTTCGGAGACATTTAAGTTTGTTCAATTTTTTTCGTTGATAACAGTGATGAAGAGTAACATTAGTCGGTCAAAGCAAGCTGTGGATACATAAGAAACTAAAAAATAGTAACTGAAATACATAAATTGTAATTGTAATAAATATTGTATGAAACCACCATTTTTAAGAGATATCTGAGATGTTTTTAAACGATTCATCGTAAAATTAAACAATTTAATTAACAGAGCGTAAAACAAAAGATGAACGAAAACAAATGAAGAAATCAAACTTGTCAAACAGTGCTAATATTTGAGTAGTATTGTATACTTACTTCCTAAATTACAAAATTAATGTTTCGAAAGAAGAACTTGTTAATATGATTTACGTCCTTGGTGAAAGCGATAAAAATTGTCTTTTAGCCCATCGAATTTATAAGCAAAAATTTCCAAATGCACGACACCCACAAGTTTCAGGATTTGCAAGATTGAAAGAACGTTTCGAGCAAACAGATAGTATTCATTACGAGGACAATTTAGAACGAGAAAGAACCGCAATAACGAAGGTAATGAACATTTAGTTCTTCAATCCGTGATTGAAAATCATCACGTTTCTTGCCGACAATTGGAATTAGGAGTTGGAGTTTCAAAAACATCAGTTAATAGAATTATAAAAAAATATAAATATCATCCATATCATGTCCAACTTGCACAAGAATTAGACGAGGATGACTTCGTTAATAGATTAAACTTTTGCAATTGGGCCATAAATACAAATTTAGAAAAACCCCACTATTTTTGCACGATCTTATTTACTGATGAAGCTACTTTTCACAAAAATGGATACGTTAATAGACATAATTTCCATTATTACGATACTGAGAATCCCAGATTAATAATTCCTGTTGATCATCAACACCGCTGGTCACTTAATGTTTGGGTCGGAATTATTGGGGACAGAATTATAGGACCATATTTTTTTGAAATTACGGTCAATGGAGATTCAATTCTTGCGCAACGAATTTGAAACTTTTATTGAAGATTTACCTTTACATACCCTTAGAGAAATGTGGCTGCAATTAGATGGCGCCCCTTCGCATTTTAGCAGAAACGTTAGAAATTATTTAAATATCCAGTTTCAAAACAAATGGATTGGAAAAGGAGGGCCGATCTCCTGGCCTGCAAGATCGCCTGACTTGACAAAATTGGACTTTTTTCTTTGGGGTTGGATTAAAGAAAAAATCTATCAAACTCCTCCAACGATTGTAGATGATATTAAGGCAAGAATTAGAGACGTCATTCAAAATATAAATGTTTGCACGTTATGAAAAGTAAATTTGTCGTTTATTGAAAGACTTCATGTTTGCCAGCAACAAAATGGTGGTCATATTGAACATTTATTATAATTTTAAGTGTTTGTATTTCAGTTAATATGCTTTTAGTTTCTTATGTATTCATAGCTTGCTTTGACCGACTAATGTTACTCTTCTTCAGTGTTATCAACGAAAAAAATTGCACAAACTTGAATATCTCCGAAACTATTAGAGATATGCATAGAACATATTTAACAGAAATGAAACCCGATTAATAGACAAAGACAAGACGTTAAAAAAATGTAGGGTATGCCGTTTAAAAAAATGAAGATATAGCATTTTCAAATTTATGTTATTGAATTAATTTTTGTGCTCAACGTCTATATTGAAATCCAATTTTGACAATAGATTAAAGTAAGCTTATGTATGAATAAATTCTGTACCAAAGATTATTTTTTTATCTTTAAAAATAACTGAGATACGCCTACTTAAATTACTACATAAAAATGTCAGTTTTTAGTTAACTTTGCAAATATCTCAAAAACTGTAAGATTTAGCTTGTAAGTATTTCTTATAAAAAAGATGTAAAATTATAAAGAGAATCGAAAAATAAAATAATATATAGGGTGTTCTATTTAAAAATCAAGAGTTCTATATTGTACCGCTTTTATATTACATCCTGTAGAAACCAAACTATTTTTAGATTACCCAGCTTATAAAAATAGACAACTTTCGTATTTAAACTTATCTTCTAAGTTTAATGGCTAAGGAGCTATCGACCGAATACGCAGTATTGGGACATCCTGTATATATATATATATATATATATATATATATATATATATATATATATACGAGACCTGTCCCATCTCTATTGGCCCACCAATAATTTTTCTTTTTAATTCATGGTTTTGACACTCATCTTAAGTGAACGTATCCCAAATATTTTGATGTTTGTGTTTTAATTCGACTACGTTTCTAGCTGGTTGTATTCGTAATCGTTTTTTCATTGTGTGCCAAAGGGTTTCTATTGGTGACAAGTCGGGACTATTTGCCATCCACTCCAAAAGTGGGACATTATGATCAGAAAGCCATTTTAAAGATTTTCTTGATGTATGGCAGGCCGCCCCGTCTTGTTGGAACACAAAATTATTATTATTCTGCAATAAATCTGTCATTGTTGGAAGTAACGATTTTCTTAAAATCTCTAAATATTAGTGTTTACAATTCCATCAATGAAGTGAAGTTTTCCAACACCTCTAGCAGACACTGAACCCCATACCATAACTGAAGCAGGAAATTTTACTTTCTTTTTTAAACAATCTGAATTGAAAACTTCATTTTTCTGACGAATAAACTCTGCTTCGATTGTCCCCAACACAAACTTCAAAACGAGACTCATCACTCCAATGGACACTATTCCATTCATCACTCGTCCAATTAATGTGACTTTTAGCCCATTTAAGCCGGTTTTCTTTTGTGTTAATGTTAAGAGTGGCTTTTCTTTCGCCTAAAGAAAATTACTAAAATTACAAAAAATTTTTTTGGAAAAAGTTGCAATAAAATTACCTTGTAAGTTTTAAAACTTAACTTAAGGGTTTCTCTATGGCACGTAGATCTTGAAACACTTCGCCCCACAGCATCGCTCCAAAGAACAGATAAATCACCATAGTTCGAACACCTGTTTTTTATAATAATCTTCTTCAATGCCCGTCTATCAGCATCTGATATTTTGGATTTCGACGCATACCGAGGTTTTGTAGCTATTGTACCGGTTGTTTTATAAACTCGAATGATATTTCTGACAGTAAACTTTGATAAATTAACTAGATCGCCAATTTCCGCGTTTGATTTTCCCTTTTTAAATAAATTGATAATAATTGAGCGAATTTTTTCATCAACAACCTTTCCTCTCGTCATTTTTACTAATATTTAAAAAAAAAAACTTTCTTTTGTTGGACAAAGGCAAAGCCTACTTGACTATTTCAGATATTCAAAGATTCTTAGAAAATAATAACTTCGAGAAAAGCAAATAACTATCTTTTTTTTTGTGTAAAAATATGTTTTTAACAATTAAAAAATGATTTAAAGTAAAATGTTGCAATAAAATGTTTTAAATTGTTTAAAATGTTGTTACAAATGATAATAAAAATAAATACTTAAATTAAATTTACCGTGAATTATCATAATTTTATTTAAAAAAAAATATTGGTCAATGTATTATATATATATATATATATATATATATATATATATATATATATATATATATACAACGTGTCCCAGATAACATTTCCAGCATGGGTAATCTCGCTTATTATAAAAGATACAGATTTGGTTAAATTCGATGAATTACTCCTAAGGATTAGTGAAATTATAGGACATTCTCCAATTTCCAAATTTCCATGTATTTTAAGACTTATGGCAAGAAAAGAAAATGTCAAATTTCTTTTCTTGTAATATCTTTTGGATATTAGACATATAAATTTTATTTGCACTTTTTAAGATATTTTTTATGCAGAATTTAAATATCAATTTGGATTTTTATTTGCACTTCTTTTTTTATTTCAACCCTAAATTAATTTTTCTTATGGAACGACAAGTCGGCTTTGAAATAATTGATAGTGTTTTTATCCTCTTTATAATGATATAGCACATGTACTATCTATTTTAAAACAACAAAGAAAATTAAAAATGTAGTTTATTAAAGACTCTAACAATAAGTAGGCCGTGAAACATAAAAACACAATCGAATTTAATGTCACTTAAAAATTATTCGTTCCAGAATATTTTTGTGTCAAACATGGCTTTATTTACTAATACTGAAAAGTTTCATATGTTGTGTTGTTACATATTGTCTCATAAAAACAGCTGTATCCTGAAAGAAGGCAGCCCAGTGCTCGTACGTACAGAAATTTGGTAATTAATTTAAAAGAATATGGTTCATTTTCAAAACCTACTAGAAATCCGAAATTACGGAATGAAGATGCAGAACTAAATGTATTACAATCAGTTATTGAAAATCCTTCAACATCTGTTAGAGAAATTGAACATAACACTGGTATTTCGAAAACTACATCACAAAGAATTTTAAAATGTCACAGGTATCATCCGTATAAGTACACCATTCTGCAGGGACTTAGAGATGAAGATCAGGGGAGAAGATTACAATTTTGCCAATGGTATGTTAATCAATGTGAGAATAACGATAATTTTCCAGCTACGATTTTGTGGTCTGACGAAAGCAGATTTACAAATAATGACCTTTTCAACCGACACAATGTTCACTTTTGGGACCGTGAAAATCCTCACGTTGTTAAGGAAAGTCGGCATCAAGTGAGATTTGGTTTTAACGTCTAGTGTGGCATTTTAGACGCTAAACTTATTGCGCCCATATTTTTTAACAAAACATTAAATAGTGAAAGGTATTTGAATTTATTACAAACTGATTTAGAAAATAAACTTGATGATTTACCACTGATTGAGAATATTAATATCTGCTTCCAACAATGATGCGCACACCCACAATTCAAACATCATCAGCGAATATCTTAATAATCGCTTTCCAAATTCATGGATTGGTAATCGAGGGCCGATTTTAGGCCACTAGATCTCAGACTTAACGCCCTTGGACTTTTTCCTTTGGGGCTACGTAAAAATGATAGTACGTGCAAACATTTGAGAATGCCGAAGATCTTCGTGAAGCTGTTGTTGCGATAATTTAGGTGACATTAAACGCCAAAAAACGCAGATGCAATTACGTCGACACTACAAGAGGCACAATTATGTTTAGAACGGAATGGTCAATTGTTTGAACATCTTTATAATTGGATAATTATCTCCAATACTATTACCTGCTTAACTTTAACCTTGTTATCTATTATTTGTCGTTTCTCATGTTTCACGGCCTACTTATTGTTATAGTCTTTAATAAATACATTTTTTTAATTTTCTTTGTTGTTTTAAAATAGATAGTACATGTGCTATATCATTGTAAAGAGGATAAAAAACACGATCAATTATTTCAAAGCCGACTTGTCGTTCCATAAGAAAGATTTAATTTAGGGATTGAAGCTAAAATAGAAAGCGCAAATAAAAATCCAAATTGATATTTAGATTCTGCTAAAATATCTTAAGAAAGTGCAAATAAAATTTATGGTAATATAACTAAAAGATATTACAAGAAAAGAAATTTGACATTTGTGTTTTCTTGCCATAAGTCTTAAAATACATGGAAATTTGGAAATTGGAGAGTGTCCTATAATTTCACTAATCCTTAGGAGTAATTCATCTAATTTAACCAAATCTGTATCTTTTATAATAAGCGAGATCCCCATGCTGGAAATGTTATCTGGGACACTGTTTATATATATATATATATATATATATATATATATATATATATATATATATATTTATAAATATGTACATTTAAAAATTCCCAAAATTTAAATACCAAACAAAAAAAAACTAAAAAAATACGTCCTTTTGTCGCGCGTCCAATTTTACATGCATTCTTTGTTCGCGCGATCAAATATCCGCGTCCTTTTCTCGCGACACCCGAAGTGCTGTATAGAATCATGGACGTCAACCTCACAGGAGAACTAATGATGGCAGAAAGTGGTTGGATAAAACGGGACATGCCCCTAATACCAGAAGAAGAAGAAGACTCTTGGAGGAATTTCATAAACCTAACTGGTAGAATGATTACTTAAAAGATAGTTATTCTCGGGACAAAAAATTACTACAATGAAGCGCATTTCCGAAGGAATGCGGTAGCTAAGTAAAAGTGAAGCGAGTAAGTGTTCAATTACTAATATAATTTTTTGTAGATAATGGCAAAGAAAAAGCGTAATTACCACATGTTTAGTCATTTCATTTGTTGCTTTAACCTAAAAATGAACTTAAATTTATTTCAATTATTTAAACCTACCCACTTTATCTAATTAACGACGATAATCACAACTCGTGATTACCCAATTATACCTACAGGTTATGTTATTATATCTTTGTGTTGTCTTCGTAATTGTATTTATTTGTAATGACATCTCGCAAATTTGATATTGTCGTGTAATAAATGGCCAACTGTATTAATTAAAGTAAGTTTAATTAAGTACAAAATAGGTCTTCCCATAATTGTTAAGTTATGGTTTTATGTATATACACCGCATGAGAAACATATAGACACACAGACTGCCTCTGAAAATTAGATATTAATTGCTAGTTTATCTTTTTATCTACATTACTGTGGGTGTTGATTAGACACAGTCATGGTTGTCTAATTATAGTGAGGTACATGAGAGAGCTTATAGTTCACGCACAACTTTTGAAAATAATTTTCCAATACCCACTAACCTTTCTCTAAATTATTGATAAATGTGAGAGGTAGTGCTGGTATATTAATTTTTCTACGTCTAAAATATGTTGATGGATTATAGTAAAAACAATTTAAAAAAAGAACTACCATTCTTCGCTTTTTGTTGTAGTATACCTACATAAAATCAGCTCATCATCATCAACATTAATTATTCATAACTTACCTTCGGACTAATTTACACAAAGGTAACAGTTTAATTTTTTTTTAAGATTTCATTTCACTTCCGCATATGCGTAATTAATAGCCATAAACATAATACCCAACAGATGTATAAAATTACAAGTTTGATTAATTTAAAAAAATCAAAGTGTGTAAAATTAACGGCCTGAAAAATCAACAGACCTTAAAAAATAAGCGATTTTCATACTTCTTACTCATGAAAAGAAGAGTGATTCCAACTATTTAGATTTTATCTTAGCTTGAAGGTACTTGCACATTTATAAATTGTCTTAAATAGCTTAATCACTTATTAATACTATTTATAGGGCAACGTACTACACGCTTTATGGTAAAATTTACTATTTAGAGTAATTAAAAGTTTTGAGTAGGTAAACTGCATCATAACGTTCTCTAAAATTCACAGTTAACACAATTATCACTTTAAAGAATGGGATGCAAACCTACTACATGATAATTATACTAATTAAAAAAATTTTTAACAGTAATTCTCCGTTATATTTGTTATGTATGCAAATATAAATTTTCTGCAACTCTAAAGTTATTTGTGATTAATAGATTTATGGTGCATAATATTTGCATTTAAATCTACTGAATTGTCGCATAATTTTTGTTTTTAGCCGTAAGAAATGTTATAAAGTGAATGTTATTTTAAATCATTTACAACGTTAACCTACAGGATGTCCAATTTTTTTGTCACACTACATGAACAATTATTTAAAATTTAATTACTTACATTAACAGATACTATCTTAAAAAATGTGTGTCATTTCATACAAATGTTTATGTGCTGGTACCTTTATTTATTTCCGTTTCCTACGAGCAATTAACAGTTCCTTTTATCATAATTTTATGTTTTTTGAATTTTATAAAGTTTATAGTGACAGATATGTAACCTCTCGAAACTCACACGGAAATCCTGAGCCCATTAAATTTTGCTCAAAAACTGGGTAATTTTATTTTTCTAATAACAAACCATACGACTTTTTGTTGAACTATTGTCGAGTGTATCAATAGACAATGCTTTTATTTATCAATTTTTATGAACGGATAAATCTTAATTATGTAATAATTTTTTTTTATTTTTGGCACCAAATTTCCTACGGCAGCATGGTCAGATTGACGCTCCTGTGCAAGGTAAACGAGATGCTAGCACTAATTCTTTAATGCATTGTTGCTATCCTGTAAAAAACAATCATATTAGTATGTTAACTTTTAATGACTTCAGTACATTTAATTTAAAAGACTTTGATAGAGAATTAATAAGTACAGATTGAAATTGTATTTATTCTCTTAATAATGTTGATGACATGATATAATTTCTTGATACTGATATATTATCAGTCATATACCACCACGCTCCAATTAAAACTGTGCGTATCACCAAACCAAGATCTTCTTGGCTCACTGATACTGTGTGTTTAATGATTTCATTAGGTAATTAAGCTCTAAAGGATTTTAAAAAATCTAAAAAAGTGGTAGATTGGGATGGCTACAAATCTTTAAGAAATTATATCTCATCAGCCATTAAGAAAGAAAAGAAAGATTATCTAGAGTTTGAATTATGTAAACACATAGTATATGTATATATATATATATATATATATATATATATATATATATATATATATATATATATATATATATATATATATATATATAATAAGAAAGATTTAGTGGGTAGCAGCCAAGGTTGTGGCTAGTTTAAAATAAAGAAAAGATCCTTTGTTCAAAGGGAAGCTTTTAAATTTATTACCTTTGTCAACCAATCTACAAGAAGTTATGCGTTGATAATACATATAAATTAAGATAAGATAATAACTTACGATCGTGGATACAGTTAAAAACATTGAAGCAGCATTGAAAGAAGATATTTCAATTTAAATTTGAATTAGATGTCAAAATCAATTTTGGACTTTGACAAAAAAAATTAAAATTATTGTCATAGTTATAGGAAAACAAAGAAAATGGTTATGAAATCAATGTATAAGTAGATTAATATGTTGAATGTGATTTGTGATAAGTGTAAAAGTGTTATGAATAGGACTATTTAAGAT
The DNA here is from genome assembly GCA_036346205.1 of Vesta saturnalis. Lineage (NCBI taxonomy): Eukaryota > Metazoa > Arthropoda > Insecta > Coleoptera > Lampyridae > Vesta > Vesta saturnalis. Next base: position 1,138,849 of record JARFJB010001161.1, on the reverse strand, counting down.
TATTTTGAATGTCTATTATTACATAGGACTTTTACTTTTATGTAGACATTCTGGAGATTAATACCAAATAGACCTATTCGTGATAACTCTTTTACACTAAACAAAATGGTAAAATCCACACAAAATAAATCTTCTGCCACTAAGGGTTAATCCGTTAATGGTTCATCCTATGATTTCTGTGTTTATCTAGATAAAGTATGTTAGAATAAATTATGTTTAAATTTTGAGTGTCATCTTCTTATTCAGTACATAGTCTGTACAGCGTATATGGGCCATTTCTAAAACTTTCTTTTGAATAAATTTGATTCAGAGGTCAAGACTTGCACTTTGTCGAAATCAGGGCTGTGTCCAGTGGAATGTACTGTTGTGACAAAGCACAAGCATCTTTTCTGACTCTTATGTCACTGCGGTGTGATGTAAGTCTATATCTAAGATTCCTTGAAGTCATGCCGATATATGATTGGTTACAATTACTACAAGGGATCTTATATATAACATTTGTTTTATCTAAAATGGCGGTCTTATCCTTAAGCTGACTGAATAGATTGTTAACTCTTTTAATGTTTTTAGGGCTATGATGATGTTCTTATCTAGTTTGAGAATTTTATTAATTTTAGGAGTAAGAGTACTAATGTAAGATATTGAACTGTACTTTTTTATTTCAGTTTCCACCTCTTCGTCATCCAATGGTTCATTGTTACGTAAAAGAAGACTATTATTGCTGATATTGTGTTGGTCTTCAATGTTAGGAGTAGAGTATAGCAGTTTCTTTAACATAGATTCAGGATACGAATTGTCTTTGAGTAATATAAACAGTAAATCTAAGTTTTTTTGTCTTAATGATGGATGGGATATTTTTGTGATCCTGTTTTTTAAACCCAGAACTAAATTGACTTTCATTTTATATGTGTGATCTGAATAATAATTGAGGTACTTTCCTGAACTCGTCGGTTTCCTGAACCAGTCTAGGATTATGACATTAGAGTCATCTCGGATTAACAGAGTGTCCAGAAAAGGTACACTGTTATCAGTTTCTTTTTCGATTGTAAAATTAAGTTGGTCGTTATACCTGTTGAAGGCTTCAAGGATTTCATCATAGTGATCTGGAACAGCACATATGATGTCGTCAACATATTTTTTAAAAATGGAAGCTCAAAACTTAGTTTAGGGATGCAGGTATCAAGTAAGTCATCCATGACGTATTGAGCCACGATGGCTTAATTTGGAACCCATGGGCGTTCCTGCTATTTGTTTAAAAATTGACCGTTGTATGAGAAAAGGTGGAGTCAAAAATAAATTCTGTTAATTTAATAAAATTATCTTTGGTAAGCGAACAATGTTGTTCTAAATTAGCCCAGTGGTTGTGAATAGTTTTAAGTACTAAATTAATAGGTATGTTAGTAAAAGAGATTCAACATCCAGACTAATCAGCTTAAAGTTGAGAGGAAGTTTGAATTGTTGATGAATTCTGAATTCAAATGAATCTGTGACATAGTAATCGTTATTAAAATTGTAAGCCTCTGTGAAAATCTTGGTTACAAACTTTGTAATTTTTATGTTAGGAGCCTCAATACAAGAAATAATTGGTCTCATTGACAATATAGGTTTGTGTATTTTGGTAACCCATAGAACTTAGGAGCTACACCACTATAGCACATTAAGGATTTGGCTAGTTCATTAGTAATTTCTTTTTTCTTTTAGACTTGAAACTAACTTATTGGATTTATTCTGAATATGTGTTGTTAAATTCTTGGGAATTTGCTTGTAATGGATTGTATCATTAAGTAATAATTGATTGCAAAGTTCATTATATTGTTCTTTATACATGATAACTGTTACATTCTTGTCTGCATTTGTGACAATAATATTTGGGTGACCTGATAAAAACTTTTAGTTAGTTTATACCAATGATTAAATTCATTGAATGTAATATGATTATCATTCAAGAAATTGGTAATGACATTAGAAATTTGTAAACTAAGAATGTTACGTTTATCCTCATCCTGAATGTGATTAATGGCAAATTCGATTTCAGCTAAGAGATGTTTAATTGAAATATCTTGTCTACTAGCTGGTAAACAGAATTTAGGCCCTAATGACAGTAATTTTCTAATTTCAAAGGAATATCCAATTGAGTTAGATTCTTGAGCCAATTGTTTTGACTTTTAAGATAGATCTATTATGTGATTTGAGAGCGTTAAGTTTGTTGGTTTGTATTAGTTTACAATTATGGAAATGTTTATTATAAGATATGTTTTGCCTATTGCTAAACTCGGTCATAATATTTCTAGGAATTAAATTGTCAAGTTCCATAATTGTTTGGTGTAAAAAATTATTTAGTTCTTGGACATTCCTATGGTTAACTTTAATTTCTAGATTTAGTATTTTATATTAAACCTCTTGATCATGTTCTGTATTTCTTGTTCTGTTCTATCATCTGTAGCATTGATAAGACGTATAATTCCTTTTGTCTGGTCTGTGATGTGTCGCGGTGTAAGTCCAAGTTGTCTGCTTTTAAGTAGAAAAATCTTCCTATTCTTTGCTGCTGCTAGTTTGATGTTACCATTTGCCCATTTTTTGAAGAGTCCACTGCATCGGTTACCAAACCTCCTGCGGATATCTTCTAGAAACCCATTCTATTAATTTAATCAGATTGTTAATAAGAGATTTAGTTAAAAACAATAATTGTAAAGATTATGGTAACCAAGTTAGTGCTATAGTTAAAATTAAATGAAAAGATCTTTTGTATGTCAAAAATGCTTTCAGTAAATTTTATTAAACACAAAGAAATTTGTAACAATTACAAGAAGTTAATACGTTGATATTACATATAAATTAAAAAGAATTAAATAATAAACTTACATTGATACAGTTAATAACATTAAGTTCTATGATTTGAATAGAAATATTTCAATTTATAATTTGAATTAATATTCAAACATCTAATTTTGGACTTTTGACAAATATTTTATTAAATTAAAAATTATTTGATCATATTGTTATACATAGGAATTTTTAAACAATAGTAAAATGGTTATGAAATTCAATTGTATAAGTAGATTTAAATATGTTGAATGGAATATTTGATAAGTTGTAAATAAGTGTTTGAATAGACTATTTAAATATATTTTGATATGTTAAAGTTTAATTAATACATTTAGTTAAACTTACAATATAGACTATTTAATTTTAATAAAAATTGTAAAATTTAAAATAATTTTCTTTAAATGTGAAAAATATTTTAATTTTTTAAAACAAATTATTTATTTAAAATATATGGAAATATTTATTTTCATTATTTAATTAATTTTAATAATTTATTATTTTATAGTAAAATTATTAAAATAATTGTTTAAATTATGTTAAAATTATGATAATTTGAAAAGTTCAAATGATCTGTGACATATAATCGTATAAAATAGTTTGTGAAAATCTTGTTACAAACTTTGTAATTTTATGTTAGATCAACAAAGTTTGTAACCAAGATTTTCACAGAGGCTTAATTTTAATAACGATTACTATGTCAAGATTCATTTGAATTGCAGAATTCATCAACAATTTCAAACTTCCTCTCAACTTTAAGCTGATTAGTCTGGATGTTGAATCTCTTTTACTAACATACCTATTAATTTAGTACTTAAAACTATTCACAACCACTGGGCTAATTTAGAACAACATTGTTCGCTTACCAAAGATAATTTTATTAAATTAACAGAATTTATTTTTGACTAATTTTCTCATACAACGGTCAATTTTTAAACAAATAGCAGGAACGCCCATGGGTTCCAAATTAAGCCCCATCGTGGCTCAATACGTCATGGATGACTTACTTGATACCTGCATCCCTAAACTAAGTTTTGAGCTTCCATTTTAAAAAATATGTTGACGACATCATATGTGCTGTTCTGCAGATCACTATGATGAAACTTTGAAGCCTTCAACAGGTATAACGACCAACTTAATTTTACAATCGAAAAGAAACTGATAACAGTGTACCTTTTCTGGACACTCTGTTAATCCGAGATGACTCTAATGTCATAATCCTAGACTGGTTCAGGAAACCGACGAGTTCAGGAAAGTACCTCAATTATTATTCAGATCACACATATAAAATGAAAGTCAATTTAGTTCTGGGTTTAAAAACAGGATCACAAAAATATCCCATCCATCATTAAGACAAAAACTTAGATTTACTGTTTATATTACTCAAAGACAATTCGTATCCTGAATCTATGTTAAAGAAACTGCTATACTTACTCCTAACATTGAAGACCAACACAATATCAGCAATAATAGTCTTTTTACGTAACAATGAACCATTGATGACGAAGAGGTGGAAACTGAAATAAAAAGTACAGTTCAATATCTTACATTAGTATTTACTCCTAAAATTAATAAAATTCTCAAACTAGATAAGAACATCATCATAGCCCCTAAAAACATTAAAAGAGTTAACAATCTATTCAGTCAGCTTAAGGATAAGACCGCCATTTTAGATAAAACAATGTTATATATAAGATCCCTTGTAGTAATTGTAACCAATCATATCGGCATGACTTCAAGGAATCTTAGATATAGACTTACATCACACCGCAGTGACATAAGAGTCAGAAAGATGCTTGTGCTTTGTCACAACACGTACATTCCACTGGACACAGCCCTGATTTCGACAAAGTGCAAGTCTTGACCTCTGAATCAAATTTATTCAAAAAAAGTTTTTAGAAATGGCCCATATACGCTGTACAGACTATGTACTGAATAAGAGAAGTGACATCAAAATTTAAACATAATTTATTCTAACATACTTTATCTAGATAAACACAGAAATCATAGGATGAACCATTAACGGATTAACCCTTAGTGGCAGAAGGATTTATTTTGTGGATTTTACCATTTTGTTTAGTGTAAAAGAGTTATCACGAATAGGTCTATTTGGTATTAATCTCCAGAATGTCAATAAAAGTAAAAGTCCTATGTAATAATAGACATTCAAAATAATCTTAAATAGTCCTATTCATAACACTTTTACACTTATCACACAATCACATTCAACATATTAATCTACTTATACATTGATTTCATAACCATTTTCTTTGTTTTTCCTATAACTATGACAATAATTTTAATTTTTTTTTGTCAAAGTCCAAAAATTGATTTTGACATCTAATTCAAATTTAAATTGAAATATCTTCTTTCAATGCTGCTTCAATGTTTTTAACTGTATCCACGATCGTAAGTTATTATCTTATCTTAATTTATATGTATTATCAACGCATAACTTTTGTAGATTGGTTGACAAAGGTAATAAATTTATGAAAGCTTCTTGAACAAAGGATCTTTTCTTTATTTTAAACTAGCCCCACAACCTTGGCTGCTACCATAAATCTTTCTTATTGTTTTTAACTTAATCAGCCACGATTAACAACTTTGATTATATATATATATATATATATATATATATATATATATATATATATATATAGGGTGACCCAAACTCGATGACCAAAACGAAAACAGCTGATTCCTCTGGCCAAAAGGAACAAAAAATTGTTAATACAGGGTGTGTCTATTGTTGATGGTTTCCAAGATGTTACCTTTTTTTTAATTTTTTCTATTTCGTGGACTTATTTTTTAAGTCACGCTGTATCTTCCAAACTAGAAGAGTTACAAGAAAACACATTAGGATAAATTTATAGAAGATGAAATTGCCTTAAAGAATATTGAATTCATTCGAGACAAACTCATCATTCAACATTTTTAATGACATAATGAATTCAGAAATGATTTTTTTTCAAATCCAAAGACAAATTTCTAAGAGGAATATTTTTCCAATAGAGATGGATTTGATACATGGCCGATAAAGGAAAAACTTCCTTTTTTCATAAGCTTCACAACGATATGAAAAAAACTTATGGTTGACGTACTAATTACTGAATTGTTACAGGAATACACCTCAGGAAAAACTTTTAGACCATAAAATTACCTTCAAAAATATGGTAGAGTAGATGAGAATTGACGATTTGTCCCTCACTTTTCAATCAATCTGTACATTTACGGCAAGAAATACGTCTCCTTTACTGATATCTTTTCATCACCGTAGCAACGACTTGACATTAGTAAGTTAGTTGTCAAAATTTGCTACAGTTTTGCTGATTTCAATACGAGTTCTTTCTGTTGTAGTGATATTGTAATTTAGTTTTTGAGTCGTTCTTGTTCTTGTTATTATTATTGTTCTTGTTGGTGTTCGTGTTTTCCTTCCTGAGTCATGTTTTCAAACGAGATTATACAGGACGCCCTAAGATTATAACTCCTGACCAGGAAGATGAAATTCTGATTCGTGTAGCTGAAAACAGTGAACTAAGCACAAGACACCTTGCTGCGAGAACTGGCTTAGGTAAGTCCACTGTTCACAAAATTCTTACTGAAGAGGGACTGTATTCATTTCATTTCACGCCTGTACAAAATTTACTGCCAGCTGATTTACCAGCTAGACTGGCATTCGCTCGTTTTTGTCGTATCCAGCACAATGCCGACCCATTGTTTTTAGACAAAATATTATTTACCGACGAAGCAACCTTTACACGTAGAGGCGTTTTTAACTTTAGGAATAAACATTCGTGGGATTTAGAAAATCAACATTTAGTAGCCGAACATCACTTCCAATATGAATTTAAAATTAATGTTTGGTGCGGTCTTATTGGTAACCATGTATTGGGTCTCTTCGAATTACCTACTAGTTTAAACGGCGAAATCTACCTTAATTCGTCATTTAGTTAACTTGAGACGTTCTATTGTACGTCGCTGTGAAATGTGTATTGAAAAGAACGGTTTACATTTTGAACAAAGTGTCTAATTTTATTATACTAGAGTTATTGTTATTTATTTATAAATCGTTATTGCTAAGAATTCTTATTAATTTCACAATTATTAATTAAGTATTGTTACAATAATAAATAAGGATTGTTAAAATTAGTGTACTAAACAGATTTCAATTTACAAAAGTCTTGTATTTGAGTATGGCTTGATACAGTGGCGGCTCTTTAATGTGAGCAAGTGAGCAGCGGTCTATAACTTATTAGAATCTCACTTAAAAACTACATACATGTTTATGGCGAAATTGATACATACATAATTATACAGAAAGCATTGACCGCATAACAATAATAATTATGCATTTCTTTTTATACGAGGATAATAACAATGGATACTAAAAAAAAACGATAACCTACCTATTTATAAATGAAAATGTATTTGAAATTTTAAAGAAACGATCGTTAGGTACTAAAATGGCTCTAAATGTTTTATTATATCTTTTTTATTGAAAACTTTATATTCAATTATTCACATAAAGCACATTACTTAACTTGGTACCACATCAAACACTAAAAAACAAAATAACTCGGAAACGCATAGGAATTTCGAAATAAACAGAAGAAGGTACATTATTTTTGTTAAACTGTATGTAGATAATGAAAATAACAGTTTTTTTTAAAATAGTCATTGGCGTAGAAGTTCTGTTTATGAAAGGGGTTGAGCACCTCCTCGACTCCGCCACTGTGCAAGTTTGTGAACATTCTTATCGCTTGTTTTATGCCCCTTAATTAATAGACATTATCCCCCCAACATGAAAAAAATCTAAGCATTCGTTTATGAGTTATAATGAAAATTTGAGAAAAAAAAATTATATTCAACACCTGTATCTCGGAAACGAAGCCTTCTACGACATATGCTTATAGGAACTTTTCGTTTTAGAAGCATGTGTTCTATCTCCTGTTAAAGTTTGTCTACAAAAACTGACTCACTCGTGTATATATATATGATATTATATATATATATATATATATATATATATATATATATATATATATATATATATATATATATATATATATATATATATATATATATATTATATATATATATATACAAGGTGATGCTAAGATAGGTAGTCAAAATTTGGGGAGCTGATGCAGGATAGCAATGCAAACAAAAAAGTTCCTATCAACTTGGGTCGTAAAACGCATCATTACGGAGATACAGGGTGTTTAGTTTTCAATTAGAAGTTAAGTTAATTTATTTAATATTTCCGTTAGTTTTCAATAAATAGCTTTCAAATTTGTAGCATTGCCGAATGCCGAATAACGTGATTTATCTAATTTCAATGTATTTTGCAGATGGCGCTAGTTGCCGCATATTTTTGTGGTTAAAAATGACGTAACTTTTTTCTAACAAAAAGTATCAACTTTCTAAAGCCACGATTGGATTCTGCGATCAATATTGCATAAAAAAGTTGTACCTTATTGAGCTCGCTATCTGTAACCATTTCCGAATAAAACTCAATTTCAGATTTCATTTCTCAATTATTGGTATTATTACAAATCGGAGAAGTCAGTAGAATATTAATGAAATAAATGATTATTATAATCAGATTTAACAGAAAATATGAATAAATTACCGATAATGATATCATTTCAATTCTCAAAGTGTCCTCCATTTTCCTGTATTCACTGTTGCAGTCTTCTTATAAGTGAAAATACTACACGATTTAGTCTTTGCTCTTGTACTATTTCATTGAAAGCGTCTTCAATTCGCTGGCGCAAAATTAAACAAATAATAGAATTCATAATAATTGCTGAAATGATGCCCCTCCTGTTGGATGCACACTTGCACCCGCCTGTTCATTTGTAGAACCTATTTTCTTATAATTCCTGGTGGAATCGAATTACAAGCAACAACTATATGCTATCACGTAATTGGTCTATGTCACTACATTGGGTTTTATAGACGGAATCTTTTATGTAACCCCATAAAAAATAATCCAAGGGATTTAAACATGGCGAGCGTAGTGGCCAGCTTATAGGAGATGATTTCCCTATCCAATTATGAAATCTGTTATTTAAATAATTAGAAACTCTAACTGCGCTGTGAGCAGGTGCACCATCGTGTTGATAATAAACTAAATTTCTTAGGGTTTTTAAAGGGAGCTCATCTAAATAATTTTCTAATTCGGTTCTTAAGAAATTTAAGTACATTTCACTATTTAAGTTTCCATTTATAAAATACGGCCCAACTAACTTATCGTTAATCAACCCACACCACACATTTACGGAGAATCGTCTCTGATTTCGAACTTCTTTAACCAAATGATGATTCTCCACTGCATAATAATGAGTGTTTTTTTCTGTTATACATCCCGCTATTTGTAAATTGGGTTTCATCTGTCCATAATATTTTAATAGCGAAATGTTCATCATTTCTCACCTCTTCATTAAACCACTCACAGAATCTTTAGTCTCTTTTCAGCATCCCCGGGATACAACTTTTGTACTGGTAAATATTTATAATCATGAAACTTGAATTTATTTATAATCTTATTTACACAGCTTTTCGAAATGCTACATTCTCGGGCAATTGATCGACATGATTCGTCATAATTAATTTCTATTTGGGCTAAAACATTTATATCATTACCTGTATGTCTTAAGCCATACTTATTTTTTAACTTAGATACAGAGCTATTTTCTAACATATTTTTAGATATTCTTGAAAACATCATAATAGAAGGTTGTCTTCTTTCTGGAAATGTTTCTTCATATATTCTTGTCGCTGCTACCGTATTTCTATTATTTTTTATGTAAATATCATGACATTTTTTTTATTTTGGTATCTTACCTATTTAAACTATTATGTTACTACTATGTTACACTATCAATAACAAATTTACTCTAAAATATTTAATTATTTTAAAACTTTGACAGATACCTACTTGACCATTGATTTAAAATTCAACGGTATTGATGTTTACTGTAACTATGCATGCCTACTGGATTTGACAAAACTAACAAATTTATGTCTCTGTTCTTGCAAAAATCAACAATGAAATGTACATTAGCATTTTAAAACTTTGACAGATATCCTACTTGATTACTTGATTTTCCAAAATTCAAGGTTCATCATGACAACAATTACTTTAATGTATTACAATGCATGCCTACTGGATTTGAAAACAAAATAAGTCCTTATGTCTTTTCCTTCTTGCAATAAAATATGGCGTCCATAAGAATAAGAAAGTTGTCGTCATTCAGAATTTTATTCAAGAATTTTATTAATGCCATACTGATCTACGTTGATTTGTTACCAAAATTCTATTGTTCATCATACAGACAATATACAATTTATTAGATTATTCGCAAATTCAGAGTATATGGTTAATTAAGACCCTGTAACTATTATCTTTACCTATCCGCAGATATATCACAATCAAAGTGGCTCCTTATAAAATAATAAATATAGTTGTCGTCATTCAGAATTTATATCAAGTATTCATGTATTAATGCCAGTGTACTTATCTAACTTATGTAATACGTACCAAATTTTCAATCAAGTTAAGAAATAAAGTTATGCCGATTTTCCAAATTGAGTTTTTTAATTTAACATCGACCCTGTAACATAGAGTTACCAAGTATCCCAATTTACGTTTATTTCACAAGTTTTAAAGGAATGTATATATATATATATATATATATATATATATATATATATATATATATACAGGGTGTATTTTAAAATCACCGACAAACGAAAACTGGAGATTCTATGATTCAAAATAAGACAAAAATGATCATAAACGCTTTTCCGAAAATGCTTCCTAACCGAGATACAGGTTGATTAAAAAATACTTTTTTTAATTTTTTTTTAAGATTCCTCAAAAACTACAAAAGATATTACACTGAGATTTGGTACACCTAAATGTCTAATTAAACACAATTAATCAGGTGAGTTTAAGTCAACTCACTCCATCCAGTGGCGTAGAATATTTTAAGTTAATCAGTTTAAGTAAAAAAAAAATGCACGCCCCTGGTTTTTTTGAAGAAATATTTTTTTGATACATTCAACATTTAATTCTGCAAAAAAATCATACTTAGTATTTTTTCGATTCGGCACCCCGTTTTTGAAATATTGTGCATTAACATAAACGACCACATTATCCAATAAAAATCAAAATTTGTTTATTTTACAAAAAAATAACGCAGTTAACTATTAGGTACATTATTAAAGAGATATTGAAGGAATCAAAACAAAATAATAATTATTTTTATACATATTGTTCACAATGTCCTCCTTCCTTTTGAATGCAAGATTGTATTCTTCTTAGCAAATAAAAAATGAAAAATACAAGAAATTAAAAGAGAATTCAAAAAAATGGTGGAATATGTAAGATGTTGCAAATAACGTCAGAGAATAGAAGAAAATGCAAGAAATTCCAGGTGAATGCAAGAAAAGGCAAGTGATTCAAGAAAACTCAGGAAAATACAATAAATGTGCGAGAATACAAAAAAAAACAAGAAAATACAATGAAGCTTGTAATAAGAGGAACACAACGCAGTATTTATTTTCTCAAAATTTTAAACATTATTTTGTTGAACAAAAAAATTAAAATAAAAAATAATCAACAAATAAACACACTCTCTTAGCAAAGGAAGTTTCATTTGACAACTTTCGTAAACTAAACTACGATTTAACAACTTCTCTCTCAAAAAAATTTATTCTTATGGGGTAACTCATAACTTTAAATATGTTCACAATGGTGTCCATTTGTTTCTTGGCAAAGACCCAATCGGCGATAAAAGCCATTTCTTACGTTTTGAAACATGTCTTGTGGAATGTTTCTGTTTTCTGCAGCAATTCTGTCCCTCGGATCCTGAAGGTCGGTCGGTAATGTAGCATAAACCTTACTCTTCAAATATCTCCATAAAAAAAGTCAAGGGGATTAAGATCCGGGGATCGTGGTGGCCATTCATCAACCAATCCATCTATTTGTTTTAAATAGTTCCGTACTGGCAATGCATAGTGCGGTGAAGCACCATCTTGCTGAAACCAAATTCTCTCATCCATGTCATTTGGATTGTTATTTGGAAATAGACCCCTTAAATTTGGGAACAGGTCATCCGTGAGTATAGAAAGATATAACTGCCCACCAAGATTACTATTCAGAAAAAATGGCCCTACCACTCGATCTCCAATAATTCCAGCCCATACGTTTAATTTTTGTGGACGTTGCGTGCGAGTTTCCCGCATCCAATAGGGGTTGTGGTCAAATCAATAACGACAATTGTGATGATTCACTTCACCGTGCAAAGAGAAAGTACATTCATCCGAAAAGAGAATGGCCAATGAAGTCCATCATTCGTTTACAAAACTCAATTCGTCAGTCTGGATTTTCATCAGTAAATTCTTGTAGCATTTGCATCTTGTAAGGGTGCATGTTTGCAGTTTTTAAAACCTTTAAAACAGTTCTATGACTTACCTCATTATCGCGCGCTAATCGCCGTGCCGAAATGATGGGGTTTTAATGAATCTTCAATTAATCTCAATGCGAAGGGCTTCCGTTAAATAAGCCATGCTAAATAATTTACTACGATGTGAAGATGTGAAAACTACACTAGAGGAATTATTTACTTAAATAAAGGAGCAAAGAAAAATACAAGGAACAGACAATATTGTAATTTACTAATGTGGACGCTAACAAATCAAGCAGGTAACTAAAATCGAGACTAACACACCGAAGATGAAGATCATTTTTCATCAGCGATAAAACCTGGTACATTTTTATCAACCGACCATTCAAGCATTGTCGAAATTAAAAAGAATTTAGTGAGTGTAAGAAATACAGAAGATAATGAGTTTTTGCCTTCAACGATAAGATCAGGCTTGTTGCGATAATGAGTGCATGTTATCACTACGGTACGTTTTTACCTACCGATATTTCAATCACATTAGAAATTAAATACTATTGAGCCAGAGAAAGTTGTTAATTTAGATTTTTTCACTTTATTTTTCAAATTTTAAAGGACTGGAAACAATTATAAAGAATGCCTATCATGATTTTTCTCCCGGGCTTTACCCCTTTGAGTTACAGAATTTATTCCACTTAGAGTACCCACCCTTTAAATGCTACGCATAAAAAATGCGCAGAAATATTTGAATGGGTGTATAGTTCTGTTAATTTTGAAAATCACATTATTGTATTAGGGTGGCCCATAAAAAATATCGTTATTTTAGAGTTTCTTATTGAGCCCTTCTGCTCCTATTTATAATAGATATTTATGTATTAAGGGCATAATCAGAAGACTATGGCTCGAGGGAATGTTAAAAGCCCGACGCGAAGCGGAGGGCTTTTATATTCCTGAGAGCCATGGGCGTAGCCAGCTAAGGGCAGGGAGGGGCAACTGCCCCCTGGAAGAGCAAAAATAAATTAAATAATTTTTAAATTTTAATAAACAAAAAATTAAATCTAAAATATACATATTTTTCTGTTCTGCATATTTTTTTTGTTATCTGTTATTAGTTTAATTTAAGTATAATTAAAATCTCAAAGTTTCATTTACCTTTTCTTTTTATCCTAAAATTTTACATTTTGAACGACCATGGACCATGGTTTGCCCCCTGTTATAAATCCTGGCTACGCCCTTGCTGAGAGCCATAATCTACAATTATGCCCGTGGTACATACAATGTTTTATTTTATTTTGCACCATGAAACTGGAACAAAATATTAAAAAGATTCAGTATTTTCGCCAAGTTTTTAAATGGAAATGCAGTGAAATAAAGTCGACAGTAGGCTAATTTGTTGTTACTAAGATATTGTGATATTGCTAAATGGTTGCCAAGGTACTGTTTGTTTGTAAATAATTTACATTCTAAAATGGAAGGTGAAAACGCAAAAACTTATTCACAAGAAATTTTAGATGAATTTGAGGCCAAGTTTCATTACTATTATTTTTATTAATAAAGGTTGTATAGTAAGGTTGTTGTTTCAATAATTCTTTCAACTTACGTGACATATCATGTCATGTGTTTGCTGTCAATCATGCTGCTTAGCAACAATGACATTTCCGTGCTATAAAGACCACATTACGCCCGCATTTGGGGGCGTATAAAGAACATTATGGTGGCAAAATAAAATAAAACATTTTATATGTTAATACTATGCAGTATTAAAAGCTAATCAAGCAGGTGAATGTCCTTGTTTAATTTTCTTCTGATATTCTTTTGTTTCTAACTAGCAATAAACGTCAAAATGGCTGACGACAAATACGAAATTTTGATACTGTTGCGTCATTACTGGAAACAAAGCGTTTCTGCAACCAGCGCAGTTAAAAAAATATGCGAAGTGGGAGGGGAAGGAATAGTGAACATTCGTACGGCGCAGCGCTGGTTTTGAAAATTTACTGGCGGAGATACAAGTCTCAAGAGGAAGCAAGGTTCTGGTCGGCCCAACTCGAACTACGAGATGTTCTTTTAAAAAATTAATTAATCGGATATTTCACCTAATTCCAGAAAATATTTATTTATTATTGCACTACTAGTTTCAAATGCTAAGCATTCATTTTCAAGTGCTTTTTATAACCGATTTAAAAAACTAAATATTTGAAATCTATCAAATAAACAGATATTATGATTATAAATAACAGAGGGTGGTAGGGTAGGTAACGGTAACAGTATGTAAAAATTAAACATAAACAATAAAGGACTAAACTAAATCTAATAATATGGTTGTAGTATTGCCGGAATCTGAGTTCATCAATTTGGTTTTATCAAATTTGGTAATATAAATCGCCTCAAAAATGTCTAGATGGCATGGGTTTGATACTTTTTTAATAATTTCATTTTATTAATGTCTATGTAATGGCCATAATTCAGTAGATGTTCAGCCACGCTAGATTTTGAAGGTTCATTGTTTCTGAAAGCCCGGAAATGTTCTTTAAATCGTGTTTGTAAATTTCTAGACGTTCTTCCAAAATATGTACAATCACAACCATTTTGACATGAAATTTTATATATACCTGAATTTTGTAAATCTGGAATGATGTCTTTAGGGTTTCCTAACAAAATTGCAAAGTATTTTCATTTTAAAACGACACTAATATTGTTTCTTTTACAGCACTTCTGTATCGAGTTCGTAACTGATTTAAAAACGGTAAATTAAAACGGATAACAGGGTCTAAATTTGAAACTAAGGTCGTAAGAGTTTTCTTTGCCGAACTCTTTCATGTTTCTGAATAACTGCACGAATAGTTTTTTTAGAATATCCATTAATTTCACCTAACTTCAGAATGTAGTTATATTCTTTTTTATAGTTTTCTTGATTTAAAGGTAAAGAAACTAAGCGATGTGTCATAGAATGGAACGCGGCCATTTTATGCTGATAGCAGTGGTATGAATTTGAAGTTATATATCTACCTGTAAAGGTAGATTTTCTATAAATATCGAAAATTAATTTGTTATCTATTCTTTCTACCATTACGTCCAAGAAAGGAAGATGGTTGTCGATTTCTACTTCATATGTAAATCTTATAGATGGAAATTGTGAGTTTAACATTTCCAAAGTTCTTATGATGTAGCGTTGATTAACTATAGCAAAAATATCATCTACATATCTCACCCAAATTCGTGGAAAAGTCAGTTGAGTTTCTTTTAGATGTATTTCAAAATAACAAAGAAACAACTCCGATATAAATGGGGAGAGAGCATTACCCATAGCTGTGCCTTCATGTTGGACGTAAAAATTATTTCTAAAACTAAAAATATTTTTTTAGGTGAAATATCCGATTAATTAATTTTTTAAAAGTATATTAGAATTTCAGAAGTTGCTCAATTTTTCCTTTTTATACGAGATGTTGTTAAAGCAAATTTATCGACAAGTACACGTAAGTTGTCAGCAGAACTTGGGTATTCAAAAGAAACCGTAAGGCGCCATTTTCCAACTTGGAAAAGCCAATAGACGCTGTAGAGAAGTTCCTCACGACTTAACGCCAGCAATGGCGGAAAGGCGAGTTCAGGTTTGTAATCAACTGGTTTCCAATCCTTGTGATGAACGTTTCTTTAAACCAATCGTTACTTGCGATAAAAAATGGATTTGCTTCAATAATCCTAGTACAGAAAATCAATGGATTACTGTTGGTCAACCTGCATTACCGGTTCCCAAACGAGAAAGGTTCCAAAGGAAGGTTACGCTTTGTGTGTGGTGGAATTTTGAAGGGGTTATTCACTTTGAGTTGGTTCCTGATGGCCAGACGATTGATGCTAACCTTTACAATCAACAGTTGGATAGGATGGATGATGCTCTAAGTCGGCGTTACCTTGAATTGGTAAACAGAGGATGGGCAATTCTGCAACAAGACAACGCCAGACCTCAAACTGCAGCTGAAGCTAAACAAAAATTACGGAATTGAATTTGGAGCTTCTTCTTCATCCAGCTTATAACCCGGACCTTGCGCCTTCCGATTATCACTTATTCCGATCTATGGCGCACTTTCTTCGTGGACGGCATTTTACAAGTGTTAAGGAAGTTGAAGTTGCATGCCGAGAATTCTTTAATTCCAAAGATGTTACATGGTACCGTCGTTGAAGATCTTGCAGAAAGATGGCAAAAGATATTACTTTACAAAGGTTTATACTTTAGTGAATAAAAGTTTTCATTTGTTATTTTATCATTAAATATAGTTTTTCATAAAAAAAACGTCACTTTTTATAGGCCATCCTAATATATTAGGAGATTTTAATATACTGGTTTAATTAATCATAATAGTACAAATGAAAACGTCATTTAATTTTTAAATTTTGTTTCGTATCATGAATGAAACCAATTTAAAAATAGTCCAGCACGTATCATAGACTTGATCGTATCAACTAAAGAAATACAATGCACTGTACAACGAGAACCGAAATTTTTATTTGAAGAAGATGCTCAGAGTGCGATAATTTATTGAACGGCTACAATATAAATGGTCCTGACCAAAATGGAATTCAGCTATACGTGTCAACTCATGATACTGCAGACATTACTCATACAAAAAAAAAGATATATTTTTTTTGTAATTTCCTTCCATTTTGATTATTTAATAGGCAAATTAAGAAACACAACATCATCTCCGATGTCATTATAGCCATTAATTTACGAGACATTTTCACTTTTACAAAATGTGCCAAAACAGGATTGGAAAACTTTGGTGTAAACAAATTCGCGACAGTATTTTTGTCAATCAAGCAAGATTATCTTGATTATCTTCCATTTTCGTGTTTTGTGACAGAATTTGGATAAAACAAAAGGCGACTAGATTAAATTTTCTCTTTTAAAATTAAGACATTACCAACACAACACAAAAATCCCTAAATCAACTAAAGTACAATTTAACAAAAAAAAGGCATGAAAAGGGCAAATCCCAAAAAATAGTATAAAAAACGTGTTTCATAAGACTTTGAAGCACTCATTCTTCAAAAAACTCGTGGCTACGTTCGTTTTTTTGAACTTGTATTTGTGCTTCAAGACTGTTCTTATGCAACTTGTTTTTTAATATACTATTACCGTTCCCAATTGAATCCTAGAAAGTATCGATTGTACTCCATTTTACCATTCTTCCCTTGTCTTTGTACATCAAGGAGTACAGATTTAACCAGGTGGTAAAAAATTTCAGCACCTCATTTTAATAATTTTAGTCGCTTTTGGCCAAACTCTAAATAGTACCGTTTGGACTCGTTTATACTACCACTGTCTAATAAATTTGACAATTTTGGTACACACAGTTCTTTATCAGCCTCTTATTGCTTCGTTTTACATAAAGCTTGCTCCTTATAAATATGTGCTGAAATCTTACCTCCAAAAGCCATGATTTCATTCGCACGACCTCGAGTGCAAGCACAAACACTTTTCCCTTGAAGTTCTTTTACTACACTTTTTCTTTTTAAACCACGCAAATGTCTTTTTTTTATGAGTAATGGCTGTAGTATCATGAGTTGACACGTATAGCTGAATTCTATTTTCCTCAAGTTTGAAGTTCGTACATATTTGTAAATTTATATGGTCCGTCCATCCTTCTTTTAAAACAGTACAAGTACGATTTTTATATATTGCAGTTTCTGGCATTATTTTGCACCAAACCTCTTTTGATAAGTTAATGTTGCATCTGATAGCCCGTAGAGGTCAAATAAGCTGTTTCTATTTTTAGAAAGATAAAGATATATACAGGGTGGGTGCCTACTGCCTGGACGGAGGATTTCTCCTTAACTATCACAGATATCAAAACCAATTCTGGTGTGGTAATACACGACCATTGGACCTACATTATAAAAATATTTAGGTATATACAGAGTGATTGACAAAAATATTCCAACCCAAACTTGTATTTTTTTAATGGAACACCCTGTATAATTTTTGAATTTTTGGATTCACTGTTTTGCAGATATCGTCACCTTAGTACCAAAATAGAGGTAACTTTGGAACCACGATGCGAGCGTTATCACCACGATTTTGTAAATCTGTTTATACCACCGACTATTAATAATAATCTACTAACAAACTAGGAAATATTTTCGAAAACATGTAAAACTATACAGAATGATTAACTTACGCGAAATGTAATTTTTCTCAATTTTTTTCAAATGTAACCCTTGTATATTTTTTTACATTTCGATTCCCCGTGAAAAGAATATACTTATTGATAATAGGTTTCATAGCCATAAAACTGACCCTTTTTGAGATATTGACGCTTTATTTGAAAATATTGACATACAGAAGAACAAATAAAACAAAATCCAGTGAAAATAAGAAAATACGAATGGCAAATAAATTCTTTAACTGATAGGAAAACTTAATTAATAACTAAACAATAAAATAATTCTCTACACTTAAAAATAAGTTGAACAAGTAAACATAAACGAATAAAACCATAGCCCAGCTAAACAATTTGCATTTCGCTGGGTAAACGTAAGATTCACTTGCTACAACATTAGAAGTGAAATGTATTGAAACTCAGCTCTAATTCTATTAAACTTTTTCTTTAACGTAGCCCCAAAGGAAGAAATCAAGGGGCGTAAGATCCGGTGATCTGGTTGGCCACTGTTGCACACCACCTCGTCCTATCCACCTCGTCGGATAATTTCTATCCAGATATTGCCTAACGTTGATTTCATAGTGTAGAGGGATGCCGTCCAGTTGAAACCACATCGTACGAATATTTTCCAAAAGCTCGGGTAAAACATTTTCCAAATACTGTAAATATCTTTCTCCAGTAAGACTCCCATCAAAGAAAAAAGGACCAACCGCATTAAAATTGATTATACCACCCCACACATTAACTGATCATCGATGCTGGTGATCAACAACTCGTTAAGATGTATGGATTAGTATCTGAATAGTGATGATAGTTATGTGTATTAATATTGCCATTATTGTGAAAAGTTGCCTCATCCATACTTAGCTCTCTGGTACTAATTTTGGGATTTTCTATAAGAGATGCCAGAACTTGAAACTCAATTGCTTCATTTGGGTTTGTTTTTGCGCGCTTGGGATAACACACTTCCAGAATTTATAAATCTCTCAGCTACATTCATAAACGATTCTTTCCGCGGCTGTCTTCTCTCTGGGTATCGTTCACAGAACAAACGGGTAGCCAGCAAAGCATTTCTTTGAGCATCGCCGTAAATAAAGATCATATCCACCCTTTCTTGCATTGTAATAAGTCAAAATAAGAAAAATAAAGATCATGTCGACCATTTCTTCTTTGGAAAAATTCATTTTATAGAAAAATTGGCAAAACGACAACCCAAAAACACACAAACTAACGGAACAATATTTTAATGTTTATACAAACGTCAAAACAATAGAGGCAATTGTTCCTCTTTATTACGAGCAGCTAGCCTACCTGATTTGAATTCTATTGTCATAGTAAATTTGTATTTTAGAATATTTTTACGTAAAAGCGTCAATATCTGAAGAAGAGTCCGTCTCATGGCTATGAAACCTATTATCAATTAGTATCTACTTTTCACGGGGAATCGAAATGTGTAAAAATAATTGAAAAAAATTACATTTTGCGGAAGTTAATAATTCTGTATAGTTTTACATGTTATCGAAAAATGTCCCAGTTTGTTTGTTAGTACCCTATTACCAATAGTCGGTGGTATAAACAGATTTACAAAATCGTGGTGACAACGCTCGCATTGTGGTTCCAAAGTTAACTCTATTTTAAATGTAACAGTGAATCCAAAAGTGCAAAAATATACAGGTTTGTTCCATTAAAAAAAACACAAGTTTGGGTTGGCATATTTTTGTCAACCACCCTGTATGTTTTTTGGTTAATACACCTTGAATTGTGCTGGCTTTTTCTTAATAGAAATTCATATTAACACTTAAATGAAACAAACAGTTTCTAATTTCCACAAAATCATTTAATGAATTACAATTGTTTCGACACACAGTGTCTTCTTCAGATTCAATCTTAAACTAACTTACATTGCTACAAAATACTTAACCTTTACTAATTGAGGTGGGCGGCTGACAACTAATTATGTGATGAAGCGGGAAGGTCAAACAGTGGCGAATAGTATAAATCAATTTGATCGTTTAATAACAAACCTGTATTTTTGTTTTCAAAAATTTCTAATGATTCTAAAACGTCTAATCTTTTACCTTTATTTTCAACATGGAACATTTTTATCTAAAATGTGATTTTCTAAATTCAAACGCATAGTTAGAAGTTGCAGTATTGTTTTTATATGAATTAATATGTTCAAAAATACGTTTACTAAAACTTCTACCTGTTTGTCCTATTTAGTATTTACTATTCGCCACTGTCTGACCTTCCCTCTTCATCACATAATTAGTTGTCAGCCTCCCACCAAAATTAGTATAGGTTAAGTATTTTGTAGCGTTGTAAGTTAGTTTAAGATCGATCTGAAGAAGACACTATGTGTGGAAACAGTTGTAATTTATAAAATTATTTTGTGGAAATTAGAAACATCCTAATTCCAAACGTCACACGATAATTTTAATAATAAAGTCCCCATTATCACTAAAAACGTTTAATTCTTTTATACCATTGGACGTTTCTTCGCTGCTTGTGCAACACGAGGCATCTTGCTTAAAAATATCGTATGTACTCGTTCAGAAATCTGAACAACTGAACTGACCATGCTAAACTGTTTTATTTGTTGACTTATTCCAATGCAAGCTAGGGTTTTCGAAGGAAAGATAAAACACTTGCGACGCGCACATAAAGAGATACTGAACAGTAGGTGTTAGTATGATCTGTTTATTGCTTATCGACAATTTAATTTTTCTTTTTCGGGAAAGTTATATATTTTATATTACAGTTAATCTTATATACAGGGTGTTCCAGTTTTGTGTAGCAGGACTTTTAATAGTCGATAGAGCTTTCAAAATTAAGACAAAAAGTTCATATAAACATAGGTTGCCAAACGCTTAGTTTTGGAGATACAGGGTTTCAAAGTTTGAATTTTTTTTCACTTCTTTTAATTTATCTTCAAAACTATTTAAAACTAGCGGCACCCGTCGCGCGCTGCTACGATCTCAGAATGGGGAGGGGTATATTTAAATTTTGTGATGGACGTGTCTCATAATTATGAAAATGTAAACTTTCACCATTAACACTCATAATAAATACTTATCTTTTTGGGATTTTGGTGTACTTTAAATTATACAATCTAAACGTTTCGATACACTTACAGTTATCTTCGTCAGTAGTAATGTTTGTTAAAATTAACAATTTTAACAAACATTACTACTGACGAAGAAACTGTAGTTATCTAAACGTTTAGATTGTATAATTTAAAGTACACCATTAAAAAATCCCAAAAAAAGATAAGTATTTTATTGTGTCTCATAATTATTTGAGTCAATCGACCCATGGAATAAAAAATTAAAAAAAAACTCAACCCGTTATTTTACCCCCTTAGGGGTGGAATTTCGAAAAACCCCTTTCTTAGTGGATACCTACACACCCTCTGTCAAGTCTGTAGGACCAACGGTTTAGACTGTACTTTGATATATCAATCAGTCACTGAGTCAGTCATGACTTTGAATTTTATATACACAGATTACCTATTAAGATTGCTACAAAAATTACTAATCAATAACCTAAAGTTAATAATACCTAAAGTTAAAGTTAAATTGCTCTCTAACTTGATTTGAGTCAGTCTAGGTTGATTTCTTTGTTTTGGTACTTCACACAAAGACTGCTGCATTAACTGAACATTTAACCAATTTGGTGCATTCACAGTTCATTAGACATTACAACTC
Source organism: Vesta saturnalis (assembly GCA_036346205.1). Lineage (NCBI taxonomy): Eukaryota > Metazoa > Arthropoda > Insecta > Coleoptera > Lampyridae > Vesta > Vesta saturnalis. The sequence continues at coordinate 1,116,751 of JARFJB010001161.1, read as the reverse complement.
CCGTGGTAGTACATGTTTACTGAAACTGGATACACCATTACGTCACTTTTGTTTCATGTAGACAGAATGAACTGAAATAATTGGTTATTCTCTTATTCTGCTTAACGCTAAAACAGTCATATAAGCGATATTAGCGAATGCAAGAATAAAAAATTAATTATTCCAACACCATGTACCAGTGGCTTAATAATAACAAATAAATTCACTCTCTCATTCGCTGTGATATAAATGGTCGGTGTGTGAGAGAGCAAGTATGAAAGCTTCGCCACCCGCCGTGTTACACTAAAAATTAGGTTATCACGTTTTTCCGGGAGATTTTTCCAATTCTTCTCTTCATAAAAACCTTCCTCAGACTTCAACCATTACTCAAAAAAAAATTGGCAGAGTTGGTCCAGTAGTTCTCGAGTTTTGCGCTTAGCAACACATTTGGCGATTGATTTTTATTTATATAGATAATAAATCCAAATTTAGTACACATATTACACTTCTTAAACTCAATATTAAGAGTAGTTTAACGTTTATTAATATCTACAGGGTAATACATTTTCTGGGGTGGTACACCCTAACTCTTAAAAACCAAAAATTTAGATTGCCCATTTGATTTAGGAACTTTTTTTTCTAATAATGCATAGTTTTTGAGATAAATTAGCTGTAATCCATGAACAACTTCCTAGTGGTAAGTAAAGAACATCTGATGCTCCCGGAAAAAAAAGTGTGCCATGAAAAGAACAATAAAAAAAAAGAATCAAATTAAGTCAATTCTCACGTTTTTTGTCTCTTAATAAAAAGTAGTACTCCACTGATTTTTTCCTAACTTTTCAGTTGAATTAAATAAAGGAAAATAAAAGTAAAACAACAAAATAAATATTAAAAAATACGTATTTATTGGAAAAAATTGGAAAGAATTTCTATTTAAGATTTTAACAAGAACGAAACGAACGAAATAAATAAATTAAACAAATAAACTTAACCTATAACAACAAAACAAACACGCTATCGTAATAATAAATAAATTTAAAGAAACTGTTCAAAATGTGAACCATTTTGTTGAATACTTAATTCACACGTGGAATATTAACTAAAAATTGTCTTATTTCATTACACGCATCCCTAATCCTATTAATGAGTTCATCTCTTGTTGTCACAGGAGTTGCATACTGCTATAATGAGCTGGACAACCATCAAGCTGGAACCAAGCCGTTCTTCGGGAATATGTTCCCACATATTCCCATGTTCATTCTCTAAGAAATCCAAGGTGGTAAAAAGTAGGGCCCAAAAAGGAGATTATTGTAAATTCCTATCCAGACGTTCACACTAAATTCTTGTTGGAAATGTCTCGGGCGAACTACATGTGCCCAAACGTGCTAGTTGTGAAAATTTACCACACCACGGCGAGTGAAGCAGGATTCATCGGTCCAAAAAACATTATTTAAAAAACCTGGATTGTTATTATTTTCAGTAAGAATCCATCGACAATACGTAACTCTACGTTCTACATCCCTGGTTGTAGTCCTTGAACAGGTTGTAGATGGTAATTATATCGGTGATCCCATCTTAATGTTCGGTGAATAGTAGTATTTGAGACTCCACCTAAAGCTACGGATACTCTACTAATTTTAGTTGTGGGATCTTTGTCGAATTCACGCAAAATTCGTCGTGCAATATTTCTTTGCTGCCTATGATTATTATTTTGACGACCATGCACATTATTTAGGATCCGGAGCTCTTCAAAAAGGAAATCTTCGCCTATATTCACGGGCTGCTGCTGCTGAACTTCCATTTACAAAGCCATAAATAAAATGGATATCCGCTACTTCTTGTTTAGAAAACAAAAATGGCATTTTAAAAGATCACTTTTGCAATAAAAATTAACACAATAAAATATGTAAATAAATTACATTTTTTCTTATGCACAAGTCGTATTTAAAATAAAACGTGAGATTTGACATAATTTGATTCTTTTTTTTATTGTTGTTTTCATGGCACACTACTTTTTGCGGGAGCATCAGACGTTCTTTACTTACCATTTGGAAGCATTTCATGGATTACATCTAATTTATCTCAAAAACTGTGCATTTTTCGAAAAAAAAGCAGAAGACAAAAAAGTTCCTAAATCAAATGGGCAATCTAAGTATTTGGTTTTTAAGAGTTAGAGGCGTCGCATGAAAAAGTTTGGGGGGAGCGGGGGATAAAGGGTGTACCACCCCAGAAAATATACTACCCTGAAGATATTGATAAACGTTAAACTACTCTTAATATTGAGTGTAAGGAGTGTAATATGTGTACTAAATTTGGATTTATTATTTTAAATAGTTTTGAAGATAAATTAAAAGAACTGAAGAAAAATTAAGACTTTGAAACCCTGCATCTCCAAAACTAAGCGTTTGGCAACCTATGCTTATATGAACTTTTTGTCTTAACTTTGAAAGCTCTATAGACTATTAAAGTCCTGCTACAAAAAACTGGAACACCCTGTATATTAGAAATTTCGGAAACATTTTAATCTGGTAAAAACATTATTCATAAATTGGATATGAAAACAAAAGTGGTAGTACAAATGATACTATTTCGAATTTCGTCAAAAGCGATTAAAATTATTAAAATGAGGTGCTGAAATTTTTTAACACCTGACAAAATTTGTACCTCTTTGTAACGATTTCATTCCACACAATTCCATTGTCAATATTTAAATTTTGTACATGCATACGCCAACTTACGATAGAATAGTCACATAAAAAAAATGACAATAAAGAAGGCACTACAAAAAAAATGAGGAGCGTTGTCTAAATAAATATTGGGAAAATACGGTTTTTTGAAAAAGTAAACGTTGAGTTTACGATTACCAAAGTTTACTTCGCATTATCGCGGATTTGATTATTAAGAGTTTGGTGAACTTTAATTAAGTCATTTTGATTGAAAGGTCTTCTTAACAAGGCGTAAGTTACATATTTTTTAATTACCCAAAACTAATTACAATCCTTTAGCTTTTGTCCGTACTTCTCGTCTCAGATTTATTTGATACCAAATAATGAATTTCTAAGCTACCAGAATCTTGGGCAACATGCTAATAGCCGTGTAAGTTTATCTGAAAAGCATGCTGGTAGTTAGAGTATTATTATTGGAAATGCCAACGACGAATTTTACTTAATTAATGACAAAGTATATATTAAGAACTGGATAATATACTTGGGGATTTTCATAGTTAATGTCGGATAACACCTGGGAGCGGAACCTGCTACAGATAAGTGTTTCTCCATTTTATTCCGCAAATCAAAATATTTGTTAATTTAGTTACAAACAGTATAACTGAGATTTTATGTTTTGTTTGACTTTCAATTTAATTTATAGTTTTTTTTTATCACTGTGCTTAGTTTTGAATTATCATTTTACATACTTTCCACTTTAAAAATTACAAGTAATATTTAAGTTCAACTTGTTAATTATAAATTTATAATAAACTAACGATCTGTACCATTTAATTTGTCATAGTTAAAAAAAAAAAAGAAAGCCGGTGAAAAATGTGAGATTATACGATCGTATATTCATTTCCTTTTGTGCACCCTTAATTGTAAAATTACCATAATTATTTGGATAGCATGAGTGTTACAGTAGTTAACAAATTTCATTAAATAAATGTAAAGTGATAAAATTTACTGATTTTCGATTATTATTAAAATTGAGATACACTCCCGATAGGCTTATTGGCACGAACCCAGCATAAGTTACCCGTTTACATCTCATATTATTATTCGTTATTATTATAACCAACACTGATGGTTATAAAGTGGCGCAAAACAACGTGAGGCCTCGATTTTTGGAGTGATCTCGATGTAAATGTTTCTTTTGAATTCAAATAATACATATTTACCATTTTATTTTTTTAAGAATTTCATCATGAATGTTAACGCTTTAAGAGCGGATGAATTATCTTATGAACTTCGGTGGAGAAATATTAATCCCGAGGGTATGAATGTCGATGCAAAACGTAGATCCCTTCGTGCTAAAATTGCATTAGAAAAAATTAATGTTTCTTTAATTGCATCTTATACACCCGTTGTCTTTGATATAACACTAGAACTCGATGTTTGCGACAAAAAAGTGAGTGAATTAGGGTCGTTAGTAAATAATTATATTCAGTCTCCGAATATTTCTGAATACAGTAAGTTAAATACCAGACTATCTCATATTTTTACTCGTTTAAACAGATTAGAACCCTCTGATGATAATCTTCAACAAGAACATACCAAAATATGTTCAGAATGCCTTGATTTAATTGAACTCTTAAATAATACGGCAGAAAACCTTGATGATAATAGTGACCCGGATAGTATACGCATTTCTCAGGATTACTTACAAAATGAAATCCCTCTCGCGAACTCTACTACCGCTAGAACACGTGTATCATTTTCCGACCCTGTTAGTCAACAATGCCCTCCTGGCGAGAATGATTACCTAACCCGTACATCACCTTCTCATAATGAAGCACCCTTACCTGACCTTCATAATTTGCGGCAAGAACTAGATCGTATGCAATTTCCGCATAATATTTCTTATAGATCGGATGCTGTTAAGTCAATTCCAGTGTACAAGTGGAATTTAACTTTTACTGGCGATACATCCGTAACTGGTGTTAATTCATTTTTACAAAGAGTCGAGGAGCTGCGAGTTGCTCGAAACGTTTCAACCTCACAACTTTTCGATAGTGCAGTTGATTTATTTTCGGGATCAGGTTTAGTTTGGTTTAGGGCAATTCGTAACCGAGTTAATACTTGGGAACAGTTAGTGAATAAACTCCGCTCAGATTTCCTCCCAATTGATTTCGATGAGGTATTGTGGGATGAGATTAAACGTCGTAAGCAAGGTTCAGATGAGAGGCCTACAATTTTCATAGCCGCTATGGTTAACTTATTTGATAGATTACAGGAACATCCTACGGAAGACAAACAACTTAGGTATATTCTTCGCAATCTACAACCTTATTATGCGACTCAGTTAGCTTTAACCAATATTATTTCTTTTGACCAATTAATTTCTTTGTGCAAAAGGTTAGAGGAAACAAAACTACAAAACGCCCGCTACCGCAACCCTTCTATTGCCAGCTACATTCAATTAGAACCAGATTTAATGTACAAACCTGCTACGAGTTCTAAAAAAACTGAGGTTTGCGCGACCAAAGTAGCATCTCCAAAAACTAACGTGTCAGGACCTAAAAATTCTTACCCCGCTAAAAGATATTTTAATAGAGTCAACCCGGAATTAGTCTGCTGGAACTGCCAAGACAAAGGGCATACGTTCAGAACCTGCCTTTCCGAAGAAAAGAAAGTTTTCTGTTTCGTTTGTGGACATCCCGATGCCTACTTTTCAAAATGTCCTCGTTGTAACCCAAAAAACTTGTAAAGGGGAGGGAGTCTTTCGGTCGCTTTACTCCTACTGATGAACATCTACAGACTGATAGTATACAATGAGAAATTAGGTTTAAGATAGATTAAGGTTATTTAGGATTTTTTGGTCTAATTTTGTCTGCTCAATAGGTTGCTTTACCTAAACGTAGTAAGTTCAGTAATTTACATGGTCCATACTTCGATTTTCCCATCGTTTAGACAGGTATCCCACCACCGTGGTTTTGTCTTGGTAGGGGGCAGTGTAACGATTTCATTCCACACAATTCCATTGTCAATATTTAAATTTTGTACATGCATACGCCAACTTACGATAGAATAGTCACATAAAAAAAATGACAATAAAGAAGGCACTACAAAAAAAATGAGGAGCGTTGTCTAAATAAATATTGGGAAAAGACGGTTTTTTTGAAAAAGTAAACGTTGAGTTTACGATTACCAAAGTTTACTTCGCATTATCGCGGATTTGATTATTAAGAGTTTGGTGAACTTTAATTAAGTCATTTTGATTGAAAGGTCTTCTTAACAAGGCGTAAGTTACATATTTCTTAATTACCCAAAACTAATTACAATCCTTTAGCTTTTGTCCGTACTTCTCGTCTCAGATTTATTTGATACCAAATAATGAATTTCTAAGCTACCAGAATCTTGGGCAACATGCTAATAGCCGTGTAAGTTTATCTGAAAAGCATGCTGGTAGTTAGAGTATTATTATTGGAAATGCCAACGACGAATTTTACTTAATTAATGACAAAGTATATATTAAGAACTGGATAATATACTTGGGGATTTTCATAGTTAATGTCGGATAACACCTGGGAGCGGAACCTGCTACAGATAAGTGTTTCTCCATTTTCTTCCGCAAATCAAAATATTTGTTAATTTAGTTACAAACAGTATAACTGAGATTTTATGTTTTGTTTGACTTTCAATTTAATTTATAGCTTTTTTGATCACTGTGCTTAGTTTTGAATTATCATTTTACATACTTTCCACTTTAAAAATTACAAGTAATATTTAAGTTCAACTTGTTAATTATAAATTTATAATAAACTAACGATCTGTACCATTTAATTTGTCATAGTTAAAAAAAAAAAGAAAGCCGGTGAAAAATGTGAGATTATACGATCGTATATTCATTTCCTTTTGTGCACCCTTAATTGTAAAATTACCATAATTATTTGGATAGCATGAGTGTTACAGTAGTTAACAAATTTCATTAAATAAATGTAAAGTGATAAAATTTACTGATTTTCGATTATTATTAAAATTGAGATACACTCCCGATAGGCTTATTGGCACGAACCCAGCATAAGTTACCCGTTTACATCTCATATTATTATTCGTTATTATTATAACCAACACTGATGGTTATATCTTGAAAAAAGTGGTACAAACCGATACAAATGAAAACGAAACACTACCCGCTTCCTGATTTTGAAAATCTCTTTAAACGAAAAAGTTGCCCCATTCAAAAATTTGGAAATTCGGTACAAATCAACCCCTTGAGGTACAAACAAAAGGAACAATGGTACAACGATCCTCTCTCTAATACCGTCACGTACTATAAAAAATATTCAAGTGGAATGCTAACATTTTTTAATCCCGGGTTAAATTGGAACACCTTGAGGTACAAAAAGTAAAAGAAGTCGTACATACGGGTACAAACTATTATAAATTAGACGTAATCAAAATAATTTAATTATTTTAATGATGGGGTGCCAAGTTCGTGTAGGTGAAATTAATTAAACTACAAATAACAATCAAAATCATTTTCAATTCATTCACAATATTTTAACACAATAATAATATTTTGTGATGTAGAGTGAATAGTTTTTGTTGTAAAAAATGGCAGGAATCCCGTAATTATTTGTCGCTTATCACAAACAATTGTTTTGCATTATTCTATCTTAACATACCTCCCTCTTTTCTTAAAAATTAATGTATTCGTTCACATCTATCCTTTAGTTTATGACTTCTTATGTTAAACGTTGATTTTTTATTTTTTCATTTCTAATATGTTTTTTTTGTTTTAGGTGAGTACACCGACTGCCGACTGTTTTAGATCAGTTTGGTAAGGTGGTATTATTTAATATTTAATAATTAGTACTCTTATTATGTGATGTGAGAAATAAAGAACTTTTATTTTGTGACTCTGTAATTATGTAAATCACCGATGTACTGGTTGACAATACGTTCTTGTTTTCTCACTTACGGCGTGATAATTAAATTAATGTACGGGAGCTAATAAGTATTCGCACTTATTCCGTTTTTGTCCATTCTCACGAGTTGGTTTGGCTAGCTGTAATTTCAGCTTTATAAGATTAATCTTGTTAACAAAATTGAAAATTAACAGTTTACGTTGAAAACTTTTCTTATAGAATCTGGCGCTACAGTGTATTAAATGAAATTTTCTGATTCGTTAAGTACTTAACGGATTTAAGAAAGTATAGGAGAGGTACGGTAACTGGCGTTGTTTTTAGTTAACATCCATTGAATGCATACAGATTTAGTACAGTCGCATGACGAGAAGTGTAAGCGTGGTGTGCTAAATAAGTTAGTACTTTGCATGTTGATTATCACAAGGGTAAATTCATACTACCACAGTTCCAAACTAAGCAATACAATCTTAATATAAACATTATAAATCTTAAGTAGATTCTAACAGCCTTGTATCTAGCTCTTAAAGTTATATGCATAATAATCCAATGGTCAATTTCCGACAGTCAATTAATCAAGTAAATCTTTTATAATGTTTTTGAAATTTAAATGTAATTTCAGTACGTAACCATAGACTGATCTCAAAATTATAGCATAAAGATAAAAATCTCTTACTTAATTGACAATAAGTAGTCCAATATTAGCTACTTCGTCTTGGATATACGCACTTTACACACAGTCGTATTATATTCCCAAAACAAAGTGCTGTATAAATATATTCCAATCTTCTTGAACTTAATTGATTTTTGACTAATCAATTTCTTTGCATTCCGGTAATTAAGATATACACAATTCTTATTATTAAACACCATATTTAACAGAATATTATTTGTTAATTGGTCAGATTTCGTTATATGACTTTTAAGCACTTTTAACATTAATGTACAATCACTAAGAGATTTATGTGACCCTATTTTTAAGGATTGACGACAAAAAATTTCAATTTGAAATTATTTTAATTTTTTATATGACACATCAATATGACCACGCGTGAAAGTTATCAACAGTTCTTCGTTGATGTTAAATCACCCACCCCTAAAAATTCTTTTCATTATTAAGATGATTTTGGTCAATTTTACTCCCTTATGTTCCATTTTATGCGTAAGTCAACATAAATTTCAGAACAATTTGCTAAATTTAAAGTATATTTCTGAATTAATGATTTTTATAATACTGAGTTATCCTAATATAAATGCACTAGGTTGTTTACGCCATCAACATCGATTATGATATCAATTTTTAATTAACTTTGTATCAAACCTTTTTAATCCGATCTAAAGAGTAGTCTCCATGGAGCATATGTTTACAAAAATAGAATAGACGCAAAATTTATGTGTGAATTTTCTTATTAAACAAAACACGGCCTTTCAAACGCTGTTTAAAGTAGTTGAGTCTAAGAATTTTCATTAATTTTATTTACAAGAGCTACTTCTTTTTTTTAGCTTCAAACTATTTAGATGATGATTAAAACAGCGGCTGTTCGTTACCATTTACAATTTCTGAATTGTATTTAAAATTTATTATTGATGTAAATACTACTTTATACTACGTTTAAGACGTAGCTTAATTCTTAAATATATGAACTTTTGTTATGAGATTCATGTTTAAAGATTAATAATGTTCACGAATTCATTTTATATTACACTGTTGAGTAAAAATCACAAGAATTGAATTTATTTGAAACGCTACAACCAATATTGAATAACTTTCGTTCCAAACATGCCAAACACAAAAAACTTCTACAAGCACATTACTATGCCCTAATACTGCCAGTACGACACAGCCGAGGGCATCGATCCTAAAACAGTATGAGCAGCAACCCACCCTGACATGGCCTGTCCGTTAAGCGATCCAGTGCCATAGGGTCAGTAGCTCGAAAATGCATGGGATCGCAAAAGCGATTGGTGAGGTATGCTACAGAAATGAACATATAAATAAACACATTCAACCCAAAACAAAATAAATAACGTCAAAACCGATAACATAAGTCATAAATCGGTACTCAAGTCACTCATTAAAAAGTCAAAGATCAGTAAAACGTGATCATCCTCAATCAGTACCACAATTAGAATTCCTAACTAAGTTAACCTAAACAAAATAACTTGTCTAACTAACCTAAATCCTAAATGTATGTATATGTAAGTGGGTAAATACACAAAACTACCTAACTATTATGACCAAAACTAAAATAAAATTCTATAAAAAAATTAACTTAAGCATATGGGACGGTGAAGTGAGGCAAAGAAAAACAAATAAGATAACACTGGCAACCTGGTTATAAAGTTTTCATCAACAACATAAATTGTAACGTAAACAAAACGCTCGCATCACTCCAAAATGAAGGAGTCATAAATCACCAATGAGCGTTCGGTACGGTATTTTCCAATACATTCTTGTTAGTGATGGTATGTACCAAACGCTTGTTCCACACCCCTTTTATTCGTCGTCCCTTACTACATGCACTTGGCCTCTGCTGTAGGAAAATTATTAGGCCGTCCCTACACAGCATCAACAAAATAAACACAAGCTTTGTTTCATATAAACTCAATACTTATATAAACATAAAATAATTGTCAATTCAGGATAACAAAAATAAAAAAAAAATGTAACCAAAAATTGTTACAATTCAATACGTCACGAACGGGTTTTACACCGCGCAGTTTGACCATCACGAATCTATTACTGGAAATGGATGGTTGAGCTGTCCTTCCACCTCTAAAGTCTTGAAACCGTATTAACATCTCAACGTATTACAAAGTCAACACCTTATGTACCTGCACCTTGAAAGTTCTTCAGTTTAGTTGGGTGTTTGGGAGTTTACTGTTTGCCTTCCTACTTTTTCTGCATGTTTTAGTTTTTTGGTATGTGGAACAGGTAAGTAAGATGGTGGAATACGGAAACAGAATGGAGGAAATAAAAAAAGCGCATGGAAACAAGATGGCGGAAGCAAGACGGCGGCGGAAATTGACAGATGTCAGGAACTGACATTAGGTTGAAAAGGAGTCTTAAAATAAGATATAAAGGAAGGGGATGAAAAATCCATCTCAAAGGCAGCCAATTTCAAGGAGATTAATAGGTAATTACAAACTCATTGTAAAAATCTAGGGTCAACAAAGAAATTAAGAGGGCCATTAAGTCCAAAACAGTCTCATTAAAATGCAATTAAATTCACTCTAATATCACTGCTCTACTGCTGCACTAGCGATTACATCTAGTAGTCTGGCGGTACCCAAATTGGACGGGGGAGCAGTTTTTCAACACCGCTTACGACTTTGTTTTCCCGGAAAGCGACATTGCGCTGACTTGCATTAGCCATTAACCTGACACATCGTCAATATTCAAATAAGGCAGCTGCTGCAGTTTCTTACATTTTTAAAATATCCCTGCTGATATATCTGGACTAACTAATAATTAATAAAATTCATTTCATTAAAGAATTTGATATGAGCGCGCTAAAGATATGCACTAAAGCTTTAATACGCATACACCAGGAGGTATTGTGAAAAACGCACCCATAAGCAGTATACTAATCTAGACACCCATCTTTACTTTGGACTGGTTTGTTTTTGAAACAATTGCTTGCTTTATTATAAGTTTTGTAATGAACGAATAAGTTCAAAAATAAATATGTAATTAAAAATTATTATTAATTTTAATAAATACACAAATAAAAAATTTACCTCGAGTAGGGTTTCAACCTACGACCTGTACTTTGCTAGAGTACCGCGCTAACCAGCTGCGCCATCGAGGTACAAACCCCAATCGATGTAAATTCTGTCTTTATGTATGTAGAACTGATGTAAATTCTAAACATAATGGGATTACAATCAAATTACTTATATTAATGGAATATGAGCCTGCAATATCGCAAGGATTCACACATACTGTAGCAAAGTACAGGTCATAGGTTCAAATCGTACTCGAGATAAACTTTTTATTTATGTATTTAATAAAATTAATAATAATTTTTAATTGCTTGCTCCTATATATTTATTTGATAGAAGTTTTTAGCTTTTAGATTTAGTGAATAAAAGACTATATGACTATATATATATATATATATATATATATATATATATATATATATATATATATATATATATATGCACACCGTGTCCAAGAAAAGGATGCCCACTATGGGGATCTCGGAAGGTAAGAGATGCAAGGTCGGTTAAATAAACAAAAGTTACGCATTTGAGAGTATGTATTTATGGTCTTTCTAGAACTCGAATATCGCTTTTAGTTTTTGAGATATTTGAAAAAAATTGAATTTTCTGATTTTCGTTTTTATTTTTTTCTGACTATTTGAAGAGCTACCAAGAAAATAAGAGCACATTTTCATTGCCACTTTTCTAGCTCTACTTAATGCTGTTATTCAATTTTTGGTAAAACGTTTTGTTTGTTAGCAACCATCATCAACTTTATTTTTTTAAACACACGAAAAAATTATTTTTTCCATATTTAAATTCTCTCCTTGATACTGAATTCACGATATATCACACTTTATATTTTTGATACGTTTCGGATGAGAAAATTCATATTCAATGTAAAACATCGAAAACGTACAGTTAAAACTAGTACTAGAAACATTAGAAAACTGTAAAATTATTATAAAATAAAGTTTTCTCATTTTGTAATGCCTGTTGCGAATAAAATAATTCACAAGTATGTATTTAGTGAAAATACTATTAATTAAACAGTTAAAATACATCTTCCGTCGTACTAATGCATTTGATAAAAATAAGTTGGCTTTGCATTTTGTTTACCTACCTGTCATAATTGATTGTTGTCCGTATTACGTTTGTTTGGTGGTCTTTGAGTTAATTACATTTTGTGTTTACCTAAAAACAATATGGTAGGAGTACATTTTTCAAATAATGAAAAATATAATGACGTGTTACATTTTGTGTCAACGTAATTGTTCTGAAGCCGAATTAATGTATTTAAACAAATATCCAGAAAGGCGTCAACCTCACAAAAGAACTTATCGCACATTAGCAATTAATCTAAAAGAATATGGTGCGTTCAAAAAACCTGTAAAATCTCGCAAAAAAACCTTGCAATGAAGAAAAAGCCAATACTGTTTTATTAGCTGTAACGGAAAATCCAGAGGTTTCTACTAGGAAAATTGAAGAGGCAACTGGCATAGCCCATTCCACAGCTCGTTATGTTCAAAAGAAGGAGAAAGTACATCCACATAAATTTGCCAAGGACTGCGACCAAGTGACCCAGAAAGACGTAGAATATTTTGCGAATGGTATACACATCAATCTCAAGACAATGAATATTTTCCGAATAAAATAATATGGTCTGATGAAAGTATGGTTAATAATAATGGAATTTTTAATCGTAGAAATGCTCATTATTGGGCAAGAGTAAATTCACGTCTGTACAAAACGGGCAAATACCAACACCGTTTCGGATTTAATATGTGGGCTGCTATATTCGGTACTCGAATTATAGGTCCTTTCATTTACCACGAGTCCTTAAATTCTGAACGTTACCAAATTTTACTCCAAAATGAATTAGAGATAGCTTTAAATGATTTGCCGTTCCAAGAAGTTGAAGGTTGTTGGTTAAATAAAAAAATAAAAACGAAAATCAGAAAATTCAATTTTTTTTCAAATATCTCAAAAACTAAAAGATATATTCGAGTTCTACAAAGACCATAAATACATCCTCTCAAATGCATAACTTTTGTTCCATTTAACCGACCTCCCATCTCTTACCGTTTCCGATATCCCCATAGTAGGCATCCTTATCTTGGACACGGTGTATATATACTTATATGACTATATGACTATATCACAGAACACAATGTCAGAACAGGTTTAAAAAGAAATATAATTATTTTTCTTTAATTTATAAAATGCAAAATTAAATTATTATTCTGCACGAATCTAATTAAATATGTAGTAGTAAATGAGACAAAAATTATAGTGGGGTACCTCCACTTCGCCCAGTTAAAATTAAAGCCCAACAAACAGTTATTTACAATATTTACCAATTTAAAGCTCATTAAAAAATCTTAAGCTACCGTGAAAATTTATGTAACAAACTATAATAAGACTAAAATAAACTCTAATTAAAAAAAATATAATTATGAATATTATGTAACTAGGTGAATAATTTGTTATTTATGAAATGCAATATGAAACACACATTATTAATTGTTAAAAAATGCTGTTAGTAATTCTTGTAAAAGTTTAAAACGGTAAGTTTAATGTTGAAATGCCAAGAAAAAACACTGTAAATTGATAAACGGGTATCGTACACGCCGATAATAGTTAACGGAGAGTGATTTTATATATCTGATATCAATCGTGTTGTCAAATTATATTAAGGAAGTTATGTCGCCATAATTTGAATATAAAATCTTAAAAATGTATACATTAATTGATTCTAATGGTAAGCTGATTCAATCGGATTATTAAAAATCGGGAAGAAGCCAATTTATGGAAATTAAGATTGTGACGTTTTTGGTGGGTGGTTTTGGCATTAACCATTGTACTTAGATTTTACGTTTTGAAATACTACGTTCAGATAAACATCATTTAAAAATATTTAATTTCCATAACAAACAGACTTTCAGTAATAAAAATGAAATTATTATATACAGGATGTAGAGTTTTAGTGGAATGTGGCCAATATATTAGAAATACATAATGTGTGTTCGCCTATACACTACCGGTTTTCTTTATTTATTGTTCGTATATTTGCCAAAATAGTAAATACGTAATATAATGTTAGTTATTTAGTTTAAGCGTTCCATCTTAGTATCAGTTTAAAAAAAGGCTGCCCAAATCTTTTAACAGTTGGGCAAAATTGATGAATAAATATCTGGTGGGGAACAACACGCGATTTTCCAACCTACGAAGTGGAAATTAAAAGAAATGAAATAACTTAACTAATAATTTTTTTAGGATAATTATGCAACCTTTTTCTTAATACGTCCCTAACAAAAATGAGCAAGGTTGTAAAAACAAAAACAATAATCTTTATCAGATGGACGTTTAAAACTTTATGTCAGTTAGACGTTAATGGGCATAGATACTAACTTATTTAATTAATTTTTAGACTTGGTTTATTTTATATTAAGAAACATTATGTCATAACGAAAAGCCTTGTAAAACCATTTTTTTTAAATATGTCTGCACAATTTCTTATAAAATTGAACGTTATTCAAATACTGAGAAAAACGCAAACGCATACGCAAACGCAAACGCAAACACAGACAGGCAGACACAGACACAGACACAGGCACAGACCCAGACGCAGGCACAGGCACAGACAGGCACAAATACAGACACAGGCACAGGAACAGACACAAACACAGACACAGACACCGACACAGGCACAGACACAGACACCGACACAGACACCGACACAGACACAGACACAGACACAGACACAGACACAGACACAGACACAGACACAGACACAGACACAGACACAGACACAGACACAGACACAGACACAGACACAGACACAGACACAGACACAGACACAGACACAGACACAGACACAGACACAGACACAGACTCAGACGCAGACGCAGACGCAGACGCAGACGCAGACGCAGACGCAGACACAGACACAGACACAGACACAGACACAGACACACACATGCACTGACACGCACAGGCGCAGACACAGGCACTGGCACAGGCACAGGCACAGACACAGACACAGACACAGACACAGACACAGACACAGACACAGGCACAGACACAGACACAGGCACAGGCAGGCACAGGCACCGACACAGACACGGACACGGACGCGGACACGGAGACGGACACGGACACGGAACGGACACGGCACGGACACAGGACACGGCCGGACACAGATACAGCACACGGCACAGTACACGGCACAGGCCGGCACGAACAACGGACACGGACACGGACACGGACGAACCCGGACACGGACACGGATACAGACACAGACAGACACAGATACAGACACAGACACACAGACACAGACACAGGCACAGGCACAAACATAGGCATAGGCACAGACACAGACACAGACACAGACACAGCCCACACACACGCAAAATTCTAGTAAACCTTGAGCTATATTCCAATGTCCATCAATTCAAATCACGTATACTCGTTAAATCGCAAGTTTCATGTAACGCCAAGGAAAAAGTAGTTGTGCTTTTTTAGGATATCTTTCATCCTATTGCTGATATCAATCAACGTCTGTTTTATCGTCACGTAACACTTAACCGTCAGATTTACCTCTGACGTTTTGATCATTACAATTTGATATTTTGATAAGGGGTTCAAGCTCGTCGTTTTTGCAATAGATACTGCGATAAAGCATAAACCAAACATATGGGTTTGTACGCCTTGCTCTTTCCCCTTTGCCATGAACAACACGGTAGAACTGTGTCTGTGTCTGTGTCTGTGTCTGTGTCTGTGTCTGTGTCTGTGTCTGTGTCTGTGTCTGTGTCTGTGTCTGTTCATTGTGCTGTGCTGTGTCTGTGTGCTGTGCTGTGCTGTGTCTGTGTCTGTGTCTGCGTGTCTGTGCGTCTGCGTCTGTCTGCGCTTGTCGCTCTGCCTGTGTCTGGCTGTGCTGTGTCTGTGTCTGTGTCTGTGTCGTGTCTGTGTCTGTGTCTGTCTGTCTGTGTCTGTGTCTGTGTCTGTGTCTGTGTCTGTGTCTGTCTGTGTCTGTGTCTGTGTCTGTGTCTGTGTCTGTGTCTGTGTCTGTGTCTGTGTCTGTGTCTGTGTCTGTCTGTCTGTGTCTGTGTCTGTGTCTGTGTTCTGTGTCTGTGTCTGTGTCTTGTCTGTGTCTGTGTCTGTGTCTGTTCTGTGTCTGTGTCTGTGTCTGTGTCTGTGTCTGTGTCTGTGTCTGCTGTCTGTGTCTGTGTCTGTGCTGTCTGTGCCTGTGCCTGTGCTCTGTGTCTGTGTCTGTGTCTGTGTCTGTGTCTGTGTCTGTGTCTGTGTCTGTGTCTGTGTCTGTGTCTGTGTCTGTGTCTGTGTCTGTGTCTGTGTCTGCGTCTGCGTCTGTGTCTGTGTCTGTGTCTGTGTCTGTGCTGCTGTCTGTCCTGTGTCTGTGTCTGTGTCTGTGTCTGTGTCTGTGTCTGTGTCTGTGTCTGTGTCTGTGTCTGTGTCTGTGTCTGTGTCTGTGTCTGTGTCTGTGTCTGTGTCTGTGTCTGTGTCTGTGCTGTGTCTGTGTCTGTGTCTGTGTCTGTGTCTGTGTCTGTGTCTGTGTCTGTGTCTGTGTCTGTGTCTGTGTCTGTGTCTGTCGTCTGTGTCTTGTGTCTGTGTCGTGTCTGTGTCTGTGTCTGTGTCTGTGTCTGTGTCTGTTGTGTGTGTTGCTGTGTGTCGTGCTGTGTCTGTCCTGTGTCCTGTGTCTCTGTGTCTCTGTGTCTCTGTGCTCTGTGTCTGTGTCTCTGTGTCTCTGTCTCTGTGTCTCTGTGTCTCTGTGTCTCTGTGTCTCTGTGTCTCTGTGTCTCTGTGTCTGTTCCCTGTGTCCTGTGCCTGTGTCCCTGTGTCCCTGTGTCCATGTGTCCCTGTGTCCCTGTGTCCCTGTGTCCCTGTGTCCCTGCGTCCCTGCGTCCCTGCGTCCCTGCGTCTCTGCGTCTCTGCGTCTCTGCGTCTCTGCGTCTCTGCGTCTCTGCGTCTCTGCGTCTCTGCGTGTCTGCGTGTCTGCGTGTCTGCGTGTCTGCGTGTCTGCGTGTCTGCTTGTCTGCGTGTCTGCGTGTCTGCGTGTCTGCGTGTATGCGTGTATGCGTTTCTGTGTGTCTGTGTGTCTGTGTGTCTGTGTCTGTGTGTCTGTGTGTCTGTGTGTCAGTGTGTCTGTGTGTCTGTGTGTCTGTGTGTCTGTGTGTCTGTGTGTCTGTGTGTCTGTGTGTCTGTGTGTCTGTGTGTCTGTGTGTCTGTGTGTCTGTGTGTCTGTGTGTCTGTGTGTCCGTGTGTCTGTGTGTCTGTGTCTGTGTGTCTGTGTCTGTGTGTCTGTGCTGTCGTGTCGTGCGTGTGTGGCTGTGTGTGTGTTGTGTTGTGTGTGTGTGTGTGTGTGTGTGTGTGTGTGTGTGTGTGTGTGTGTGTGTGTGTGTGTGTGCGTGCGTGCGTGTGCGTGTCGTGGTGTGTGTGTTGTGTGGTTGCGTGTGTGTGTGTGTGTGTGTGTGTGTGTGTGTGTGTGTGTGTGTGTGTTGTGTGAGAGAGAGAGAGAATGTGTGTGAGTGTGTGTGAGGGGGTGGGGGGTGCTGGGTGTGTGGGTTGTATGTGTGGATGTGTGTGTGGGGGGTGGGGGGGGTGGATGTGTGTGTGTGGGTTGTGGGTGTGTGGGTATCTGGGTGCGTGGGTTTGTGTATATGTGCGGGTGAGTGTGTGGATGTTTGGGTGTGTAGGTGTCTGGGTTGTTGAGTGTGTATGTGACTGTGTGTTGCTGTGGGTGTGAGTATGTGTATGTGGATGTGTGTGGTTGTGTGGGTGTGTGCGTATGTGGGTTATTGTTGGATGTGTGGGTACGTGGCTGTGTGTGGAGATGTGAGCGAGTGGCGGGTACGTGAGTGTGTAGGTGTGAGGGTTTATGGATGTGTGTGTGTTGTGTGTTTGTGTGTTTGTGTGTGTGTGTGTGTGTGTGTGTCTGTGTATGTGTGGGTAGGTATGGGTGTGGGAAAGGGTGTGTGAATGTATTAGTGTGTGGGTGGATGTGGGTTATTCTTAAGTATGTGGGTGTCTATGTGTGTGTGTGTGTGTGTGTGTATGCATGTCCGTGTGCGTGTGCGTGTGCGTGTGGGTGTGCTTGTGGTTGCGTGTGCGTTTGCATGTGGGTGTGCGTGTGCGTGTACGTGTACGTGTGCGTGTGCGTGTGTGTACGTGTGCGTGTGCGTGCGCGTGTGCGTGTGCGTGTGTATGCGTATGCGTGTGCGTGAGCGTGTGCGTGTGTGTCCGTGTGCGTGTGAGCGCGCGTGTGCGAGTGCGTGTGCGTGTGCGTGAAAATTTATGTTACTAATATTTTCGTTACATTGATTAAAAGGTAGTAATTGATAATATGACCTTTCAAGCGCTACCCGAATTTGATGATTATTTTTTTGGTTTCTTGTTTTGAATTGCGAGATTTAATGTATTTTTTTTAATGTAACTACTAAAATTTAATATGTAAATGCCCTAATATATGACCATTGTTAATGTTATAAGTGCTTTATTAAGAGAGTTTATTGTGACTTCATCCTCTGAGCCTGTAATTTTACCAACGTAAAGTAACAGATTTAAAGGTTAGATAGTTTTGAAGATTTGTAGCAATTGAATTATTTTATGAGAAGTATCGAAATATATAATTTTACAGCGACAACCTTAATTTATGTGATCAAATTTTGTTGGAGTTATACAATTTTTTTAAGTAGTCTTTTGAAGTCTCCGTAAGCTTTAACGTAATGATTAATGATAATTTCTCGAATTGAGCGTTTGTTTTTTTATTGTGGTAAGAAGACAAGAAGTTTTAGATTATAAAGAAACGTAAATGATGTAGCGAGTCGGTCGTTGACCGAACAGCTGTTCGAATTTCCATACGCGGGCTTTGCGATAATAATTTTTGCGTTGAGGTTTGGCAAGATTTTAGGGAGTTTTGGGATTTATTTTCGTAATTTTGCGGCTTTTATATAAAGCTTAGAATTTCATTGGCATTTAGGTGAACTTTGCGTCAATAATTTTTGGAATAGAATTTTTAGTAGTTGATTTTTGAGTTTTGGTTTCCTGTTAGACCAATCTAAGATCTGTTCATGACGTTTTCCCGCTATAAATGTTTCTAACAGGTAGCGCGTTTTTGAAAATTTTTACCGGAATTTGACGGTTGGGGTTGTGACAAGTGCGCTTATACAAGATTAAGTAAGAACCCCGCCCACACCACTGAGCTATACCGTGGCACAAATTGCCTTTACGGGCTTGATGCTCTAGTGAGTTTAGCCTGTAACACTCTTGAAGTAATAATACTGATTTCCTTTCTCTGATTATATCGAGTATTATGATAATATAATAATATCTATAATGTTGGTCATTACCGGAGTGCTTGGCAATTTGATAGTAGAAAAATTATTATACGTTTTGTACATAATAAAGTAATTTTATTTTGTTTGTCCATTTAATGTTTCAATACAATGTTAAATTGTTTATTTATTTCTGTTTTATAATTATAATACATAATAGGAAATTCTTACGTAACACACTTTGCATTACAATTTAACTTACATAATTTTGATAATAATACACAAATTACCAACTTCAATTGAAATTTAAATAAGCCTGCATTTTTTGTTACCTCTTGCGAAAAATAATAGTTGATAATTATTAATACATGCAAATTTCTCACCATGAAATAGCTAATAACTAATACTAATTTTTTAAATAAATATGCATTAAGCAAATTCCCAACGTATCGACAAATTCGAAAAGTAATTATTCTTTTAAAGGCCTTGGGATAAGGTTATTAGCCACGTTATTAAAATTTAGAAAAAGATGGCAAAGATTAAAAGCAGGAAATGTGTATAACTGCAAAATAAATTTTAGGATCTTGATAGTCACGTAGATAAAACAACAGAAATAAAATAAATACTGAATATTTAAGCGAAATAACTTAATTTGCAGTTATACGCATTTCAAACTATATATATATATATATATATATATATATATATATATATATATATATTAGGTTTTAAAGAAAAATACAGTAATCATAAACATACACACCTGCTACGTAATTAAATTTGTATAAATTTATATCGGTATTTTTCCTACACGCAATATGCATCAAAAAATACCTTCTTTAATCACTTTCTGTGTAAATAGAGTTTGGCAATTGTTTCAATTTAATTAAGTCCATTAATACTTAACATCTAAACTGGGCAGGTCTGGTACAGAATCTCTCGATGAAATCTAGATTATTAGCTTTAAGTTGAATGTGTATTGTGTCACGTTGTATATTAATATTCCTAGATACAATACAAAAACAATTTTACTATCACTCAATATTTTTGTTATTTGCACTAATCACTTCGAATCAAGGGAAATTGAAAAAATCACTTGAGCAAATTCTGGCCATTTTTTCATTCTCTTGTTGTCGATTGAATTACCATGATAAAAATTTTCGTATTAAAAATGCATTTATCTATTTAAAAAAATCGCAACTGTATTTACCTCCGATAGTCACACTTTCCATATAAAAGATGTGCATGTTTATATACTATCTTGCTAAGAATGTGAAAAATATTATTGTAATTTACTAATTTGCGAAAAATGGATACATCGCAATATTTTAGGTGTAATTATGAAAGGCTTAATGGACAAGATTCGTAATAGTATCCGTTTGGCAACAGAAGATATTTGAAAAACTCATAAGTTTGCCAGCGTAGGTATTATAAGCATTTCGTGAGACAGAAATATTTATCGATTGAACAACTTAAATAACATAATAAAAAAATTTTAGTACCATAAAAAGTTATCAAAATTAAAACCATTAACTCGACACCACTTTGAAGTATCCGAAGAATAACATGTTTAACTAATTCTACCATCCGACATAATTGATTTTATTAATCACATCTTGTTTATTTATTAGTGGTGTGGCATAAAATTTAACTTTTATAAAACCCAAATGAAAAAATCTGTAGTAGGTATACATTTGTACTACGACACTTAGGAGTTCTATGGCGTATGTAGTAGATATTAGGTTATATTACTAATACAATGTCTAACATTTCTTACTTACTGGCAAGCGTATTAGACTTATAAGTTAAAGATACCAAGTTCGAATCCGCGAGGAGCACTGGAGCAGTAAGTCCGATGGCGGCAGTAGGGTCTACTTCCGAAACGTCGCGCTATAAAAACAAAAACTGCAGAAATAGGCCGATCAACTCAACTAATAATAAACATTCTATTAATTTCCCTAACGCCAAGTTTAGGGGTTAATTGTCACGTGGTAGTGATTTTATCGAATATTTGCCGTTAGTTTCGAAATTATAAGTTATTCATTAATACCGGACTTCTGAAATTAAGTATAAGTTCATGAAACTGAACTTGATAACGCATAAATTCTTGGAGGCTTTTAGATTGTAACGGTTTTTCGTCTTTTACGTATTTGGAAAATATTCGGAATTCTTACAAATGGTAATCGCCTTTAAAATCCCTCTTCTGAAACCGAAATATAAGTTTTGGTTTGCTTATCAAATTTAGATGGAAGTTTGAATTAAGATTTGATTCACCATAGGCACCGAGAGGCAGTAAAATCCATTTTACTAGGTTTGTTGAGAATTAAGTAGTTTATTTGTAAATAATAGTTGTATTTTGAAAATTTTGTCAATCACAATAAGCATTGTCGTTGAAATTGCGCCATTAGAAAATTACAGATCATATTAAAATTGTTACTTTGTATTCAAATATAGCGTAGAAAGCATATACCGCAGTTTTTAACACGAGGCGTTAAGAGCTAGCGTCTTAGTGAAATCATCAACTTACAGGATATCAATTACATTGATAGCACCCGCTTGTTGCGAAGTGTTTTTTTTTTTGGAGATGCAATCTTCCCTAGTTTAGTTCGCAAGTTACGATTTAAGTAATAAATTGTTGGGATTGGTTAATGAAGAGGAAGAGTAATAACAGTTCAATGTGGCGGTAAGTGAGTTATGTACGAGGGGACTTTTAATTTAGACGCTAAGGCGTTAATAATTTACCGTTACTACCGCTGGTGAATTACCGCGGAACGGTGTTACCTTAAATTCGTGTTGAAGAAACTTTCGTGAGTAGAGACGATTTCCCCAAGCAACCCTTTGAAGGGATTTTATTGTGTCGTTCAACCAACACGTGATTGATTAATCATTAAGTGCAATTTGTCCAAAGGGACTCTTCGAGGATCCTAGAAGAAGATGTTAATCGTTAATCCTAGTGCTTTCCCCATGGAGTAGGTATCGCTTTTTAACGAGCTAGTAGAATATTGGTGACACGACCTGCTAAGCATTCGGGAGGTAATGAGTTCGATTCCGTTACCGTCTACCTTGTATGAGGTTTTTTTAGGGCGTTTTCCTCATACACTTCTAGCGGCATGGTCACTGCATATATGCACACCATGTACGACTACTTAGGCGAATGCTGGGGTAGAATTTTCCCCCTAAGAACCATAACTCCGTTCCTTTCGATTCTTGGGGAGGGAATGAAATACGTGACATTTCCATTTCCTTTTTACGGAAGAAACTGAACGTCCGTTCCTAATTTCCAGACATTAAGTTCCTAGCTCGTCTGTAACGATTAAAGAAAATGATTCGTGTCGTTCCGAACTATTACATAAATAGAGTCAAGTTAACAGTCAACGTGTAAATATAGACATTAGCGTACCGTACAATTGAGATATTATTCATCCGCGATTCAGACATTGAATCGATGCGCCGTTTTCATGCTCGAGATGCGTGATACTGTGAGATTCCAGCGTAATTACAACGTCGATCACGTCGTCGAGGCCGCTGCAGTTTACATCCTCTTGGTTTCCACAGCCGGTGGCTGTCTATCGAAAGGGGAGTAAATTAAAGGAGCCAATTGATGCAAAGGCTAATCAAATTTAAAGTAATCATTTTCGTTCATATTGTGGCGGTGTGTTAACAATGTTTAATAAAGTAATGTGTGCTTCTTTTTTGTATGTACTAACGGTTGAATGCGTTGCCCTGTAGGATTAATTGTTTAATATTTTTCCCTTTTAACGTTTAAGGCAAGCATATTCATCTGTGTTATAATCCAAATTTATGAGTTTTTTTATTTGTTGTATTGACCATTTTGTACCGATTGTGTTAAAAAGGAACGCCGATTATTTCTTATAACCATTTGATATTTTGGCGTACGAGTAATATTTACAGTAATTTAGTAAAAGCAGACTTTGAAACTAGCTAGTATCACTGCGTTTTAAGTAACATAAGTAATTAATCTGTGTGAAACACTAATGTAACGATTGTTTGATATCTCTGAGGTGGTTTATTTATAATACATATCTATAGGTTAACAAACTTGTGTTTTTGAGTGTGAATCCAGCTGTTAACCCCATTTCGTATACAGCACATTATTTACGCGCAATTTTAAGTGTTTTGTTATTTAGATGAGATAAACGAATTAGCGTCTATTTTTCTTGTTTTGAATAAAGTAATTACGTTCGAACGATTAACAAAGGATTATTTCCATTATAACGTAACATTTAACGAAAGACGCGATAATGCATTATTTTTTTATGAATTTGAGTATATTTTGAAGCGAATTGATTGATATAATTTCAAATGGTTGTAGATTGATTTAAAGTGGATTCTTTTGTTTGAATTATAATTTCATTGAAAGTCAGATTTCTCAAGTAAAGTAACGTAACGACAAAATTGTAGCTTTTTTTAATCAGATTGGTGACGAATTTTTCGGCACATAATGATTTAAGATAAACGTGCCAAGATCTGTGGGTCCCAGGATTGCCTGTGATTACGTCCAAAGGTAAGCAAGTTATTTGGGTATTTAAACGACCTGTGAATCTTCGTAATTAGGCATTTCAACCCCGATTGTGTAGTTTCAAATACTCTGGCGCCCTTTCCGATTTCGTTATATCATAGATAAACTGAAGAATTGGGCTTTTATTACGAGGAGGGTGTTTACTTTAGGAAAGCTTCAATCATATGATTGAAGCTTTTCTTAATAAATCTGATTAGGATTAATTACTGGATATTACCAGGACTCGCGGAATCATAAGCTTAATTACAGATTTTTCAGGATAATTGAAGATGCTCTACAAGTGTTAAACAACGGCGGGTTTATAACAGTAATTAGATCAAATCTACTGATGGTTTTTAATAAGCCGGATTTAACGTTTATCATGATATATGCAGACACGTGACCTATTCTCTTCATGGGTATCGGTTGAGATAAATATTATTTTTTATCTAATATTCGTAAATTATTTTAAAATAGTAAAACTTACGTTAAACGGAAACCGGATTTTATGTCCGGAATTATCCAAAATAATGGTCATAATCTAGACACAAGTACAGGCACACTCACGTGAATTGCCACAATTCTGTATATTCAGCCTTAGTACATCAAGAGACAGACGTACACACATGCGTGTGTGAGTTCGTACACACGAATACACACTCACGCACGAACCCCCACCACCACCACCACTCACCACACACACACACACACACACACACACACACACACACACACACACACACACACAAACACACATATTACATGCCACGCACCACAAACACATACACACACGGACACATGCACACACGCACATACGCACACACGCACGCACATGCACGGACACGTTACATTAAAAATTCTGAGAAACTGTAACACCAGCGAAAGCATGCGCTAATAAGAAAATCAAAATACTAATAGTGTCAATTACCAAACATAGGTGCGTTGTAGAATCTAATTTTGTAACGTAAAATGGCTTACTACGATTATCCTTGGGTTTAACGTATTCACACACATATTGAGCCCAAGATCCATACGTAAACAAATGCTTATATAATGAGACCTTTCCTACTTACTAGCTAAACCTACAACTAGAGCAAAATTATAATGGGGTGGACCTTCTTTCTCAAAAGTACTTAAGTTCCATGGTATAATCGTGTTTAAGGTATTTAGCATAATAGACGCTTATACTTTTATCGATTTCTACCAGTAAAAATCTGCTTGTACATGAGTTGCCACAATTAGGTATATTCAACTTTCATACATGAAGACACACTCACGCAGTCACACGCACTCCTTTTCATACACACACGCACATATATTTTTATAACGTAACGTACTAGGATTATTTAATTACCTTAGATTTATACACACACATTGAGCCTAAGGTCCATACTTAAACAGATGCTTATATTATGGAACAGTTACTATTAACTTTTATCACTAGAGCAAAGTTATCATAGGGCGGACTTTCTTTCTCAAAGTTATTTCTTTTCGTGGAATAATCGGGTTTAAGGACTTTAACATAAAATGCGATAATATTTTTATCGTACTTTACCAGTACAACACACACACACGCGCACGCACGTGCACGCGCGCGAACCATGTTAAAATTGCTGAGAAGATGTAAAGCCAACGAAAGCATTCGCTTATTAGGAAATGAAAATAATAATAGTGTCAATTATCAAACGTATGTGCATTGTAAGATCTACTTTTATAACGTAAAAGGTCTTACCACGATTATTTAACTTTCTTGGTTTATGTCTTCACATACACATTGACTGTAAAATTCATACGTAAGCTGATTGTAATATAATGAGACCATTACTATTTACTAACTAAACCTATCACTAGAGCAAAATTATAGTAGGGTGGACTTTCTTTGTCAAAATTATTTTAGATTCTTGGAATAATCGGGTTTAAGGAATTTATACATAATATATGCTTAAATTTTCATTATTTTATAATGTTGTGTATCTGTGATAACAGTACATTTTTTATATCCAGGAGCCAATTTTTTTTATGTGCTTTACTAGTGCCAAGTAACGCGTAGTTAATTTTATCTACAGTTTCACCTTTTATAAATTTATTTTTTTCGGAGATTATAATGTTTGCGGTTTATCTAATAAGCAGTAATAGTTTATTAACGACGTGATACGTGGGAGAAAGCTCGTCAAGATCTTATACAAAACATCCACCATCATAAAGGAATAGTTCTTCTTCCTTTAAATCTTTTAACCTACTATGTAAACGTAACTCCACAACGCATGTGCTATCTTATAATTTGTTCTTCCCAAAACTTGTGGTTTTCTTTTACAAACAAATGCTTCAAACCTACAACTAGAGCAAACTTATAATGGGGTGGACCTTATTTCTCAAAAATATTTAAGCTCCATGGAATAATCGGATTTAAGGTATTTAGCATAGTATACGCTTATATTTTATAGTTTTCTACGGTA
The DNA here is from genome assembly GCA_036346205.1 of Vesta saturnalis. Taxonomy (NCBI): domain Eukaryota; kingdom Metazoa; phylum Arthropoda; class Insecta; order Coleoptera; family Lampyridae; genus Vesta; species Vesta saturnalis. The sequence continues at coordinate 1,090,219 of JARFJB010001161.1, read as the reverse complement.
GAAATCTGCTTGTACATGAGTTGTTACAATTAGGTATTCAACTTTCATACATGAAGACACACTCACGCAGTCACACACACCCTTTCATATTTAAAATATCTGTTAAAGGCGAGGACATAAGATCAACCTGTTTGTTCATTAATGGTACTTTCTTTTTATGTTTATAAATTTCGAATGTTTCCAAAACGTCTAATGTGTCTCTTTTGTTAAAAATTTAATAAGGTGATTATTTAATATTAAACGTTTGACATAATTTGGTTTGTCTGTGTGTTTATATTTGTGAAATCTAATGTGTTCTTGTATCTAACATCAATGTTCCTAAGTGTTTGTCCAATATAAACAGAATTACAGAATATGCAGTTCAATTATAAATACCCAACTTTGGAATAAAATAGACATTTAAAGTCATCGGTATTAGTTTTAAATGCTACTTTTTACTTCCTGTTCTTTTGTAGTGTGTGAGCTACTTTTTTCTGATATCTTTACAAAATATAAATTGATATGTATTTATTTTCTGTCGGTTCTTGTTAACTGGGTAAATGTTTTTGATAGAAAATATATACTTTAATTTTTAACTAAAGTGCAATTTGTTTTATAATTGAAATTTGTTTGGTTTAATGGTATAATATATACTAATAATCTATATGCAGCTAACTTATATGTTTTATGGTTACATAAACCGTTTCGAATTGTCATGTATGTATGTGTAGGTTTTCTGAATATGGAAATCTAACTGTTTTAGCAAATAAACTAAGCACATAGTAACAAACTATTTAAAGTACAAATCGCAACATTCTATTAGAATTCTTTAGAACTTACTAATAAACTACTAAACATAAAATTACCACTACATAATATGCTTGTAAGTTTTTATGTTACTAGTATGATTCATAAAATGATCCCTCAAGAAAGTATGCGTCTATTAAACAGTTTTCTATTTAATAGTAATGTAGAATTAGTTACGAGAATTATTTGATCTCTGTGTTAATCAAAATATGATTTATCAGTAAAAAGATAATTTCCTATGGTATAACAGATTCGAACGGCATTAGAACAACACACGGCAAATAACGAAAAGTGGCAACTAGCTCGTCGTGAAGTCGTAGATATTATTAAGCACAGGAATTTAGTATCTCAAAATATACGTAAATAAATAACTAATTAATTTCCGTAGTACTTCTAGCACTCATCAACATGTAACTTTTACATGTAACTGGATGACGCGTATATTCTTTAATAACGAATTTCAAAATTATTACTTAAAACAGTAACGGTTTCTTTATTTTAAACCAAAATAACAATCGCACTTGAATAGAATCACCTTATGTTTTCAGATCACTAAAAAACAGTACAGGATGCCTGGATCTCGTTCTCGCTTGCCCCGGTCGGCACGATATTGACTGTTCTTCACCATCTATACTCCTAACAACTCAGAAAAATCTGTTGCTCTAGCTGAATGCTGGATACAATCGCCATCAGCAGAGCTCTACGTAATTTTCCTGGAGCATTCACTTTCTAACCGAAATAACCACCACGTCTGCTTCTCCTCAACATTCACGTTTGTTAACCAACCCTCTCTAAACTACTAACTCTTTAACAAAACCATTCACAAGTATTTTAGCTAGGTAATTCTAGTGCACAAAATTACTACAATAAAGTGTGTTCTGCAAACGCCGCCATAAAATACGCTTCGCGAAACGAGATGTCAACCCCTATAAATTTCACACTCTATACGTTATGCAGATACACACGGACATAAGAGAGGTTAACAATGCCACCGCTCTAACGGGTATTAGCGCACGCCTAACTCAACTCAACGCTTGCCACCTAATCAATGATCCTATTCGCGATTCTTCCAGACTTCGCCATATTAAACGCAACATAATCAATCATAAAGCTACAACTCTTTCAAACCGCACCGGGAACGCGAACTAAAAATACGTCATTAGCATAAACACGCATCGTCAAGCTACCACGTAAAAAAAATTATAACCTGATCTGTTTTTGTCGCCATTAAACTTAGGAAAATCAACTCTAACTTAACATATTATAAAAACCACAGTTGTCTATTTATAATATTTATCAGTACTAAATTCTCAATATCGCGTCGTTACATCATTCTGATTCGGCAAATATACACTTTCGTAAAGTAAATTTAACTTCAAAGGAGCAATTTCTAATGACGTAAATTCAAAGCTAAACTATAAATTAACGATTACTTAAAAATAAGATTATGCACTATTTACTAAAAATATAAAAGTGCTTTCTTTATTTCTTTTACTATATTAAACTAATCCATACGTGTAAACAACTATTCCTGTACTACGCGGCAAATATACTCGTAATTTTGAAACTTCAACCTATTTACAAACTATATATAATTTGTGATGTAGGAAATTTAATATTATATAATAATTTTTATAATGATAATATAATTATATGCTTATGCACCGGACTAGCTCTTTATCTCAAATGGGGATAGGGTTCAGGTTTAGTGGGAAATTACTACTGGTTCTAATATATCATGTGTGGATTACACTTTATAGAAAATATCGTATATGAAAAATGTATCTGAACAAAATTTATACTTTAACGCATGCGTTATAACCTTACTGAATACAATTGTCAAAAAAAATGTCAGATTTGTTATATATTGACTTGTTGAATTAAGATTTTAATTATAACTGGATAATTGGAAGTTAAAATTTTGAAATGAACTAAATTTCTGCTTATTTTGCAGGTATTATATAAACATTTACACCTATACATATAACAAATAATAATTGCAGGAAATCAACACAACAAAGAACACAATAGACAGGGTTATAATCAAAAAGGAACTCACATGTGCATATTCCAAACTGCAAACAAATGTCTTCATACAGATCGTTCCATATGTAGATGCAGGCACTTTCCAATAATGAACGAAATTCTGGTATATGATGATCACTGCTACCATTCACCCACTAGCTGCAGAGTGGTCCTCGGGTTGTTGGTCACTTTTCTTCGGTAAATGCAATTACCTAACGCTTTACGGCTTCGCTCAACCACAAATGTTTAATCGATGATATTATTTTATTGTGTTACTGCTTTTCAATTTTGTCGTTTAAATAATATTTAGTGATTGTAAAAACTTTAAATTAATGTCACTTTATTTTTAGGCTCCGGCTCAAATATAAATTATTTAAAGGATCGCAGCGGAAAATAAAACTCAATTGACGAAAAACGATTACTATTTTATTTTGGCAAAACGTAACCAGTATTCAACTTTAACAAACGAAACTTTAAAACGTTAAACATAAATCGTCACAAGTGAGAAAAACCTAACTTTATTTTTAAACGATTGTCGGTTTAAAAACAATCGCGCTTGATTTTCTCGTCTCTCCGTTTATTATTAAATTTTCCCGATAATTATTTAGGTTATATAAACTTACTTGATGCACAAAAAACACTACACTATTTTAACTTTTTCAAACAACTGGCAACTAGAGAGATTCTGATCAAGGGCAATTCCTTTTATACCCTTTTGTTGGTTACCACATCTTCAACTTTTTTTAAGCAATTCTAATAATGTAACTATGTTTCTGATTGGTCGAAAATAATTTGAAAACTTAACTAAATTAGAAATTTAGCAATATCTTTCTTATACAGCTATAGATTTAAATTTTAATAACAGAAAAGAAATCTGTGTTAAATTGTGCATAAATAGATACCCAACATGATATGGTTCTTTTAAATATTATGCAAAATGACCTATTCTAACTTAAAATTGCTTATATCTAACTAATCTTACAAACTACACTTAAATTAACTACAAATATGTAATCCTGACTAAATTTTGCATTGGAAAACACACATTAAATGTCCGAAATCTTAAATTTAAAGGAATTTTATATTTACCATAATCAACCCATTTCATAAATTTTGCGTTGAAATGCTATGTACAAATTAAATTACTATATAAAAATGAGGAAAACCTCCTATTATTCCCTTTAACAGTCCATTTTAAGCCTAACTTAATCTAAAAAACTATAAATTTGTGAAAAAACATTAAATTTAAAACATAACCAAACTTAATTCTAAAATTACAAATAATTTGCGTTTAAAAACGTCCAAGTAACTCAAAATGTTATCCAAATAACTTGTAATATGTCTTTGTTATATTTATTGTTCATCTTGTTTGCATTGTATAATTTTTCACTTTAAGAAGTCATATCGTTTAACACACTTTTCTAAAATTCTACTATAAAAACGTATCTGCATGTAAATATCTCTGTGTAAATATGTTCTATACACTGTTCTTAATATTTAAAATGCATCACTATGTTTGTCACACATTCGCTTTCATAACTATGTGACTATTGATCATATTAAGTTCGTATTATAACCCTTTCTTAACTTTTACCCTATTTCCTGCATTCTAATCTACTTATACAATATCCCTAATATAAATATATCTTTACACTATGTGTTAAACACCTGTAAAATATTCACATGCCAAAATATTTTCGAAAAACTGAAATTTATTGAAACAAACTAAAGTACTGAATTGAATTTACGGAAATAAGTTTATTTAACATTCCTGACATTGTTGTTAGTAGCACAATGCTTTTTATGATTAAACCAAAATGTATAAACTTTGTTGAGACTGTTTTAACCAGTACAAATCCACTATCTCATCATCGTGAACCAAATTACATCAATTACATCCCTCGTACATGTATCATGCTTGATATCACCTTTTTTTTAAAGAAATTACTAGTTAAAATTGTCCCATCCCTGTCTTACTCTTATCTAAACATCTCAAAAAATATATATATATATATATATATATATATATATATATATATATATATATATATATATATATATTGGGATGTCAAATATAAATGTGAATATTATTATTTATTTCTATTAGGGGAAAATGTGGGGATAGGGTTCAAGGATTTAGTGGGAAATTATATTTGATTCGAATATAATTATGTGAATTGCTCTTTATGAAAAATATCATATATGTAAAAAAAATATATCTGAACACAATTTATACTTTTAACGCATGCGTTGTAACGTTACTGAATAAAATTATCAAACGTCAAAACTGTCAAACAATGACTTGTTATTTTATTTTATATTTTAATTGATAATTAAATTGAATTTAAAGTTATCTTGTCATAAATGTTTGTTAAAATTGTTAAAGATTTAGTAACAATTTTGTCAAATTTGAAAAATTCAAACATGTTTGAATTTTCAAATTTGACAAAAATTCAAACATGTTTGAATTTTTCAAATTTGACAAAATTGTTTACTAAATCTTTAACATTTTTAACAAATTACTGACAAATAACTAATGTTATCAAACGTTTAATTATAGATTAAGTAACATTAAAATCCCAAAAAATAATTTTATTATGAGTGTTAATGGTGAAAGTTTACATTTTCAAATGACTTGTTGATTTTATGTTTATGCTTTTAATAGAAAAAATGGAATTTAAAATTTGGAATTAATTTAAAATTTTGTTTCTTTTGCAGGTGTTATTTAAAAATATACACCTATACATACAACCAATAATAATTGCAGGAAATCAATCACAACAATGAACACAATAGATAGGGTTATAATCAAAAGTAACTCACATATAAATGTTCCAAATTCAAACTGATGTCTTCATACAGGTTGTTCCAATTAGATGCAGGCACTTTCCAATATTTTCGAAGATCTTTATATATGAATTCTTACTGCTACCATTTACCCACAAGCTGCTAACTGGTGCTCGGGTTGTTGATCACGTTCGCTTCAGTAACTGGTAAAATTTCTCCACTTAACGACTTCACTCCAACCACAAATTTTAATTCGATAATATTTTATTTATATGTATTAATGATTTCTAATTGTATCGTTTATAAAATATTTAATGGTTGTCCAAGATTTAAATTAATGTCACTTTATTTTAGGTTCCGGCTCAAATGTTAATTATTAAAAGAAATTCGCAGCAAGAAATAAAACACAAATGACAAAAAAGATGATTACGATTTTATTTTGGTAAAACGTAACCAATATTTAACTTCAACAAAACGAAAAAAGTTTGTAAACGTTCAACATAAATCGTCACAAAAATTATTAATTCGTAATGAATTTTACGAAAACGCACAGGTATCGGTAACCGAACTTAAATATTTAAATTATTGTCGGTATAAAAACAATTGCGCCTGAATACTCGTCTCTCCGTTTTTTATTAACTTTCTCCCGATGATTATTTAGGTTAGAAACACTTACTTGTAACACAAAAACACAACACTATTTTAACCTTTTCAAAAAAACTGACAAATTATAGAGAGCGATCCACTTCCAGGGCAATTCCTTTTATACCCTTTTGGTTGTTACTACATCTTCAATTTTTTTTAGCAAATCTAAATATGTAACCATGTTTCTGATTGGTTGAAAAAATTTACAAATTTAACTAAAATAGAAATTTAACCATATCTTTCCTATACAATTACGGATTCAAATTCTAATAACAGAAATGAGATCTGTGTAAAACTACGCATAGATAGATATCCCACAAAATATGGTTCCCTTAAATATTATGCAAAATGACCTAATCTAATTTAAATTTGCTTATATCTACCTAATCTTACAAACTACACTTAATTTAATTACATATATGTAATCCTGATAAAATTTAGCATAGCAAAACACACATTTAAAGTCCAAAATCGTAAATTTAAAGGAATTTTCTGTTTACCTAGTAAAATTATAAATTAAACCCCCATTTCATGAAATTTTGCGCTGAAGTGCTTTGTACACTTTATATTGCTATGGAATATTGAGGAAGACCTCCTATTAATCACTCTAATAATATAATTTAAGTCTAATATAATCAAAAAAACTATAAATTTGTGAAAAAACATAAAATTTAAAACATAACCAAACTTAATTCTAAAATTACAAATAACTTACTTTTAAAAACGTTTATGTAACTCAAAATGTTATTCTAATAACTTGTAATAATTGTCTTTATTTTATTTAATGTTCATTTCACTTGCATTGTATAATTTAATGTTGCATTAAGAAGTCATATCATTTAACACACTTTCTTGAAATTCCACCATAAAAATGTATCTACATGTCTTTGTGTGAATATGTTCTTAATATTTAAATTGTATCACTAAGTTTGTCACACAATCGCTTCCAAAAATATGTGAGAAATGATCATATTAAGTTCATATTATAACCCTTTCCTAAATTTTACCAAATTTCCTGCATTCTAAACTATTTATACAATATCCCTAATATAAATCTATCTTTACACTTTGTGTTAAACACCTGTAAAATATTCACATGCCAAAAATATTTTTGAAAAATTGAAATTTATTGAAACAAACTAAAATACTAAATTGAATTTACGGAAATAAGTTTATTTAACATTTCTGACATTTTTGTTGGTAGCACAATGCTTTTTATGATTAAATCAAATTGTATGAACGTTATTCAGATTGTTTTACCCAAAACAAATCCACTTTCAACCCATCGTGAACCAAATTATATCAAATGAACGTCTCGCACATGTATCATGTTTGAAATCACCCTTTTTTTAAGAAATTACTAGTTAAACTGTCCGATCCTTGTCTTACTCCTTTCTAAACATCTTAATATATATATATATATATATATATATATATATATATATATAGGGTTAGTATTTAGTGTGGAATTGGTCGATTACTCCGTTATGATAGAGTACATAAAAAAATTGTTTACTAAAATTGTAGGCAACGATATGCTCATTATTTGGAAAATATGCTCCTCTCTACAGGGTGATTCATAACAACGTGGTAACCCTGTATTTTTCCTCATATTTGAATCCCTCTTATAATCCCTGTTCTTGCAAAATGAGGTTGTGCATAACCATACAGAGTATTTAAACAGTTATGACCATTTTTATATCGAAATCGCTATGAAATAAACACTATGTATACCGAGAAGTAATAACCAAATAATTGTTTAGTTTACATAATAAGGTAAACAATATGTTGTAGTATTAAAACTAACTGTAACAAAAATCATCGACGTGGCTCACACAGGGTGAGCCACGAAGGAAATTACGATTTTCTCAAATTTTTTGAACTCACCCCCTATATTTTATTTTCTTAAAAGATTGTGTTTGTTTTACCATTTCATTTTTATATATCATTACCCCTACCTAAATTCATTACTTTCCGAGAAATTTTTAATTTATACAGAGTGTTTCATTTCTTTAATAGATTTAATTGAGTATTATTATGCTTCCTAGTTAATTTTCTGATAACTTAATTGAAATGTCTATATTAAAATAAACTATTTGCTAACTGTATATACCTACATAATAGTCACGATGACTACAGCGATATCTTAAACTTCATATAGGTACAGAAAAAACCGTTAACATAAAAAATCCCTTGCAATTGGATGTCGTTGCGAAATACAAAGCTTTTGGAGATTGACAGATAGAAAGATTAATTGTGCTTCATTTGTTATGCTCACTATTTTCTAATAAAGTTATATTTAGTATTTACTTATTCGTTTAAACCAAAACCGTAATGTGGTATTGTGCTTTTTCTTCTGCTTTTATTCGTACAACTAGATTTTTTTCTGATTTTGCACTTTTATTCCCGTTTTTCATACTACAATTATTATGTTTTTCTATTCCCAAACTTATAAAATAACAACAATATAGTAGGTGGCTATGAAACGTCAAAAATTAATCCACTAATTAAGTGATACTGTTGATGCTTAGTTGCAAATCTACTTTTTGAATTAAAATCGTTGAAGAGTTTATGTGAAAAATGAATCGAATTCCATGTTTTTCTTGTGGAAATGCTTTAGTTACTAGGGTTATGGTGAAAATAAGTGGTGAGGTAAATGCAAGAAAGCAAAATTGTGATTGCACGTCACCGCGAAGCAAATCTACCAGAGCGGGTCATAATAGAAGAAACTCGAATCTGCAGTGTCTGCAATATTTCTATTTCTATTACCATGAAAGGTAGAATTAATATTTTTGTTGAGAGACGTGCCAGAAAATACGTACTGCTCTAATATTCATTTGGAAGAGAATGGTAATCTGTTTGAGTTTCTGCTCCCTGGGTTACGATATGTAAATCGGCCATTACTAGCAGGTAATGAGATTTATATTTTTTTACAAGCATTACGTATGGAAATTAAGAAAAAAAGCTACCACACGGCTTACAAAGACGAAAATAACTTCACAGATTCTCAATTTAAAGCAGTTTCTCCTATAACCAAAGATCAATTTAATAATCTTTTCAACTTTTGTGACCCCGTTAGAATAGGAAATTCTTTGAGATATGTAAGTAAAAACGATCTCTTAGCATTCCTGTGCAAGTTACGACAAGGTCTTAGTGACAGTTTTTTATTATTTTTAATTATTCCACAAGACAACAAGCCAGTGTAGCTATATCTCTAGTTAGACAATCTCTTTCTGCAAGATTTGTACCACAAAATATTGGATTTACTGCTACAAGACAGCTACATCGAAAATCATATAACTCCTTTTGCAAATCGTCTATATAATCAAAACCTGGATCGGCCTTAAGTTATAGTGTATAATGACTGTACTTATCTAGAAATAGAGAAAAGTTCGTGTTTTAAAGTGTTGCAACAGTCCTACTGTACTTATAAGGGTAAACATCTTATCAAGCCATCTCTGCTTGTTGCCCCGAGCGGATTTATTCTAGACATTCAAGGGCCATATTTCTCAAATTCTGAAAGCAACGATGCTAATATACTTATAAGTGAATTTAATAGAGATGTGAATGGTTTAATGAAGCAGATATTTGCATTCTCGACCGCGGGTACTTGGATGCTATTCCAGCTTTAAATAGATTAGGTATTAATTTTAAAATGCCAGCCTTTTTTTCCAGCTACAGTTATCCACAGAAGAGGCTAATGATAGTCGTCTCGTTACGAAAACCAGGTGGATCGTAGAAGCACGCAATGGGCACTTAAAATCAATTTTTAAATTTTTTAGCTTTAAGATAAAAACACCCCACATTTGTAATATTGCTGATTTTCTTAAAATTGCTGGAGCAATTATAAATAAATATTTTCCACCCATTTTAATGCAAGATGCTACTATTGAGCTAGCTGAAAATATTCTTCAAAACGTTCAAGAGCCAAATGTTGTTCAAGCCAGGGTTGAGGAGGAAAACTTACGCGCTAGAAGGGGCAGATAGGTTGATTTAAATGAAATTATCGTTCCCTCATTCCCACGTTTGTCACGTTACTATCTTAAAGAGTTAACTGTAGGTATTTTTCAATTAAAGCTTGCTCCTTCTTATATACAGGACAATGAAATAGAGGACCACCAGGTTCAATATCAATTTGATGAAAACTACGAACCCGGTTTTATACGGGTAAGGATATATTCTCGCCTCAGAAATGCTACTCGTTACCAGTTGTGGATTGCATTTGTGCCGAATAATGAGGAAGAAGAACCTAACCCAATATTAGGTACTTACTGCACCTGCAAGACTGGTGCCAGAACTTTAGGTACTTGTTCTCATGTGGCACCTGTACTATGGTTTTTAGGATACGCTAAGTATCAAGAGCTAATCAAATATCCATCTACAAATTTAACGTATGATTATGCAACTTTTTGATTTCTATGACAATGGTTATATCAAGACCAAAAATTATTTACTGTTTTCTGCATCATCAGTTCAGTTAACTGATATCTTATTAAGCTTAGATATTTTTAATATATTAAAATACGTTCATTAACGTTTCTACATAAACATTTCTTATTTCCAATGACTGTACAAAGCGGTAGTGATGATGGAGGTAGACCTGCGAAACCGGTCTGTCGAAGGTGGTAACAGTGAAGACACTAGTATCTTAAAGAATTTTCTTTTCTTAGTTTTGCAAAATAAAGATGAAATATCGACAAGCGCCTTCTTTATCAAAAGAATCTACTGAAAACTTTATTAGAAAATAGTGAGTATAATAAATGAAGCACATCTAACCTTTCTATCTGTCAATCTCCAAAAGCTTTGTATTTCGCAACGACATCCAATTGCAAGGGATTTTTTATGTTAACGGTTTTTTCCGTACCTATATGAAGTTTAAGATATCGCTTTGGTCCTTTGTACTTGGACATCCAGTATCAGTATAAACACATCGTGACTATTATGTAGGTATATACAGTTAGCAAATAGTTTATTTTAATATAGACATTTCAATTATGTTATCAGAAAATTAACTAGGAAGTATAATAATACTCAATTAAATCTATTAAAGAAATGAAACACTCTGTATAACGGACGTATAGGGGACTTAACTTGCAATAATAATTTAAATGGACATATATATATGTTAACTTCCATTCACCAAAATATCAAAACAATACCACCGTATAATTCTTTTCAGATACATATATTTGGTCTCACCTTGTATATCAGGTATATGTACATAAATAATGAAAGTAAAGAAAAGGTTGTAACCAGTAGCACAAAAAAATAACATTTCACTAAATTTTGCGTTAATATTGGCAAAAATGTCCATTTTATGATATATTGAACGTATCAAATAGTGATATTGCAGACCCTGTATATCAAAAACTATTGAGCTTTGAGCTTTCGGGCAATGAAGACATTTGATCAATTGGTCTAGTTCTAGAACATATCAAAATTTGGTTAAATTCTGACTGAAAGGTATTTTACATTTAAAACATGCCCCCTCCTTTACAATACATACATACAAAAATGGTCATAACTCTTTAAATACTCTGTATAGGTACATATAATCTCATATTGTAATAATAGGGATTATAAGAGGAATCTAAATATGAGGAAATATTCAGGGTGCGCATTTACAAAATGGTATGTTTGCGTTACCACGTAGTTATGAATCATCCTGTAGAGATCGGCATATTTTCCAAATAACAAGCATATCGTTGCCTACAATTTTTGTAAATAGCTTTTTCTGATGTACTTTATCATAACGGAGTAATCGATCAATCCCTTAGTAAAAACTCACCCTGTATATATATATATATATATATATATATATATATATATATATATATATATATATATATTCATTCATACAAAACTGAATACAAATATCTTATACTAATTTACAATAAAACCAAACATCGCCAATATACCAAAAATTCATAACGAAATCAGTGTTTCCCAAACTTCCATAACTGTGTTGAAGCTATTGTCAATTTCCAATAGGTTAAAGAGTTGTAAATTTAGTTAGTATTGATTATTTTCTGTCAACCTTTTTTTTTCTTTCTTTCTTTATTACGGTACATAACATACAGCCCTCTAATGTACTTTCAACTATCTTTCAGTTACAAGAACTCGTTAAATGATATTTAATAACAGTGTTATTTAATTGCGTATGAATAACATCAGCGAGTCATCGCACGCGAACGACAGTATCGCGATAAATAAATCGAGCAGCACAATTGCGAGATTAAAACCACCGAATATACATAAATTTCCAATGAACTAATGCGACAAAACTAATAATATAAATTTCTTCAAACAGTGACAATGGCCAGTTCCATTTCGTCGATTTTAGCTAATGTGTTATGGGTAATTTAGAAGATCAAATTTTTCAATAAATGTTTCTAATGGGATTGTATTTTGGTTTCGTTATGTTGATGATATTTTAACATGTTTTGGTAGTTCATCACATTTCAATGATGAGTTTTTAAATGTAACAATTTATGTCCTAACATAAAATTTACACGAAAGGAAGAATAAAATAGAGCCATTAATTTTCTAGAGAGAACAAGTTTGAGTTCTCCATATTCAGAAAACCTACAAATACAATCATTAGAATTCCAAACGGTTCATCCCACCACAAAACATAAATTAGTTGCATATAAATTATTAGTAGATAGAGCAATGTCATTATTACCATTAAACCAAACAAGTTTTAATAACGAAATATCAATTATAAACGAAATTACAGAAACAAATGGTTGCATTTCAAATATAATCGACACTTCAGTTAAAAAGCAAGAGTACAAGTTACCTATTGCAGGTAGCGAACCGCGAAAATGTTATTATTATAATAAATATGTTCAAATCGCAATTGTTACCGCGATAGAACAATTAATGGAGTTTGGTATACTTGATTAAGTCGTAATTTGCTAATGTTTTCTGGATATTTTATTTTCTGTGTTTTATTTTATTTTGCCACCATAATGTTCTTTATACGCCTCCAAATGCGGGCGTAATGTGGTCTTTATAGCACTGAAATGTCATTGATGCTAAGCAGCATGATTGACAGCAAACACATGACATGATATATAATAGCAATATCACAGTATCTTAGTAACAACAAATTAGCCTACTGTCGACTTTATTTCACTGCATTTGCATTTAAAAACTTCCCGAAAATACTGAATCTTTTTAATATTTTGTTCCAGTTTCATGGTGCAAAATAAAATAAAACATTATGTACCACGATAATTAGATTATGGCTCTAGAATATAAATGCATTCGCGTCGGGCTTTTAACATTCCCTCGAGCCATAATCTTCTGATTATGCCCTCAATACATAAATATCTATTACGTAATTAATATTTGAATATGGGTTGTAAAAAACAAATGTTACGATAGAAACAGAAGTGTAACAAATTGTTGACTAGTTTTACACGCATCTTTCTGGTGCAAAAAATGTCACTAGTTTAATGATTAATTACATCGATACACACTCCAAGCAAAGACGTCTTTGTTTGATACTAGGAAGTTTGATATTAAATGTAGGGTTTGTTACCGACGAATGCATATTTTTAAAATTAAGATTTCGTTCTGTTAGGAATGTGAAAAATGTTCCCACGAAATAATTTCTTGTTACTTTTTTTTATTATTACTTGCAATAGCGGGGGTTGATTTTCGGGAGTAAATATAGTTAGTTTGAAATCGGAGGGGAAGGCGGTTGTAGTTAGGGTTTCAATTGAGTAAGATAGATCGGGGTGTTTGATTAAATACCTTCATTGTAAACAGTTTGTTTATAAATATTTCATTGTATACCTTCTTGGAAAACCGCGAATTAGTTTTTTTTCTTTTACTAAAACAAATACTCTGGTGTTAATAAGCGTGCGTGTAAACAATATGTGTATAAATAACCGTTATCGTCTTGGGTTTAAATGGCGTATCGTAACCCGTTAAATATTGGTGAATATGTGGTTAATTGAAGGGTTATATTCAACGTAAGTAGGTATTTTTAATGCAATTTAAGCTCGCAGCAACCAAATCTACAAGCCCACGTAACTTATTAAAAACCAAACATTGCACGTGGGCTCATTAAGCTAAAATCTGATAAAATAAAAGGCAGTATAGGGCTCCCTCATTCTTGTATTTGGGTGAATTAGCATTGTTGTTTGTTTTTATATTTATATTTGTGTAGACGTGGGCGTGCAGGATAGACCTTGGTTATAATTGTAATAGGCAATTGCCGAGTGTTTAGATACTCCCAGGTCTAGATGACCATTTTAAACACCTTGAATTTTATTTTTATTGTTTTTATTCTTGTATAGATGAATGTGTAACCTGAGAAAGGGATGCTCTATTTTTCTAACGCACTCAAGCTTATACATCGGTCACGATATGATGATCTATTTACGACTTACCTTTGTAAGGCTTTGTTTTTAATGAGTATTTTTTGTCAGTTTGTTTAAGCAGAATTGTTTGCCTGCGAACTAATTTCTCTTTATATGTAATTTTTGTAACTGTACGTATGTATTTGGTGCTTTAGTAGTCGCTAACTATTGTGTACGTGTAAATTCCTTGCCTATTTTCGGTTGTTCTTGACATGATTGGGAATTTACTCCCAAATCAAATTTATAAAGAAGTATTACTTCCAACTGAAATTCAGAGTAATATGCCAGTTGAACACAAAGTAAATTTACTGATTTCGTCGATTGCATCTAACCCTTCTTTGCAGAGAGTAGTTCGTGTGTTTTGTCGTGAAAAACCACCTGTAGGTGGCATATCTGTGAAGGAGCACTTTGAAATTAATGTGGTTCCATTAACAAAGAAATTTTATAATACCATGCTTAAATTTTGTTTCCCTGAAAAATGATCCTGATAATATCGATGGTGAAAGGGGTGACGAAATTGATAGTGAGTCACGAAGTAAACGTACACGTTCTTCTGGACGTAGTAAACGAGATTCTAATTTTTATATACCAATTGATGATGTTGAGAAGATGAAGGTAAAAAATACGTAGGTGTACAAATAAGTTTTCGCCGTTTGACAAAAGGTGGCGGTACCAGTAAGATATGGTTAAAATTCTCAGATGTAAAACCTCATTATTGTAAGGTTAGACATCTGTCAACAACATAACATTAAAATATTAGTGATTTTTTATGAGTATAATATACCCTTTTATGTGCGAAAATGGCGAGTTTTAAGCGTCATTTGCGGGAACTTTTGATTCACTTCTTCAAACTGAAGAAATCTGCAGCTCAGCCGCATCGGTTGCTTGTATAAGTATAAGCATATGGTGACGCTGCCTTAAGTGAGAGATGTCGTGAGTGGTATTAAAAGTTTAAGAACGGTGAATTTGATACCGAAGACAGAGAACGCTGTGGAAGGCCGAAAGTGAACCAAGACGCGGAATTGGGAGCATTATTGGATCAAGATTCGTGCCAAACGTAAGAAGAACTTGCACTTGTATTAGGAGTGACTCAACAAGCAATATTACATCATTTGTAATCATTAGGAATGATTCGAAAACAAGGCAATTGTTTGATGTGCTTATTTACTTAAAGACCGGTATGATTGGTTTTAGAGGGCCACATGTTTGATATTACAATTTTTATTCTGATTTATTTATGACTACATAGTTTTTTCTTAATTGTGTTTATGTGTAGCTAAACTGCTTGTCATTTATTTTTCTCTTAATGTTATAATTTTGTACGCACTTTAACCTGATTTAATGGTGTTTTGTTATATATTTAACCCTTTCATTGCTTTTTTGTCTTATCCGATTTATTAATGAATCTGTGCATTTACTTATTTATGAATAAAGTGGGTTTTATTCCCACAATAGTACATTAACGGGTTAAACCATCATTGTGCAAAGCTCGTTAATTTTAATTTGAGTAGTTTAATTTTTTTACCTGCCCCACATGATGCAACACTTAACCTCATCCAGCCTATCTAATTCAAATAGCACAACGTACCTACCAATACACGGCCAATTCTGTTGATCAGATTTGAGGTTTGCGAGTAATTAAATATCAGACGTAAATAAATTCTAATATTTTAATTAATGCTTGGAAAGTCTATGTAAGATAAGCAATTAATTTGAGTAATAGTAACATTATTGCCAGTGAAGTTAAGATTAATCACTTAGCGATTGTTTTGTTCTTGTATTTGCATTATTGCAAATAAGTTCAAATTACGCTTTTCAAGATAGGATACCTGGGGGACGCTACACTATCAAAAACATTTACCCAGATAACACAGAAGTCGGGCGTTTATCAATTGAACGGCACATTCTGTAATTCGTTTATATTGGACAAATACTTAGTAACTTTGATATTACATGCAAAGAGCACATTAGAAGTTACAAATATAAACACATCAAATTATGCCAAACATTTTATAGTGACTGGACACCTTATGACTTCACAAAACAACATTAAACTTTTACATTTTTGTAATGAAAAAGACAAATTGGGTGTTTTGGAAGTATTCGAAATTTATAAACATAAAAAGAAACTACCTTTAATCAATGAACAGGTTGGTCTTATAGACTTTACTTTAATCATTTGTTAAGTACAATAACTACTTGTTTGATATCTACTTATATATTTTTTCTTGATAATGATACATGTTGTTTTAGAACGCGGAAAGGAATAAATAATTATATAAATGAAATTGGGGAATTATATTGTATTTTAAGCATTAGTGCTATTAAATTTTATTTTCATTCAACAAAATAATGTATTCAAGTTTTTCAACCGTTTTGTTAGTATTCAACAAACACGATTGCTGGAATAAATCATTCTCAAGACTTAAGAGCATTTATGGTTTAAAATTGAATCAAATTTGCCAACACCAACCCAAATTCCATAATATATCAAGATGGTGAAATAATTTCAGATTTCACATTTACGTTGCAAGTGAATGTAACTCATTCTAATTTTTAACATGTTAGCATTTATTGCAACTAAAACTTACGATTTCATTCATAAACATTTATAACATTTAATTGTAGTTTTGTTATATAAACCCACACACTCACGTACTACCAGTATATATTTAGACCTTACTCAATTATTTAATTCATAATTGGAAGTCGATTCAACTTCCACCTTTTCCTTTTCCTATTATTTACTTCTGATAAACTATTTCGTTTAGTATTAAAAATGTATGTAAACTATCAAGATTTAATCAATCCGGTGTTTATCAGGAAATGTAATTGTAGCATTGTGACACGTTTCAAAGTACTGTTGTATTTCCACTGCAAATGAAAGAAAGGCTATACGTGACTTAGGGATTGATTTATTCCGTATAATTACAACGGTCATACCTGCAATAACATCTAAACCTAATTAATGTATTAGATTATAAATGTATACATTTTATATGAGACAAGCACGTTAAACGGATTATCTTTGCGATATCTAATGGAAATATTATGCAAGTTTGAAACTGTTATTGAAATCAACATTTCGAAGTGATTATTATTGGCTTTGTAACTATTTATTACACAGGGTGTCCCGTAAATTAGAGTAATGGAAGATCGTTCAGAAATATTTAAAATAACTAAACGCGAGTACATTTTTTCTCTAACCTTGTTAGTTCTGTGAGATACAGGGTGCAGAAGAAATACACATTTTATTGCATATCTTCTCGGGGGATAGAAATCAAATTTAACATTTTTTATAGGTTATAATCTCTTCAAAATACATCAACAGTATTAATTTTGTCAAATTCTAATAAGCCAGTGGCGTGGTACCAGGGGTTCCTAAACTTTTATTGTATCTACCACATTCTTAAAACACCCTGTATTTCGAGCTAAAGACTTTTGTCTGCAATTCTTCACTAAATTTTCTACATAAAAGGTACTCGTTGTTAAAGTCGCTGCAACACTCCATATTCAAGATTTTTAACTTTTTATTGCAATAAGACACTTTTTTGCATTGTAAATTTTTTAAACAATAAGTCTGTAGTAGTTGCAGATGTTTTCCAAATCATTTAAACACATACGTTTTTTATGGATTTATAGTACTACAATTAAAAACGAAACGCAAACGAAAACGAAAAGCAGATTAACTCATGAATAAACTTATTATTGAAATTATTTTGTATGTAATAGTTAACTACAATAACAAACGTTGCTATTTCATTAATTGTTCAAAATGACGTCCTTCAGCTTCAATATACTTTTGCATACGTTTTTTCATTTGGTTGGTAATCTTTCTCAGCAAAAATCTATTAAGTGCAAGTGGTTTCTATTCTATTTCTGAGTTCCTCTAACGTATTGACTTGTGTCGACTATACTTTTTGTTTTAATATTCCCCACATAGCATAATCCATTGGATTACATTCAGGAGACCGTAAATTTTTCATTTAGCCATTCCCTAGCTTGCAGTGTAAAATGTGGCGAGGCCCCATCGTGCATAAACCACATTGACAGTCTACATTGATAAGGTATATCATCAAGAAGATCTATTAAATTATTCCTAAGAAAATGTACATATCTAGGACCATTTAAATATTCCCGTAGAATAAAAGGCCCCATAAACTGGTCCCCAATTATTCCAGCCCAAACCTGTGCTCATTGTGCACATTAAAAATACCACTTCGTGTAAATTTTGCATCGTCGGTAAATAATACATTAAAAGCAAAAACTCCTATCCCTTCTTATTCGTCTAAGAAACCATTCACATAATTGCACTCTAGGTTCATAATCATTATCTAAAAGATCTTGCACCTTTTGCAAATGATAAGGGTGCAGCTGTATTTCTTTGAAAACTCTCCATGTCGACAATCTGTAAATTTCAGTTTGCAATGCATATCTGCGTTAAGGACATTTACCTCATTTCTAACAGTTCGAGTTCTTCTGATTCTTCTACTGTTATTAGCTGCAGGTTTAAAACTTTCAGTTTCTCTTAAACGTCGATCCACAACACAGAATGTTCGGCGATTAGGAATATTGCGGCCAGGACATTTTTCGATATATCGCCTTATTGCAAGTTCAAAATTACCGTGACATTCTACTAATACTAAATGCATGTTAGCATATTCCGCAAAACTGTAAAGCACCATGTTAATTACTAGTAATATGTACTTAATAACTGGAAATATGTATACTAGTTAAATATTTTCACAAGACAATACATAGGTAACTACTTGTGAACAAAATTAAATTGTCTGCTCTTGTTATTAGAAAGTTATAGCCATATTTAACAATTTCAACATATATGAATTAATTTAAGGGAAGGTCAAGTGTGGAAAATTTTTACAACTACTACAAATTTACTGTTGAAAAAATTTACAATGTAAAAAAGTGTCTTATTTCAATAAAAAGTTAAAAATCTTGAAAATGGAGTATTGTAGAGAGTTCAACAAAGAGAATATGGTACAATAAAAGTTACGAACCCATGGTACCACGCCACTGGCTTATTAGATTTGTTTTGAGAAGACTATAACCTATAACAAATTTTAAATTTGTATTTCTATCCCCCAATTGTATTTAGATATTTTAAATATTTCTTAACGATCTACCATTCTTCTAATTTACGGGACACCCTGTACACTAATTTAACAGTATACGCCTGTACAATAAAAAACTTTAGCGCATAACAATTTCCAAAAGTAATCAAAGTTTGTACCAAGCACCATAATTTCAAACTCACTTGCTTATTAATTTATTTATTACAATTACTTTTGTCTAATTAATTTTTAATTAAACTATAGAAAGTCACTTTCTTTATAATAGCTTCCTTTTAACATGCATTTGTTGTAAATTCAGGAACAACATGCTTTTGCATTTAAAGATTTTAATGGGTTGCATTTACATTTAGAAGTATTCTTAATATTTCTTATCTTCTAATTTATTTACTCATTATACTAATAGTCTTTTTTCTAAACCGTTTGCATTCTATATTAAAAATGATATAATAAATTCCTTGAGAGAATGAATTTTGATAAATTTGCGAAATAATATAATACATGATGAATAATATTGAATAAGAGATTATTTTCATCAGTAAAACAAATGTCGAAATCACTGACCTATATGGGTCTATTTGCATGAGCAAAGAATACATAAAGTAAAGCATCCGAGTATGGCTATTTTCCCCTTCATCTTGTTACACTTACTTAACCTTCACGCCATTCCCTTGCGGGGTAGGCAAAACAATCCCTATCTCCGCATACATCCCTAGCTTCCGCAAGATTCATACATTGTCTCTGACATACCTTTTTATTTTTTTATTTTTAAACCTCCTTATCTTTCTTTCATACATTCTACTACATTCAGCCAAGTTTTACGTGGCCTTCCAGGCCCAGCCTTTCCTCTAACCTCACCCACATATATTTGCTTCGTTAATCTTGCGTTGTTCATTCTCAATGTGACCAAACCATCGTATTATACCACTTTTATATCTATCCATCATGATCTTTTCCTTGCCACATTCCGTCATTATGTATTCATTCTTTATCTTGTCCCTTCTCGTTTTACCACATGTGCTTCTCAGGAATCTCATACCCACGTCATTTATTTTCCTTTCGTGCTTTTGTGACATACCCATGTTTCACTTCCATACAGTACTGATGAGACAAACACGCCATTATAGATTACTCGTTTCGCAGCTAGGCTCATGCTTTCGTTTCTCATTAACGTCCAAATACTTCCAATCATTTTCCTTCCAGCATTGACCCTTCGTCCAATCTCGCCCTCCATTGTACAATCTGCAGTAAATATTCTATCCAGATATACCAGCTTGTCCACTTGCTCCACAACTTCATGTTGCAGAGTAAATACAATACTCTCCTTTCCACCTTCCCGATTGAACACCACAACCTTAGTTTTGTTCACGTTTACCTTTATGTCCATGTTCTCACAGACTGTATCAAACTTCTTCAGAGCAGCTTGTAGCTCATCCGCTTGATACACTTAATAAGACTGTGTCATCTGCATACACCAGAAGCCATACATTTACGTCACCACCCATTACACTATTTGTATCGGTACATGCTTGCCTAACACATTTATCCATGAATACATTGAACAACTACAGTGACATCCCACAGCCTTGTCTCACTCCTTACTCAATATTAAAGTATTCACTCACACCTCCTCTCACCCCAACACATACCGGACTACCGTTGTATACTGCCCTTATTATATTTATTAGACCTTTATTTACGCCATATTCATTTAATATTTCCCACAGCTTCTCCCTATTCACTCTGTCGTACGCTTCCTCCAGATCTACTAACGCACAGTACAGCTTCCTTTTTACTCTTAAACTATTTTCGATCACCTGCTGGAGAGCAACCATATGATCGACACATCCTTTCCCTGGCATTAAACCACCCTGCACATCCCAAATCTTAGTTTGTGTAGTTTCTCGCACTCTATCAATCAATTTTCTACCAAATACGTTACTAGGCACGCTGAGCAAGCTTATTCCTCTGTAGTTCTTGCAATCACTCTTGTTTCCCTTACCCTTATACAGTGGTATAATGATCGCGCTCTTCCAATCCCTCGGCACATAAGGCATACATTGAATAATTCACACCATCTTCGTATAAGCTTTGCACTTCCACACTTTAACATTTCACCAGTGATTACATCTACGCCTGCTTCCTTGCCATTTTTCAACCTTCCCACCGTACCCTCTACCTCATTTATCCCAATATTCCCAGTTTCACTCACCATTCCTTCTACATTCTCCTTATTTAACCCTGCAGTCTTATTTTCCGCACTACTGCACAGCTTTCCGAAATATTCTTGCCAGCATTTCCTCACTTCACAATCGTCCCATACTACTTCGTTGCTCGTATTCATCACTCCTGCATCGTTCTGTTTTGGGCCACGTTTTATATTTTTGACCCATTTCCAGAAGAGTTTTTTTGTTTCCCTCAAAATAATTCTGCATTTTCTCTCCGTCCACAGCCATCACTTTCTCTTTACTTATTCTCACTGCCTCCATCGCTTCTTTATTTCTTAATCTGTATACCTCATATAATCGCTTTTTCTCAATCTCATTTTTAGCAGCAATCATTGCCATGTACGCATCTTTTTTCTTACATACTGCCTTTTTTACCGACTCATTCCACCAAGCATGGTTTTTCTGTCTACCTACAGTCGTTCTTCCACGTATCCGCACGGCACAATTGACAACACAGTTTTTCAAGCTTGTCCAAACACTTTCAACGTCAGTGTCTTTTATTTGTTCGTTCCACACTGTTTCATTGACATTCAACTCTTTACTAACAGCTCTACGTATTCCATTCTCGCACCATTATCCCCTAGTCTGTCTACCCTAATTCTGGACGTTCGCACTACGTTTGCTTTCCTTCTCCAAACCCACCTTTACCCTAAACACACTCTTGATATAACCAAAAAGTGATCCGATCTATACTCCGATCCGCGCATTACTTTTGTGTCTTTCACCAGGTTTATAGCCGTTCACTATACACTATCATACTTTTAGATTCACCTCTTTGCCATGTATACATATGAACACTTTTATGTTTAAACCACGTATTGGATACAAACAGGCTTCTCTCGACACAGATGTTCACCAGGCGTTCACCATTTTAATTGACTCTTAGGTCTCCGAACTTTCCTAGAACACATTCAGTATGTTGTCTCTGTATACCTACCCATCCGTTCATATCCCCCACTATCATCACTCTTTCGTTTGACTTACATGCGTTCAACACGTTCTCTACTTTAATCCAGAAGTTCTCACGCTCCTGGTCTCTTTCTCTATTCACGGGAGAATAGCATGAAATAAAAAAAAAATCTTCGAAACTCCATCAGCTACCAATTCGTACTGTTTAACACAGCTTTTCGCTATTTCACTTACGATCACCCCAACTCCTTTTGCGCCATGCACTTCAGTCTCAACTCCTGATCATAGTGCTAGGCTGCCATCCTCCATCTCCACATCATCCTTTCCTTTGCGCTCCGATACACACAGAATATCAAAGTGTCTTTCATACATTACATTCGCAATTCCTAATTCTTTACCATGCATACCTCTAACATTCCACCATTCATTCCTTGCACAGTCGTCAGCAACGGGGCTGTCTGTTTCGACCTTGACCGCCATTTGTAGCCAAGTCGATCCGAGGCAGTTGTATTCTTCTCTCGAGTAGTACCATAGCGAGCAGGCCGGTTACTGTCCAAATCGTGCCCCGGACGATGTAGCGTTCCCTACTATAGGTATCGTCCTACCACCGGACAGTTATTTTTCTACTGCCTCGACACGCAAGGAAGTCAGAAGTAGAAATATAGACAGAGTCAAAAAAGATATAAATAATAGAGGATATACTTACTGTATGGACATCTAAATGTACATACATACGTATACATTTTTCACTTACATAACCTTCAATCACATCACGTTTCAACCAGATTGCTCCTTACGCGATTCCTGACTCTTGTTACACGATCAATAAAAGCGGGTTTCCGACAAAACCAGAGAAGGCCGTGGATCTAGTGAGATGTAAAATATCTGAAATTGTGACGTTAGTAATTTCATTTATCCTATTGTAGTCCACATTCATAACTTTATGGTAATGTTTGGGTAAATATACATAATTTCACCCTAATATTTTTTTATCTAGACATGAACTCTAAGCAACTGAGCTACCGAGAGATTAGAATTCCATTAAACTTTATATGTATTTATATGTTGAAAATTTTTAATTGCGAATTTTTTATTTAAAAAATATATATCTTTAGCACGAATACAAAATTCGTAATTATGTTATATATAATATAATATAATTAAAATTAAATTAAAATTGCTTCTCAGGTGTAAAACCTTAGCGACGTTGATACACTTGATAAATGCACAACTAGTAACTGTATCTATGACAAACTCAACAACCAGATAACGTATAAACACAGATAAAGTTTATTTTGAATAGGATTCTAATCTCTATCTAGCTCAGTTGGTTAGAGATCAGGTCTAGATAATATGAGATCGTGGGTTCGAATTGCATTCGAGAGAATCTTTTTTTGTATTTATATAAATTTAAAAAATATCTCTTTATGGCGAATACAAAATTCGTAATTAAACACTTTTCATATGTTACTATCACCCTAAGTGAAATTCTTACGTTAGGCCATTGACCGCTATATATCATTCTTATTAAGCATTCTCTAATTACTTTGTGATTTTCTATTTGGTAAGTATAAATATTTATTTAACTCATCGTTGTATACCTTGATTTACTTATTTCTACCTTGAAATTAACCTAATGAATTATAAATATATCAATTCTAAATTTCATTACTGCACCATCGTACCGTAATAAGTAGAACTCTGGATAGTTGAAAACACATGCTTGGAATGTTGTCCATATCATAATAATGAAATAGCCCAAATTAATTTAGCATGTTATCCAACCCACTACTTACTGCATAACGACTACTATATATTCCTTTTTCAACGAGCTTGTCTCGAAAGTAGGGTTTTTCTTTGTAACATCAGATTTTAACGTGGAGTTTTTTTAGACTTTTCTGTGCATTTTTCTGTACCACTAACGATGTCAATATGATAGTCATATCGTTGTGTAATCCTTTGGAAGAATGAATTCTACAATGGTTACTGAAATTACATGATTTCCTTTTAGCGACACTCACTTACTAGAAATTTTTTCAACATTTACCGAGTACTGATACAACTCTCGTTGTCCTCTGTCTCTTCAGTTATATCGAAACATGTTAGTCTACAATTTCACCTGCCGGCTGTCGATACCTTCAAGCTATACTAATTGTATAACATTAACCTAGTGCCGGTTTGTACCACAGGTAATTTTATAATTTACAATTTGAATACAGTTGCTTCTCTCGAATTGTTTGATTCGTACGTCAACTAAAAGATTGAAATTAAATAAATCCATTCTACATATAAAATTTACTTACTTATGTACTTTATATTTATATACGTGTATAATTTGTATTTAATAACTGTTAGCCAGTTAATAATTAATTTTGCATTAAGCGAATCCTTCTACGCTATATTGCATAGGCATACCTATAATTTTTTTTATTTCACACTTTTACATTTCAAATAATTCTTTAAAGAGGCGTAACATGAGTCATGTTTCGTCAACTTTATTTCAAAATTTTCTATACGGTCAAATACATAGACAATAAGCGCCTAAATATGCTATAATTTCAAAATATTCTCACAGTCTTTTTTATATATTACATGAAGAAAATATCTGGTGCGGAACACAAAACCTTCCGACCTACAGTGAAAATTAAAAAAAAGAAATAATTTTAACAGTAATTAAAAATTATTATTAATTTTATAAATACACAAATAAAAAGTTTACCTTGAGTATGATTTGAACCTACGACCTGTACTTTGCTACAGAACTGCGATAACTAACTGCACTATCGAGATCCGACCCCAATAGATATAAATTTTGTCTTTATGTATGTAGAACTGATGTAAAGTAGGAAACATTATAAAAACAAAAACAATAACCTATGCCAGATGGGCGCCTAAAACTCCATGCCATATAGACGTAAATAGACATATAGATGCTAACTTAAAAAAATTCCAAAGCCCTCCGCTTCTGTAATACATTTGAAGCACTTTCAATCCTGAATTTCTCAACACCTAATTAGCTGCAGGAGAAAAGCACGTGCATACGCAGGCATGCACAAACACATGCACGCACAGCTACAAGCTGGCGCAATCCTTTCCGGCATCCACTGAGGTGCGATGCGTGTGACAGTTTGTGGGACTGGCGACTTATATTAGGCAGTATGTAAAGGATTTCTCCCGCATATCAACACCTTTTACACGCCTAACGAAAAAAGATATGGATTACTCTTGAGGCAATCAGCGGTATCGTCTAGAACAGTTTTTAAGTATGATAGTTAGACGGGGTTACTAGCACGTGGAGTTGTGGCGCTTTGTTGATACAGAGGGCGAAAATACGAGGCCAGCATTGCGACCAGTCGAAGTACTATTCTCAATAAACACGTGTACAATAGCTATAGGCTCGACAGTATAGCCGTGGTGTTTTAGAATGTATCTGATTGGCGTAAAAAGTGTGACTAAATGTATGGCATTAAAGGCGACCTTTTTAAAGAGAGATTTAGCAGCATGCCAATGTATTAAACAGAAACCCCATTGGCGAATTATCACTATTTGTGTTAATATAGTGACAATAACGGAGTCCCTACAAATCCCCAAAGCTTCAAATGTAGTAACAACATTAGGCTTGAATGCGCGATGCGAGGGACACTTGCACCAACGTGCAAATGGCGATAGCTATGCGTAGGGCAGATGGCCAGCTGTAAATGGAAAAGAACAATAGTCGAGGCGTTACTGTAGTAGGCGCAAAATAGGTAAGATGAACATCCCGGTCAAGTAATTGGGGGCATATGATGACTCGAGTTCTGGATACTCTCCTGCTTAGTGGATGTGTCACCACCACGGTATGGTAACTGATCTCACTGCCGATGGCGAAACGATTGCTAATGGTGAAGGGTGGGTTAGTGAGAGCCCTTTGGATCAAGCTAGTTACAGCGGCATTAGACCTTTATCCGATACCAAGGGAGCAAAACGACAGTGTTTGGTGCGGTTGCTTCCAGTTTCATATATCAGAAGGACTACCGCGTTAAAGGTAAGCGAATTGGTGTTATTACGAGCTGTAGTTATTATCCTGGCAGATTCCAAAATAAATAACAATCATGCGAATAAGTTTGATGAATGCTATGGAGTAGCGAGGGTGTATTAATGTGACAGTATGAATGATTATGAGGCGGGCGCGAATGTTGATAGACTTGCTAGGAAATTAATTCTTGTAATGAGGGCATTACTGTTGCAGAAAGGCCAACTGTTGAAATTGGATGATATGGCAGGGACAGAGGAGAGAGAGAGACAAACTTAAGGCATATGGGGTGCTCAGATGGCGACAAATACTTGAAACGTATTAGCGGCGAGTGTGCAAATGCTCTGAGTTATTTTTACTTACGTTCCATTTTTATATTTTTCAAAAGAGTGTGATATGAATTAATTTTATTATCAGAATATTATTTTTGGCCAATTATTTATTACTACTCGTAACAAGTTTTTTTCCTGTTCCGTAAATATACGTAACATACTTAAATACATTTACCAAGTGACCCAGCGTATGTTTAGTTTTCAAGTGTATTTTATATACAAACCGTGAAAGTTGTGAGAATGAAGCTGACAAGTAACAAATACCTTATACTGTAACCCTACATGGAGCAGTGGTCAGGTGACCAAAGTAAAACCATAATTGATACACCGTCCCTGAACTAGGTTAAACCATGTGTCAAAAGGTTTCAAAAAACAAGGACAAAAATGCATTGTAAGCGCCATGGTCATAACAACAGAAAAGATCGATGTGGTGCTGAGCTGTAAGTCAGCAATCGAGCCGCTCCGTGCGTAAACATATCAATGCTGTTATTTTTAATCGTTACATTTATAGCGTAATGTTTGCGGATAACTGCCCACCTTTCTTTCACGTGCCCACCTTCATTATTCATTATAAAAGCGTCTGTATCGTTCATACAAATCAATTTTACATACCGCTTCCGTTTTATCGATGTAATCCAGACAAACTGTGCGGTTTTATATCATTTAACTCTCATTTAAATATACTGCGTTCAATCATTTTTATACCAATTTCGTATTATTCAGCCAGCCGGTGTACATTTTGCAGTCATTTTCGCATTAACAATACCTACCAACATTTTGTACTCTGGTGAAAACCAAAGGAAATCCTGTTAGGTTCCTTTCTGGCGAAAACCATAAAACTATTCTCTTTGAGACTGTGGTCCCAAAACCACAGGCCTAAGGAAAACGAAAGTTTGTTACCTTTTCGAACACACTTGGTACCCTGCTTTCTGCAGTAAATAAACTAAACTAAATAGTAATATAAAGTGAACTCCTGCACCATCATCTCATTTCGTACAGTTTTGTTCAAAGAATTAATTAAACACATAAAACCGTACTTCCTTACCCATACCAGTACGTGTATTCTCCCTAGTAATCCAGTTTGTCGATCGTGTCGATACGCGATTTTTTTTTTTTTTATTGAAGTCGACCGAAATACTGAATTTCAGTCCTTGGCCTAAATCTATTTCATTCAAAGCTCATAAACTTCCATTTAAAACTCAAAACCTTTCTAACTAATAACTTTCATACAATTGATGGTATCACCTTAATGCAAATCTACACATTTTAACTAATATAATGAATTTAATACATGCGCCACTATTAGCACATTCTAGACATCTTAATTAAAATCACCAAACATGTATCTAGTGTCAGTGTTAATTAAAGAATTCCGAATCTATTAATTTACGTCATTTACTTTTAAAACTCACATCCACGTGTTTTAATGTAAAGTTCGTATCGCCGACATCACTAATTAAATCTTAGTTTTAATCACACCAAAGTAATCAATATACTAGGAAGAATAAATATAACGCAAGATAGTGTCGAATCTAGTACTTATCGGTGTTTGAAGTTATACGAATGAAACCCAGCGAAAAAATAAATATCACTAATTACAAGGTTTACTGTACTGCGCACTTTATTATTAGTTATCCAGAGGGATTTCATTTTTTGTTATAATTTTCTTTTATAATTGCATTTATTTTATATTTAATAAAAAATTATACTTACATTTATGAATTTACCTCCGCTGTCGTTAGCTTGGTGACAACCTCGATCATCCTCGTATCTAGCGGGTTTAAAGGCAAGATTATGAATAAAAAAAGATGAACCGATGCGTAATTTTGTTTGATTCCTATCCTTCGCTGCTTATAAATGCACCTCCAAATTGGACTTGTTGTCAAGAGGATAATTCTAGGGCATATTGCACAGTAGTATCTATAAAGACTTGGGTGGGAGGCATGTGTATCTGATGCCAGCCGGGGGGGTACCACCACCCTTACCATGGGCTCCTTAATATTGGGTCTCCGATTTTCTGAGCTCGGTAAGGGCTGCCTGTCACTTTTTTCTTCATCCTTAATCTATTCTCATCATTATTCTTCCTTCTCGCCCTCACTGTCTTCCTATCGGATTGAAAGTCCAATTCGATATCTCTCTATCCATCCTCCGAATTGTTCCTGAGTGTTTTAACACAATAGGCGAAATTTTTAGCCTATTCAGGTCCACAATTATTTAAAAAAACTCCGGAATTCTTTCTAGATTCTGTTATGTCAAAATATGATGACATGGCATTCCCTCCAGGTTTATGGTAATGCTTAAAATATATCGTCAATTGAAGAACTATTCCGTAAACCATTCACAAGATTCCTATTGAGATGTGTCAGCGAATATTCCAACATTCAAGGACAAGCTTAGAGAAATGCTATGAGCGTAATTTGGGCAATATTTGAGTTTAAACGTATAATCCAAGTTCGCGTATTTTTAATATTTGTCAATAAAATTAGTTCACCGGTTCACACCATTTTTTTAAAATTAAATCCTTAGTAAACATTCGAAAAACTACAAACAATAAAGCATAACCAAATTATTTAAATAAAATCATATTAAAATAGATTTCTTTAACAAGGTCATATCGTTTACACATATCCACCAGTTTTTTTAAAAGAAGTTAGTGTTCAAGTCGTATTTAACATACTATTTAATACAGGGAATATTTATTTGAATGTATCAGCAGGTATACAAGTTGACATATTTCTATGGAATTGAACTATTAAGAATTTTTTTTAGATCAATTATTTTACATTATTACGTTTAATATGTACAGGGTTAAAACTATTTATTATTAATTACAGGACGGTCTGGAAATACTAATTGCATAATTACGAAACTATATACAATATTTATAATTGATATTTACGAAATACTAGTTGAAATTATTATGTTTCAGAGTTTTTTGTACTTTCGGGCCCTCTTAGTAAAACAAATTTAGTTTCACTTATAATAGATTTTTAGCTTCGTAGACTAATGGCTTTTAGCAACGGTTTCGTTAAATACCGGCATACATTCCTTTCTTAAAAGCACGAGACACAACAAGCACTTTTCTTGCGTATTCGATAAAAGTTTGTGGAGAGAAGAAAATTCTGTAAGCTGTTAATCACCCGAAGGCAGGTGCCGTGTGAAATTCATATTTGGGCAAGAGTGGATTAATTCACAAAAGTATCTTATGGTGCTGTCTCACAACGTCTCTCAGCTGCAATATTGTAAGGTAACCATTTATTGGTTATATCAGTATATTTGAAATTATTTTGTGTTTATGTAGCTTGGATTTTATTCATAATTATTTACTGACTGGTTAGAATAAGTCACCGGATTTGTCAGATTTGTTTGTATTGTGGTTGAAGTTATGCCGTTAAATCGTTTATTGAATGAATAAAGGCAAGTTTGGCTTTCAAGAAATCGGTGCATTAACTACGTTGCGCTAACTATTACTAGAAAACAGAACAGTGTTTTTTTTTGCCTAAATTAAAACTCTGTACGTCAACCCCAATAACTATCCCCATTAAACTAAAATTATATAAATCATTCGGATCTATGAACCACTTTAAAAATACACTTACGCGAACTTTGAGCTCGATTAGTTCACGCACACACGAAGAGGGTAGTTTATTTCACCACTTACGTACCGGGGCTCTATTCTATCTCAATAAAATCGCCATCATTAAACCAATCCCTTCAAACCTCCCACAATCGTCAAAAATTCAAGAAAGTGCACGCATTTCGTACGGATTTCTCGTGCCACACTGAACCGAAAAACTTTCTCATCCGAGTTTTCAGGCGGCTAAAAATCTTTATTACTGCAACATTGGTATGCTTAAAGCTAATCTGTACTATACGAAAATGAAAGTGTGTAACAAGTTGTTGTCTTGTTGTATATCAACTGTATCACCACTGTACTGAAAATATCTCGTCGCCTCCAAAAGGGGGCATGACACAATTTATAAAACAAAATGTCGACTATAGTCTATAGCATTGTAAACTTTGTCTAAAACTAGCAATAGTGCAGGTCATCAGTACTCGTAAAATTTCCAAAATTCTAACAATATTGCACAAATATTTAACAAAGCGTCAAACACTCAATTGCCCACAAAGAATAATTTCTGTATATACGCTACAAAACTGATTAGTGAAAGCTTATTTACTGTAACTGTATATGTTTTGCATCTGGCTTAAAATAATAACATCCTTTATCTTACGTGATAAATGTCTGAGACTTGGCACAGTTCTCACTAAATTTTTTACATGTATTACAAACCTTATTGTATTCAGTAAATATTTATGGGGCGTAATTTTATATCTGGACCTCATAACAATAATAATACCGGAATATGAAGGTGGGTAGTGTTTTTAAACACGAGAACACTGGCGGTTTCTGAAGGAGATGGGAATGATAATTACATTGCTCTGCTATTGGTTTTACGGTTTTAGTTCTGGTAAAGGTAGAGGCTATTTTCTTGGTACGTAACATATTTTTTTAATTCCCTAGAATTTAAACGCTGTCTGGATTATCGCTACCACACTTTTGTAACCATTTATAAAATACCTTTTTCTCCTACGATTTGCGTGTGGGCGGACACGGCTACGCTGACGTCGAAAATCTGTTAACGATGTACTTATTTACGGAGGAGGATATCAAATTGATTATATGTTAGTTACAGATACTTAATGGTTAAAGTGAATTGGTTATTTCATAAATAATTAATTCTGGTTACCTTGTGTAAAGACTTTTTTTATACCACACCTTCCTGCTTTTAAAGATGGTGATCGGCGGTTCGGTCTGGGGATTTTTAGGGCACATTTCAGGAGGCCCGACGGTGATTAGCAATTCTAACTGCATGGCTTCGTCCTGGTTTCTACAGTTCTAATGTAGGGGCTTTTTCATGACCTGCGGTACTTTTGGTACTTCCGCAGACGCTCTGACGTAACTGACGCCGGTTGGGGTTGAAGAAGGTTCCATTGACGGCGATATCCTCTTTGGCCGCTATGGGATTCCATCTTCTTCCGTGGTGGAGATCGAAAAACTGTGCACCGGTAACACTGCTCGGTGCCAGTTTTCCGCCTCAAGTCCTCGACGCTGACTAGAAGGCAGGTGACGTGCTCCATCTCACTGGTATTCTTGGCGTTCTCTTTGGTTGGTAGATGAACCAGCACGGGAGGGTCATTGCTGCTTCATCCTCGAACAAAAATGGTCATTACCTTGCAGCGACAGTTCTGAGCTAACGTCGCCCTCACCGTGTTCATATACCTCATCAGCATCACAAGGCTGGATCCCGATTCCCTCGCTGTCAGCCTAGGCCCTTGTGAACGCGATCCCTCGCTGGGCCCCATTTCTTGTGAGAGGGCGGCCCAGTCCTCGTTATGACCAAGATTGTGTCACCATCTCCCCGGTATCGGCTATGGGGGTCGTCTGCTCATTCACAGCAGGGTTGTACGTGAACTCCTACACTGGCGTGAATGTGTTGAGGGTCGGGGGCATGGTTGTCCAAAGGACCATCGGTGTCTTCTTTCGCCTCTTGTTCTGCGTGATGAATTTGTTAGGGCTGGTGAATTTCCGGCTAGAATCTTCTTTCCTTCTCTCTTCGCTGACGGCGGCGGAGGTGGATGATAACGGTACTCGCTGGGTCTCAGCTATTGAGGCGACGTCTGCTGGCTTTGTCTTCTAAGTCAGTATCCTCTTCGGTAAGCTAAGCAGCGACGGTGTCGACTTCTGGGGTAGGCGCGGCGATGCCGACGCTTTTAGTAAGATGTACTTTAGTCTTGGGACCCGTACCTCGGAGTCACGCGAGTCTTGGTTATATTCGATGCGGGTGTAGGCGGAGGGCTTCTGTTATGATGTCACACTCTGACGTCCAAAATCTTCCAGTTTTTTTCTATTTGCAGTAGAAAGGATAAAATTGATTATCCGTTAATTGCGGATTTATAATAATTAATGTAAAAATGTTATTTAATAAGCAATTAATTCGGGTTAACTTATGTAAAAATGTCTACTCTACAATACAAGAAATCTGAAACCCATATTGATCGTGGAAATCCTCGTCGATGAACTAGTTTTGATCAATTCATGTCAAAAACCTTAAGTTTATATTTAAACGTTTAACATGGTTTGTCCAAAACTTAATTATTAAATTGTATTATTAATGGTTGCTGGATTGTGAATAAACAAAGCACTAAATTTTAATTCTATATGAATAAATTTAGCCACTCCCACATTTGATCAACATTTAAAATGTCTAAGTGAGCATGTTCCTATCTATACTAGAAATAGAAATAATGTAGGGAAGGTTGGTAATATAGGTGCATTGTTGACTTTTGTAATTATTGGGTTACTAAAAAGGTTTAAATTAAGCATTGTTATACCAAAGAACCATACTTTTATAAATTTATTATTTAGATTTCAGTTAGCTCTGAAAATTTGCATTTGGTTCATGGAATTTTTTAACATAACGTACCTATTTAGTTGCAATAAACAGATGAAATTAAGATTTAAGACATTGTTAGTTTCAAACACGAAGCGTACAGATGTATAAGAATGTTTTCTCAGAAAGTTGGCACCTTTATCGTCAGCAGTTTACTGACTAGTATATGTTCACACATCCTTCTTTTCAATTACTGAATATCTTCAGGCTGCGATAAAAATATAAGCAATTCTTTATTGTTGCTATTACTTTACGTAAGCTGAACATCAATTCTCGATATTTTCAAAGTAAAGCTAACTTTACGTGAAATCCTCCTTCTTGTTTCAATATATCTGAGAGATGGTAAACGTAGAAAAGAAAAGAAAAAGAAAAATTTTCATGCAGTTGCAGTAGCTTGTTATCATAATAAAAGCGCATATCTTGATGTACCAGGAATCATAAATTTTGAGTAACTATGCTTTGTTGAGATAATCAGCGGTATGCGAAAAGTGCTGTTTCGTCTGATAATTAATCAAGTCTTTAATTAGTTAAGTATATATGACTTTTTATTTTGAGGTAAATTTTTATAAATAAAGATAAAAGGATACCGAGAAGATATGAATGAAATTTGTATGCCGATTAATGGATGTATACTTGATCTTGGATGTTCTATCTGTAGCTGTCGCCTCTGAGTTAAGACTTCGTTCGATGTAGACTTATGGAAATGTTTGCTTGTCTTAATAAACATACTCCACCTATGCACGACTTCACCAAATTACATATTCATTATACAGTGTTTATGGTTACGATACTAATGAACCTGTATAGTCTTTGCTATTAACTACTAATTAATTAAGCTTTTATCACACTACTGTTAAATTTACAAATCTCTTAAGCCTCAAAAAAAAATATCCAATCAATTTTCTAAGAGGTCAGTGTTTCTTTAAATATTTCTCCAACGCCGTCTAAGATTAGAAATATTTGCTCGCGTGTCACTTTCATTACTAGAGAGGTTAATTATATTACTCAATCTATCACTATAAAACATAATAAGTATTTTTGACATCGCGTGGTAAAACGCATTATTTTAAGATGTACGCGAAGTTTTAACGGAATTGCATCATACGAGAAAAAGTACGCATTAAGTTGCCAAAGAATTAAATTTGTCACGCCACACCGCTACTGATGCTGTGGTTATCGCAAAGGTAATTGATGTATAATATCGTGATTGTATGATTTCGCGAATATAAAAAATCGCTAGTTATTTTATTTTAACGCTTCATATTTCTTCAAAATGTTAAGAATAGTTCTGGTTTACTCCTCATTTAAAAAAATTACTTTAATATAATGTATTAATCATTCAGTGTAAAAAAAGAAACTGAGAACGCATAAATTAATTAAAGAATTTCATCATTTTTTAAATCTTTGATTGCTTTAATCATGATATTCAGATACAGTCACCTTTTAAAACATTAACTCCATTTTATGGAAGTTTTTCGAGTTCCAATTTCTTGGTAAAAAAAAACTATGTTTACTTATATTAAAAAGGCGTGAACGGTTTCGATAGTACTTTCAGTTACACGTTAAACGTGTTCTAAAATTCTGACATTTAGTAAAGCGTAATAACTAGATCTTTAATAAATTGAATGTTTTTCAGCAGTTTTGACGCCCGGTCAAAATCTGTATTCTAAAGCATTAATGATCTATTTTAAAAAAATGAAACACTATTTTAAGTTTTAATTTGGGGTCGTGTTAATTGGGAATTAACTGGGATATCAACTACGTCGGCGAGTTCCTTTGTATCACAGAGCATTTTATTAAAAGCCTTATCCAAACGAAGATCCTTGAAAAATGTACAATTTTGCATTAGCTTAGTCTGTAGTAAATTATTATTATGTGCGAATCCGATATTGAAGGCTCACATTCCATTAATGTAAGTTATTTGACTGTAATCTCATTATATTTAGAATTTATATCAGTTCTACATACATAAAGACAAAATTTACATCGATTGGGGTTTGCATCTCGATAGATCACATGGTTAGAGCGCTACACTAGCAAAGTAGATGTCCTAGGTTCAAATCCTACTCGGGGTAAACTTTTTATTTATGTATTTAATAAAATTAATAATAATTTTTAGTCTGTAGTAGCTTGACGATCGGATTAATTTGACATCGTGCGCTTTGTCGAGTTTTCGAGAGCGCGTTAGCAGCAACAGCAACAAAACAACTCTAACCAACTCTAATCATGAATCACCGGTGTTCGAGAACTTTCCCGTTTTAACAAAAGACAGTTGTCACTGCTTAGGCAAACAACCTAAATTAAGAAACGGTCAATCAACGAAAAGGAAAGTACCCCAAGACCAGCAGCGAATAACGGATCCTAGCAACACGTAAAACTAGAAAGAGACAATACAGAATGAAGCACCGATAAGAAACAGCCACTGCCGGAAAAACAGACCAGTTACAAGCAGAGGACAGGCCACATCAAGACCCAGTAAACAGCACCGCCAAGGTGCCGTTTGTATTGTTTATTGAAATAAATAACAAAACTGCTCTCAATTCATTCAATCGAATTCTCAACTCCTAAGCCTTTTCCCGATGGAGTGTGAGACTACACTTACACAATAATTTCTGGCCCGAAATGTCAGGTTGCTATTAACAGCCATAGTCAAACATGGCAAACCCGTCTCTACCTCACCAACCCCCAATGTGACCATCCCCCTACACCTGCGACCTCAACCGTACCTACGCCACCACAGACTTACGCAACAGTGACTGTAAGACCAACGAGGCCGACAACCGCAGCCCAAACGTACGCAACCACCCGCTCACACACCACATCCACAACATCATCTACCTCAATCTCCACCTACATATTGAATTTGCAATATACCTACATTCATAAAACAACTCTTCCAATCCCTGCTGCCCCTTAACCTACCGTAGTCTGTACAAAAATTCAACCACAACCACACCGATCTCCTCATCACCAGCAATACCTGTCCACGAAACCCAAACCAAGATCAACATTCCGGAATCCCATCTATAACACTTACCCAACTCACCGAACCCAGACCATCCTCCTCCACCACTAATCCTAAACCAGTTTCCTTTTCTTGTGTCACCCGCGAGGTTGCCCATGATGTAGCCACCAATGAGATTATCCAGGCCATAGACATCTTGCACGTATCCCGATCCATCCGTATTGTTTCTAAAACCACCAACCGCTCAACATCCTTAATCCGTATCCTCATCTACCCCAAAACCACCCTAGGCTGCCTGCTCGAACGCGGAGTCTAGATATTCTCCAGACCCTACATCTGCGAGCCTCTCCACATCCCCAAACCTGTTTCATCTACACCTAGTTGGGCCACCAAACAGTAGAGTGCCTCACGCGAACCTTCAAATGCCCGTCATGTGGCGGTAGCCACAAATCCCGATCTTGCAACTCCTTCTCCACGCCAACGTATAACAACTGCGGACGCTCTCACTCAACTTTCAGTTTCGACTGCGAGAAGCGCCGAGAGATCACGGCAGTATATCCGCAATTGAAACCCAATCTACAACCGACTCCTCCTCGGAACCCGACGATCCTACGCATCGACCAATTCCTTGAAGTGCTCTTCTTTGCTCTCGTGTTAGTCTGTCCTGAGAAGCGCGAGCGGATCATGAAACCCCAACCTAGACTCACCACAGAACATAGACGGAGCAATACGAGAACTTATACACCTCATAACCGACGCAACAAACACAGCAATACCGGCAAAAATCAGAGATATTAACAGAAAACTACTTCCTCCCCACATACTAACCATGATCAAACAAAAAGACCAATATACAGACAATTTATAAAATACCAGACCAATCTCTCAATACAGTCTACAAGAGACTCAACGCCTACATCCGACTAGAAACCAGCCGCATTACACAAGAGAACTGGATACAAATAACCTCCAACCTAGGCCACAGAGACGGCCATAACTTTTGGCACAAATTTAAAGCCCTTACCAAATTAAAGACAACATAACGCTCCCACCGACTGATATACAAAACGCTATCCCTAAACATCCCAATTCACTTCGTATAACTTCCTCTTTTATACCTGCCTGACAGGTCTGTGAAGGTCACAATAGGTACAACCACACTTGAACCATTTAGACCAACAGCAGCCGTACTTCGAGGTTCTGCCTTAGCCCCACTGCTTTACTTAAATTATGCACACGACATTCCACTACCTACGAACCACAAGGTGGTTCGTACGCCGATAACACCGCCATATGAGCGACTAGGCGAGAAAGCGAGACCGTAAATAGGCTTCTCTCACAACAACTCCAACAATTCTCCAACTGGGGCAACCAGTGAAGAATTACTATCAACCCCAAGAAAATACAAACAATACTATTTCGACATCCCAACCTAACAAGTCAACCTCGACAATCTAAAGAACACCTTAACCTACCAATGAGAGCCGTACAACTTCAACTCAAGACACAAATTAGGAATTACCTTCTCCAAAACACTTAACTGGGAAGACTTAAAGGTGACTCTAGACAAGGTATTCAACCGCGCAAACCTGTTCAAAACCATCCGAGGACACGACAAAAGCTGCCACCTCAAAAACTTGCAATACACATACAAGACATATATAAGACCATTACCACTCTTCCGTGCGCCATTGTACGCCACCCTCAAAACCAATAACCTAAAATCCATCGCCGCCTGTGAACAAAACATACAGAGACTGCACTACAGACATCCCAACATTAGGAGGACCATAGAAACAGGAAACATACAACCCATCACATACAGACTTAAGACACTACAAACCAAATACACCTACCTCAGAATTCACAACGAAAAAGCCGCTACCAAAAACATTCTGAAAATCTCCTACACAGACGCTTATGCAACCCGAAACTCAACCACTTCTCGACTACTGACACAAGTGCTAAACGACATACCAGCACAATTCGACAGAATCCTAGACAACACCCCCTGCCTACTCCACTAACCCCTATTCCCCATGCTAAAATGATGACGACCACCGCTCACCGAAATAGTCAACCCA
The DNA here is from genome assembly GCA_036346205.1 of Vesta saturnalis. Classification (NCBI taxonomy): domain Eukaryota; kingdom Metazoa; phylum Arthropoda; class Insecta; order Coleoptera; family Lampyridae; genus Vesta; species Vesta saturnalis. The sequence goes on along the minus strand of JARFJB010001161.1, from coordinate 1,051,526 downwards.
TAACTAATCAAACACGCAACCATCGTAACAGACAGTACCACCATATACACTAATAGTTAATTAATTATAATAAAATAACACTTTTTTTTTTTTACCACACAAAACATTCCAAAATTGAAACCATAAGCAATTCCAGCACTAAAACATACAAAAGCAGGACCCAGGGCTGAAGAGAGGAAGATCCCTAAACTGTGTGCAGAAGAATAAAACATAGGCTATTTACGTAAGTAATCCATAAGCAAATAAAAAAGAACGATAAAAACAGATTTTTACAATAACGGAAGAATACATATTTCTCGAATACCCAGTCCATAATACAGCGGCTAGCACGTTAGTAATAGAATGCTAATTGAAGATGCATCACCAATTACTGAATAAAATAAAATTCTAATTTGGGCCTATAATATAACCTTTGTAAATACCTTTATTTTGTTTTGTTTATTGCATTGGCCCAAAAATGTCCATACTAAGTATTCTATACAAATCAGTAATCAATGAGTTATGCTACTTAGTTTCTAATTTTTGATGTGTCGATGCGCGTTTTACTGCGTGTGATGGGTCCGATATAGGTAGATGTAGTTTGAACATTTTGAACACCATTTGTAATTGGTTGGTTGTTGGAACTCGCGCCAATGTTAATTACAAATAGGCGATATTCTCGAATTATAATACCTCTTGTTAAGTGCCAAAGGTCTCTTCTCAATTTCCATAGCCTCTCGTATGACACGCTCATTGAACATGTATGCAGCAGCGAGTAATTTAATGTTGGCTGTGTTTATTTTGTGACCAGTATCCATGTGATGGCAAGTCACGGAAGAAGATGTGTTGAACTGTTTTATTGCCAAGTTGTGCTTTTGTGCTCTCATGTTTAATCTTTGATTCCTCTGTCCTATATAGGAGCGACAACATCCAGAACAAGGAATTTCGCATACTCCTTGGTTTTCACCAGGCATATGATCTTTCGCGTTTCGGAGAACTTGTCGGAGAGGATTATTTGGTAATTCGCAATGGCGGATGTGTACATGGAAGATTTTGAAAACCAAGCTTTAAGTTCAACCAACCTTTAACCTAAATGTTGGTACAGATACGAGGACAACACATTCGTGGTTTGGCCTCACAGTTTAAATAACTTGGATGAGCTTATTCAACATATCAATAACAAACATCTAAACATCCAATTCACAATAGAAGCTGAATATAATAAGAAACTATCTTTCTTAGAGGTATTGATAGAAAGACATGATGGTAGAACATTCTAACACAAATTATACACAAAAAAGAGACACTCAAATAGATACTTAAACGCCAAATCACACTACCATCCATGGCAACCTTACGGGATAATCAAATCTTTAGCAATCAGATCCATCCGTCTATCTGACGAAGAATTAAAAAATGACGAACTCGACAAATTAACAAAAATATTACAACAAACCGGTTACCATTTAAAGAAATGTAATACCATCATCAAGAAATAATCAAATCTTGCACAAACATCTTTAAAAACTGTCGATGAACCCAAAAAATTAGTTATTTTGCCTTATGTAAAAGGGGCCACTAACAGAACTGGTAACAAACTTCCCAAAAATTCGAAGATTAAATATGAGAGCACAAAAGCACAACTTGACAAATCAGTTCAACACATCTTCTTGCTAAGCTTGCCATCACATGAATACTGGTCACAAAATAAACACAGACAACATTAAATTACTCGCTGCTGCTTACACGTTGGATGAGTGTACCATACGGGAGGCCATCGAAATTGAGAAGTGACCTTAACAAGAGGGATGATACTTTGAGAATATCGCCGATTTGGAAGATTATAATAAAAAACAGGATACACATTTACAGGAATTAACACTGGTGAGAGTTCCGACGACCAACCAATTACAAATGGTGTTCAAAATGTTTAAACTATATCTACCTACAACGGATCCATCGCACGCAGTAAAACGCGGATCGACACATCAAAAATTAGAAACTAGATAACCTAACTCATTTACGAGAAATTGTCAATTCTTGATAAAGAAAACGAAGAAGTTTTCGAAATGTCGATTTATTAATTGAATTACACGAAATAAACTCTAAAATGAATTTTATTATAAATTCGTGGAAACATAATTTTTATTAATAATGGGTTGGTCCCCCCCCCTGTTGGTTACATACTCCTCCACTTGTCGTGGCATCGATTCTAGCACATGGTCGATGTCCTCTTGAGGTATTGTGTCCCAAGTAAGCTGTAATTCGTGCTGTAGAGCTTGCAGCGTCTCCAGAGGATGCTGTAAGATTCTCAGTCTTCTCCCCATGATTTCCCAAACATGCTCGATGGGCGACAGGTCAGGATATCTGGGTGGAATTGACAAGAGATTAACATTATCCTTAGAAAATCGGTCTAACGCGGATCAACACCGAGAAACCAGCAGTACATATATATATATATATATATATATATATATATATATATATATATATACTGGATCCTTATTGCATTTTCATAATGTACATAAAACATAGATAGCTTTTAACGTCAGCCTCATAGACATCCAAATTGGTCAAAACTCAAAATTCCTTTCTCATCAAAATTTAATTTAATATCAACAATAAACAATTAACACCACAAAAGAAATGGGCAGGTACGCTACAAATACTTAAAAATTCTTAAAGTGAGTGCTCAAAATGCCTTCCGTCGTTACGTTCACATGTTGCAATTCTATACATGAATGATCGCCTTATTCCATGTAACAAATCTGGAGTTATAGCTCTGTAGGCTTCACATTAGTACTAAATTATTAATTATTACTAAACTTTACCTCATCGCTGAATAAAACAAGACTTATAGAATCTAATTTTAAATTAATCTGCTCTCGAACAAAATTACAGAACTGAAGTCCTTTGGTGCTGCAGCATCAGCATTTTCGGCATTCCCCAAAAATCAGTATCATGTCCGTTCTCTTATCGTTTGAAAACATTTTACAGTGAATACAAACGAAACAACTTGATGACACCTATCAAACTACTAAATAAATACTTGGATTCCTGATTCAATTTTTTGATCCCAAAAAACACTGTGGCTCTAGTAAAACGTATTTTGGGTTGCATTTTTACCTGGTCAGGATCGTCATCTTATGTGAATAACCCTGAGCTAGTCGCACTCAATCGTAAACTGTATCTACCTTACCATTTATGATGTTATATCATTAACAAATGGATGATTACAGTCATATTTGTGTAAGTGATGAGAACCTGCAATTTATCAGTTTTCGCACAATTACTACATACGACCGATTATATCGAGCCAATTATAACACATGGAGGTCTTAGGTTCAAGTCTCACTTGAGGTAATCTTTTATACATTAAAAGTTAATTTTAGACGTGTTAGTGTAATAATTACCATCGTATGTGAATTCAGATTCGATCAACTACCTTCATTATTATAAATTTTGAATAATTTGATGTTTTATATCAAGAGCATTTTAAAATATGTTTTTTTGTAATAAGTTTTGACAGAAAACAATATTTAGGTTATATATGTAATATAATAAATTAGGTTATAAATATGAAATATCAGAAAACTTAATAGTAAAAAATGAAATAAATTTTTTTTTTGTTTTTAAAACCAAATAGGTTAATTAATTAATGAATTGTTGAATGTCACGTGTTTTATTAATAGAATTCTTATTTTTAATTGTTTCAAACATTTCTAACATTAAACGTTTATGATTATTATTTTCTAATTGTAAATTTTTAATCTAATAGAATAAATTAATGAATTCTGTCAGTGGAATGTTCACTTATTGCACGTGAAATTTGATTTCAGCTATTGCCACTTTTATGTTGCGTTAATTGGTCTCCGAGGACTCTACAGGTTTGTCGAATATATTCTTTAGCACAGTTTAATAAATCTGTATCTGATTTAGAATCAGAGTATTGACTCTCGTGTCCATCTTTCCGGGCAGCAATGGTTTACTTTAACCGATGCGTGTATTCCACCTGGGTGGCTACACGGGTCATGTTCTCCACACCCATCCCAAGTCCATAAATACCCCCTAACCAACCTATCCTACCCCAAACCTGACCCTTAGTACAATGGCTCTTACAATCGGAACCGTTAACGCAAGGGGCATTCGACGGAAGCGCCCCTTACTGAAAAACCTATTGACCAACGATAAGATACAAATAATAGCCATAACAGAAACCAGACTCCACCCACGAGGCACACTTAATATCTCCCAATACAACGCATTCCTTAATAACAACCAAATCCGAGGAACCCGAGGTACACCGCTACTAGTTCACAACCGATATCCCTCAACCATCTACATTCTTCCACCACATTTGCAACACCTAGAATGCGTAGCAGCAACGATACACCTTCCATGCACTTCAATCATTGCCATATCATACTACAACCCACCAGGAATAAACACCCTATCAGAAGAAGTTCTCGAATATATTTCTAACCTCCTAAACGCTGTACTATTAGGGGACCTCAACGCAAGACACACACAATTCGGCGAAATAACTACCAACCACAATGGAATCCTCCTAGCTAACAACCTTCTCCGCCTGCCACTCTGGCGAGCTATTAACACAATGCCCACATTTTTCAGACACCACAGAACCTCCATAGTAGACCATATTATTTGCTCCGAACCTCTCATCCAATACTTACACAAGCAATGCCACTTAAGTACCACCATTACTTCGGACCACCTACCCCTGTTCATCAATACCACACTAGGACCAGCCCCTCCACCTACTCCAACTACAATCACAAGACGAGACTTTAAAAACGCAAACTGGGACCTATTTAACGAACAAATCACGAACAACCTACCCGAAACCAACATCGACACCCCACAGAACATAGACGACGCCATACGTGAACTTACACATTTAATAACAGATGCAACAAACACAGCCATCCCGACAAAAACTATACAGATAAAAAAAACCACTCCCTCCACACATAGTAACTATGATCAAAGAAAAAAGACGAATATACAGACAATACCTAAAACGTAGAGACCCAGTTCTCAAAACAGAATACAACAGACTAAATGCACACATACGACTAGAAACAAATCGCTACAGACAAGAGAACTGGATACAAATAACCTCCAACCTCGACTTCCGATACGGCCCAAACTTTTGGCACAAGTTTAAGGTCCTCCAAACAAAAAACAACGCCACGATCATACCTACTAGACCCCCAAGGAAACACGATCACCTCCGACCAAGAAAAAGCCGACCTATTCAGCCTACACCTACAGAACAGATTCACCACCCACGACGATCCACTATTTGACAATGACCTCAAAACCCAGCTCGAACAAAACCTCGAAAGACTAAGACTAAGAAACGACGCCCCTCACATCCTAACACAAGATAACCTAGAACCAATATCTCCTGACACAGTAATAGACATACTACAAAAAGGCCGAAACTCAGCCCCCGGGCAAGATGGCCTCAACAGACTCATACTACGACACATACCACGAAACGCCATCACACAACTCACACAAATATTCAATAAATGCCTATCCCTCTCATATTTCCCAACACAATGGAAATCAGCCCACACAATCATGAAATCCAAACCACATTCGGACCCCACACAACCTTCCTCATATAGACCGATATCACTTCTAAGCTGCATAGGCAAATGCCTTAAAACAATTATATCAAGAAGACTCAAAGACTTCCTCGAAGACAACAATTCCATCCCGAACAGCCAATTCGGCTTCAGAGCCAATAGATCATGCCACGACCCCCTAGTTAAACTCTACACTGAAGTATCCAGATCCCTCAACCAACAATCCTGCTGCCTAGCAATATTTCTTGAAATAAAGCAGGCTTTTGATAAAGTCTGGCACAGCGACTAATTCACAAAGCCCAAGCCCTCAATACCCCAAACCACTTCATCCAACTCCTACTTTCATACCTATCAGACAGGATAGTGACGGTCAGCATAGGCTCAAGCAACTCCCAACCTTTCTCACCAACAGCAGGAATACCCCAAGGTTCAGCATTAACCCCTCTTCTCTACCTCATATATGCACACGACATTCCTCAACCCAATAACCAAGACACAACAATAACCCAATTCGCAGACGATACAGCCATATGGGTGACCAATAGAAAAAGTCAGACCGCCAACAGACTAATGCACCAACAAATACAGTAATTCTCAAACTGGGCCAGTGGAGAATCACCATCAACCCCAACAAAACACAAACCATACTCTTCAGACACCCCAACCTCACAAGACAACCGCGGCAGTCCACGGACAACATTAACTTACGAATAAGGGACGTCCAACTACAACTACAAGACACGATAATATACCTAGGATTGAACGTCTTGACAACCCTCAACTGGGAACAAGACCTCAAAGCCGCCCTAAACAAAATACGAAACCGAGCAACCATGCTCAAAGCACTAAGAGGACACGACAGAGGCTGCCACCCCAAAACATTACAACATACATACAAAACATATATAAGACCAATAATCGACTACCGCGCGCCATTGTATGCCTCCCTGAAAACCAAAAACCTCAAAACCATTGCCTCCTGCGAACGTAGCATACTACGACACATCCATAGACTACATTACAGATTCCCCAACGACCTGACAATACAAACAGCAAACATAGAACCTATCACAAACAGACTAAAAACATTACAGACAAAATACACAAACCGCAGAGTACACGGAAACACAGACGCCACTAAAAATATACTCAAAACCTACTATACTACCAACAGACGACGCTTCCATCCAAGAAAACCGAAAAGAAAGCCAAAACACCTACCAGCACTCCTAACCCAACTACTAGACGACCTACCACAAGACTTTAACGCAATCCTCGACGAAACTCCTCTCAACCTCCGATAAAACCATACCCAAGTCCCCCATGCTATCATGATGACGACCAATGCCCACAGAAATGGCCAATTCTAAAACCCTCAACACACCTCATACACCAACCACAAAACACACCACACCAGTAACAACACAAGCTTTACCACTAAACACAACAAAATTGAAACCAAACAATTCCAACATAACACCACTCCAAAAAGAAGAAAACCCAGGGAGAAGACCCCTAAACTGCCCGCAGAAGAAGACATCAAATAAGCAACATATAAGCAAAGAGTCTAAAAGCTTAATAAACGATCTAAAAAAAAAAAAAAAGAAGAGTATTGTAGGTAATTCCTACGTTTTAAGTTGACATCTAAACCAAATCAGGTACGGGTAAATATCTAACAGTAAATCCATTTATCAGTGGTTGAACAAGTTTATAATGAGGTATTTAATATTATGCATTATGTAGCTGCAAACTAATTGTACCCGACAATTTGAGCGGATCACAACAATTACACAAACTATTTTGAGGAATCAGTATAGGATGACAAAAAGGAAGAACTACAAACCATAAAACACCACTGATACATAAATGTTATTAATTATGGCATACTCTTAGACATTAGAGTTATTGGTAGCTATAATACACAACTTCTAGGAAGGCACTATTAATATCTTTACAATAAAAAGCTTGCAATTTAGGTGTAAGATTTAAACTGAAGTATGTATTTCGCCTACGACAACAGGATATATGGAAATATAAGTTATACCTTTTAAATGTAGGTTAAAATTAACACTTAAGAAATATACAGGGTACCATCATTATTTTGTTATAATGTAGCTTATGATTGCACGTAATTCTTAATATAGAAACCAAATTAAATAAAAGCCAGTATGTATCAATACATTGATTTGTTGAGGGATGATCCATCTGCAGTCTTATAGCCATATAGGAAAATGACTTCTTAAGGTGAGAATTTTGGCGAAAAATGTTGGTAGTCAAAAATTAGTCTTCTGTATACAGTATAGTCTAGATGTGGTTTATTACAATTTTTTTTGTTTTGTTTTATTTTGAAAAAAAGGAGTACATCACTTAAATCAGAACCTTCACTTCGCACACAAGAGTCAATTTAATGAACACAATTTTAGATGACGTTGACAAGTTAAGTGTGATATTACAACTGCTGCTTTCAATGCTTAATGCATTAAGGCTTCGTGGTTTGTCCGTATAGGTTAACAATGATAAAACGGAGTTAAACCGCAACTAAGAATTCCATTTCGTCTTGAAGGCTTTTCTTTCAGTAACTCAATAGGGTCATGTACCACCGTCTTGTGTGAAACGTCAGTTGATATAAATCGGTAACACTCACTAGCGGCGGTAACCGAATATTTGACATTATTTTAAAAGAATAGTGATCCTTCCGTGCACCAAGCAAAGACCTGTAATGGATAACATGTACACTATTGCCTCTCCAAAAATGATAATTTTTCTTATTGATATATCCCCTCGCCCAATTTAATAAAGAGCATTTTTAAGGTTTCTCTAACAGTTAAGCTTAGGCTTAAGTAACAATGTCACAATAGCGGTGGTCTAGAAGTACTTATTCTTGAACACAAAACACGCTAAATTATCCTTTGTTAAGTCCTACTTCTTGAACATGACGCGGGATCGATAAATTAGGAACTTCTCTAATGCTGTCTCTTACAGCGTCAGTATTCTCGACACTTTGATTTCCACCCGTCCCAAAGTACTGATTCTGATCAAATTTCAACTAAATTGGTCCATTTGCTAAATTAAATTCAAGAAAACCAAACAATAAGGGTAAGTAAATAGTAGAATAAGATAGGATTCGGTAGAAAATGTATAAACAAATTAATACCAGATGAATTAATGAAACGGAAAAATATAGGCATTTGAAGCTTGAACTCTGAATTAAAACAACTAAGTCTAAATAGTTTCTGTATGGCGTCCATCTCTTTCGATGAATGCAATTGCTCTCCTTGTAAGTTCATCCACAGTAGCACGTAAAACATTTTCCTTATACATCTAACTATTTCTTATACAAGCTCATCCAGGTTTGCAAAATGTTTATTATTATATAAGTTTTGTTATTGTTCGAAAATCTACCAATCCATTGGTTGTTGAAATTTTGATTAAGCCACTCAGACACAATACTAGCACAATGACCTGGGCAGCCATCATGCTGATATCATGCACAAACCCTTAAATCCAATGACTGCCCTTCAAGAAATCCCGGAACATGGTTTTGTAAAAAATCCAAATATATAATACCATTTCAATTTTGCCTTAAAAATATGGCCCCTGCAAGCTTCCATTGTATATACCATTCCAAACTTTTATTTTTTGGTAGTATTGGCCGCTGTGGACAAGAACAAAATTTGGATTATTTACTGACCACCATGTATAATTTTGGAAGGAAACGATACCGTTCATTAGTAAAAAAAATGTTGCTTGCAAAGTTCCGGTCTTCCTCTATTTGGCCTTGAATCCAAAATGAAAAATCCAATATCTGATCGTAATCCCAAAAAACTTGTTGTAAAATAACAATGAACCTTTTATTTTACTAATAAATAGATTTTTGTTGTGAAAAATATTATTTAATTTTTTTTACGCTTTTACAAATAAGGTGATTTAAACAAATTCTGTTTGTTCTGAACCAGAATGCAAGAAATTATTTTATGAAATAATATCACTGAATGCCCAAAAACTCATTGATCGACGTCAATGCCTTTATATGTCCATTTCTCGTTTAAATGGTATTTGTTATGTAACATTTCCTGAATTTTTCAATTAATTGTTACCAAATACTTAGGCTAGTACACTTTAATTCAATTTTAAACCAAAAACTGAAATAAATTAATATTCGACACCCCTGAATAACAAAAATTTACAACTTCTCGATGTGTTCATATCTAGATATGCCCATAAAAAATAAGCGACTATTTCCTATAACCCTTTTCGATATCTTGGAAAATAAGGGCATTTTATTGAAAACATTTCTATTATACATCATTTCCCACCAATTGATACGCCACTGGTAGAATCTGTCTAGTGCATATTTAGTTTTATGTGATGCACCAACTTTTATCTGGAATAAAATTTTCTGAGAAATCGATATTAAGAAAGTTTTGCTCATCGATCAAACTCTTTGGACCAAACTGTATAGTAATTCTGTCAGGGAAGAAATAGATACCTAAATTCTTCATTTTCTATTCAGCACACAATCCGTTTATACAGTGTGTAAGACAAAGGTTTGTTTGAAATTTTGCAGTCATGTCGATAGGTAAGTCATTTTTTTATGAATACTCAATGGATGTAAGCTTTGCCTACATCACAAACAGGGCCAGTTCTTGATGTTTTGCTTCACTTTGGAAAGGAAAGGAAAGAGATTACCTGTTTCATTCCCTCCTCAAGGGGGAGGGAAGAAAGTTACTAGAACAAGTTGTTCAAAATAACAACACAAAATGCGTATTATTCAATTATATTTTTGAGTCTCCTCAGTAGAAATATTTGTTCACTTTTTATTTTTACTGTTGGGGAAAAGCTGCAATTGCTATTGAAACGTTTAATAGAGTATTAAAGTTTCATAAGACCAGCCTTGAAGCACGAGTTCAAGTTTTAAAAAAACGGGTGACGTAGCCACGAGTTTTTTTATTTTTTTGTTCTTTTATACCGTTTTTAAACAAAAAATGTTACTTTAGTTGATTTAGGGATTTTTGGTAACGTGTTAAGCTTAAAAGTGAAAAATTGATCTACTCTCCTTTTGTTTTATCTAAATTCTGTCACAAAACACGAAAATGCAAGATAAGCACGATAATCTTGCATGTACGCCCCCTGGAATACGTGAAATTACGAAAAATACGGTCGCGAATTTGCTCACATCAAAGTTTTCCACTGGATGCATCCTGCTTTTAACACATTTTGTAAGAGTGAGATGCATGACATAATCCCGGATCAAGCTTAGCCAAGCTAAAAATGTTCCGTGATCTAATGGTTATAATTACATCGGAGATGATGAATGTTTATTAAAGAATCAAAATGGAAGGAAATTACAAAAAGCTTGTAAAATATTGAGAATTGGCCCTGTTTGCGAAGGCGTAGTTCGCGAGTTGTCATTTCGCATACCAGTTGAGTATTTTTAAAGATTATCAATCTCCAATTGTTATAACTATGCAAGAAATAAAATGGCGAAAGTAAGGGTGTCTACATCTTGAACGCGGCACACTATATAAAATAATTTGATATTTTACCTTGATTTATAATGTTATCAATCAAAATAAATACAAAGAAAGTTTTGGATTTTCGACCCATAAAGAACAATTTGATAAACGTTACATAACTTGTGAATTTAGGTAAATTATAAATAACGTGACAACCGTTGCTTAAATGTATCTACACGCTAAAATGGGATTACAACTTGTTTGAACGTATGCTGAGCCCAAACGCTTGACTTCAAAGCTGCCTGGAATCGAACCGTTCGGAGGACCATACGGCCAGAACCGATAATACTAAACTTACAGGCTATAAGCAATCTTAAAAATATAATTGTAGTAATAGTCATGAATGATGTAATTAATAGTCATCAAACATATGGTATCAATTAAAATATTTACTTGTTACATTAAGGTTGTCGCGTAAAACAGGACGCACATTATCGCGGAACGGAATGGATCGGAATGGAACGGAAATTTTAAAAAGTATATTATCAAGTTAGAGTCCGCACACTACCGCGGATCGGAACTGCGAGGATTGGATCTCGGAACGGAAGCGAATCGCTGGGATTACTTACTGAGCGAATTTCTTCCGTTGTTCCGCAGCCCCCTCCAGTTTTCAATCGTATGTTTTCAAAATATGCACGACACACAAGCATTTTTAAATAAGACAGGTTGTTTCTCGTACGAAATAAATTAAATACTAAATGACAAGAGCAAGTTATTTGTATTAACATTATATTGTCAAACAGTTCTGTGTGTGTTGATTTAAAATGAATGAAGAACAATTAATCAATTTAATTCGTGAGTTTCCATATCTTTATTTGATGAGTGATAAAAATTATCATAATCAACAAATGAAAGAAAATGCATGGGATGAAATTTCTCGAGAAATGAAAATGCCGGGTAAATAAGTTATAAGCATTCTAACCATATTTATTGTTATAATATAACCATTTTTTGTTGTATAAAAAAGATTATTGAAATTGTCTTCGGACTCTCAGAGCTCGTTCATCTTGCCAAGGGACAAGACCTTCAAGCAAATTGAAATATTCTGCGAATGTGTCTCGAATATGTATTGCATCACGAGTAGAATTTGCTCCCATATTTCTCAGACTCTGTAATCCTTGTGGCACTTTAGATTTCTCTAGCTCACCAGGTTGCCAAGAACATTTATCATTTCGTAAAAAATTGTGCAAGCAAGTACCTGCCATAATTATCATGTAAAGATGTTCAGGAATAACGTTTAATGTTTTGAAGAAAATTCTGAACTTTTTACAAAGTAGCCCAAAGGCGTTTTCGCTACATCGTCTAGCTCTGCTATGTCGGTAGTTTTTTTAATATTGTTGTTTCGTAGTTGAACTCCAGGATATGGACGCATTAGATTTGTACTTAGAGGAAAAGCTTCATCCCCTACAATTACATGAGGCATCAAAATATCACTTCCAGGCAACCTTTTTGGTCCAGGTATTTTCAATGTACCACCATTCAAAGGTCTTCCTAATGTCGAATTTTTGAAAATCCCTCCATCGCTATTTTTGCCGAAAGCCCCAACATCAACGGTAATAAATCTTAAGTCAGCATCGACTAGCGAAAACAGGCCCACACTAAAATGTTTTTTATAATTAAAATAAGTTGAGCCACTGTTTGGTGGCTTTTCCGTTACAACATGCTTCCCATCCAAAACCCCTGTACAGTTTGGGTAATTCCATTTTGTACAGAAATCTTTCTCTGTATTTTGCCACTGTTCAGTTGATGGTGATGGCATCACAATGGCATGGAGTTTTGACCAAATTTCAGCACAAACTTCATAAACGATGCTTCGAACTGTAGATTCCCCTAGTCTGTAGCTAAACGCCAAACTAACAAATGAATCACCATGTCCCAAAAACCTGAAAAAATATTAATAATTTGGTCTCTTTTCAGTCGATGATTGTAAGAAGAAATGGAAAAATTTGAAAGATTGCTACAGGAAGTCAAAAGCCAAAAAACGCGGTAAAAGTGGCGATTCTGCAGATTGTATCCCAAAAAAATGGAAATATGAAGATGAAATGAATTTTCTTCTTCCGAATCTGAAGGAAAAGTTTCAAAAATCAAACATAGATTTCTCTACTGATGATCCAATGAATGAACAAAATGAAAATTCTGAAGATGTAGGTGTTGAAAGTTCTGTCGGTACTCAAGATGCATTTGATGATACGGCTGTTTTGTCACCTCGCCCAGAAAGAATATCATCACCTCGATCAGATAATATACTCTTAACACCTAGTTCTTCAAATACATCAACTGTCTCCAAACCAAAACGCCTCCCAAAACCTGAATCAGCAGAAGTGTTACAACAGTACTTAGAAAACAAAGAAAAGCGCAAAAAAGCGGATCACTTAACAAAATTTTTTGAATCCGCTGAAGAAACGACACGATATTTGCCTCCTGAACTACAAATTGAAGTAAAACATTGAATTTCAATGTTGCTTTATGAATTCAAGCTGGAAGCAATGAAAAAATCAAGTTCAAATGCTGATGTGGGTTAATAGTACTGAATCAACAAACTCTAATAACTATTCAATAACAATTGATAATAATATTTATACAAATTTGTAAAATAAACATTTATAAAAGTATGTACTTACTTTAATGTCAACGCCAACTTTTCTTCCGCACTTATAGCTTTTCGAAATGTCGTATCTTGTTTCCGAATATCCAGAATTTTTAACAAATCGTAAAATTTTTCGCTAGACATCCGGAAATACTTGAAAAATGTTTGCTCGTCTTCCAATAGGTCTGGGAATAGATGATGAAATTCGCCATATTCTTGCCTTTTCAAGTTAATTTCATGAACCCATTTGCGTTTTTTTTTTATTACTTTCTCTTTCAATTTCTTCTTCTTCTAAAACTACACACAATGCCACAAATTCTTCGCCTGAAGTATCCATCGCAAAAGAACGACAAACACTAAAACTTAAACCAAGCCAGTCTAGTAGTAAATTACTCAAATACAAATAAATATTTCCGAGGAAGTCCGCGCTAATGTGATTCAAAATTTCCATTCCATTCCATTCCATTCCGTTCCATTCCATTCCGTTCCATTCCATTCCGATCCATTCCGTTCCGCGATAATGTGCGTCGTGCTTAACACATGGGTGTTAGACTAAAATCGGTTTGGTGGTAATCGGATAATTCATTGTGGGTACATATTTATAATCAGTTAATCGAAGATCAACACAAGGCGTAGTAAGTACACAGTTTTCACCAAATGGCGATATCGAAGTCGTAACCAATATTCTTAAAATGTAAAATTTACACAAGTGTACATTTTCAAAAGCGCTCGCGAGATGGAAGGAGGCCCCAGAATAATTTTACTTAAAATAATATTTATTAATGTAATAACGCCGTCTGTTAGGATACTTCATTAAACTTTTATTACAACCGTTCACTAGTTCCATGAAATTTATTTAAAGCGTCATGAATAACAACACATTTCAAACACAGCTAAACTAGACTTAATTCAATAGAAAATTTATCGGCCTAAAAGCAAAAGCAAAAATAAAACTTACAAAAGCTGGTGGACGTATTCTAAACAGGCAGTAAATGAAAGTACATGTATGAAAAATAATTTTAATCAAATAACTATCTACCACTGTTTCTTACGAGCCCGCCTAGCGCGAAACTGCAAAATCCCACCACTGTGTGCTATATACTGCTCTACCTTTTCTAGGCCCAAGTTATCTCTATACCACCTTCCAAAGGATTATCAGCTTCACAGTACTTCTTTCTCGCCATCAAATATGGCTAACCGCTCGTAAATGGATTTAACTAAAGTTGTAACGTTGTCGTCAAAAGTCAGTGTTTGGATCGTCATACTTGTTTTCGTTACTACCCAAAATAGTGTCTTTTCTTTACTTAAAATAGCCTTGGTACTTCAAACACAATTAACACACACAAACAGCATAGTTTATCTCATTACACAAAACTACAATATCAAAAGCACGAAGCATTGCATCCAATCACGACTATATTAAAAATAAAAAAATACGAGCATTTCGCACGAACTAAAATGTGTTCAACCGACCCAAAATACTCTGTTGTCAGCATTCATGCAAAAACAGCTTTTAATACTGATCACTTCATGTGCTTTCTACTTTAATCTATTCTAACCCATAGGATGATTCTTATTTATATATATATATATATATATATATATATATATATATATATATATACATATATATGTACAGGCTGTTTCACGACGAACTTACATTATCTATATATATATAGGAAACTGCTCACACGATTTCTATAAAAATTGGTATAGGTAAATAACAAGTTATGGCAAATATGTGGAAAATATTTTAACAGACATGTCACTTCCGGTTGTACCGGAAGAGAACAGCAACTTTGTTATTTTAAATGTAACACCCTGTATGTTATTAACTTTTCGAAATCTACGTTGAATTTTAATGTCACTTTGTGTAGAATATCCTATACCTAAAATTTATACTTTTCGAGATATTAATTTTTTTAATGGAAAATTGACAGGTGCAGACCTCCGTATGGAAAATTCTGTATGAACATCCCCAATACCAAATAAAACATATCTTATCGGGTTAATTAGTAAGAAGATTAAGGTAATCGATGACTTGTCGAAAACTGCTTTTCTGCATACAGGGTTCTTAAAAAAATGATGAAAATTTCAACTTCAAAAATGTCAAATATTTTAATTTTATTAAATGAAACTACCTTATTTTTATTCTATTTCTTAATTCTACGGCCAAAAATAAGGGAAGTTTATGTTCACTTCCCTATACCCAAACTTAAGCGTTTTTGAGATATTAACACGTTTTTAAAAACATTAATTATTTCTGCCGTATTGTTGCTTATTATAAGTAGGCCGTGTTTTTTAATGTAATTCCACATACATAAATTACAAAAACTCATAACAAGTGTTCAAAATTTCGTCCTTGAACCTCCAAGCATTTATTCAGTCTTCTTATCACACCTTCGTTTGTTGCACGCTTAATCATAGCTGCAGGAAGAGAATTAAATGCATTCCGAACTCTAAGTTCACAATCTTCCCTTGTTGTAAGGGGATGGGAATACACCTCATTTTTTACGTCGCCCCATATAAAAAAATCTAAAGGTGTTATGTCTGGTGAACGTGGAGGCCACCGAAAAGAACCATTGTTAACTATCCACCTATCTTCAAACGTCTCATTAAAAATTGGTTTACCATTCGGGAACAGTGAGGAGGAGCTTCGTCATGAAGAAAACATATTTTTCTAAATTCTTGCGGTGGTAAACGTTCTAAATAATTTGTTTTTATTTCGCTTAATATGTTGAGATATCTTTGACCTAAAAAAGTAGTTTTTAGAAAATAAAAAATTATAAAATTATGTTACCACAGTTTCTAACCGTTTAAGTTTCCATCATAAAAGTGGTTGTCTCTGATCGCACAAAACACATTAAAATCCCATCGCTCTTGAAAACTACGTACTCTTGTTAAGTGTTGATTTTCTTCGCTCCAGTAATGCGAATTGTGCCTTAAACATTCTGTTATTCGTAAATTTTGATTCGTCGCACCATATAATATTCTTTAAATATTCATTATCTTCTTGACATTTTATCAACACAAATTCTGCAAATTGTATTCTTTTATTATAGTCTCTTTCCCTTAAACTTTGAACTAGGTTAAAAGAGTAGGGATGAAACTTATGTTTTTTTTTTAATTCGTTGAATATTGGTACACCTAAATCTCTCGCACCACAACGTAATGACGCTTCAGGATAAGCAGCATAGTATCCAAGAACATTAATTTCATTGTCATTGTTATCAACAACAGACTTCACTTTCTTAACTTTTGCTTGAAAACAACCAAATTGAGTTAAATTGTTTGTTATTCTCTTCACTGTGTCACGGGTGGGTCGTGGTCGATTTGGATACCTTGTAGCAAATAAAGCACAAGTTCTAGTAACAACTCTGTCACATTCACCATGTATTAAAAGTAAATTTAGATAATCGTGATTGTTTAGTTCCAAACGAGCCATTTCTATCACTTTGTAAAAATGCGATTAATCACAAATAATGACAACTAATACTATTTAATTATGACAGCTACATACACAGCCTGCTAAAATAAAATGATAAATAATAATAAACAACAATACGGCAGAAATAATTAATCTTTTTAAAAACGTGTTAATATACAAAAAACGCTTAAGTTTGGGTATAGGGAAGTGGACATAAACTTCCCTTATTTTTGGCCGTAGAGTTAAGAAATAGAATAAAAATAAGGTAGTTTCATTTAATAAAATTAAAATATTTGATATTTTTGAATTTTTGAAATTTTCATCATTTTTTTAATCGAGAAAAGCAGTTTTCGACAAGTCAGCAATGACCTTGATCTTCTTACTAATTAACCCGATAAGATATGTTTTATTTGGTATTGGGGATGTTCACACAGAATTTTCGATACGGAGGTCTGCCCTGTCAATTTTCCATTAAAAAAATTAATATCTCGAAAAGTATAAATTTTAGGTATGGGATATTCTACACAAAGTGACATTAAAATTGAACGTAGATTTCGAAAAGTTAATAAGATACAGGGTGTTACATTTAAAATAACAAAGTTGCTGTTCATTTCCGGTATAACCGGAAGTGACATGTCTGTCAAAATATTTTCCACATATTTGCCATAGCTTGTTATTTATCTATGCCAATTTTTATAAAAATCGTGTAGTAGTTTCCTATATATAGATAGTATAAGCTCGTCGTGAAACAGCCTGTATATACACGGTGACATAGAAAAAAGTACCATGCATAATGCCACGCGACAGAGGACACTAAAATAAGAAAAAAATTTCCTATAACTTAGGTCCGCAATTACAATGATATAATAAGCGGACGAAATTTTGTATACAGGGGCTTTTTATCACGCAGAATTCAAATATGGCCTTAGTTCTTTTGTTACTGATAGAGGGCGCCACGTACAGGTTTCCATCAAAAGGAATCGGTCCTAATTTTTTGCGTTACACTGTATATCATTTTAGACTACAAAAATTTATTTCTCCGTCTTTTCTGCTTCAGAAAGGTATACCTTATTGAAGTCGCTACGACCATCGGTTTACGAGAAAAATGCATCCGATGCATGCAAATTATCCAAAAGCGCCAAAGTAACTTATTTGCAAAAACAATGACTTAACACTTCAACAATTAAATTTTAATAGCAACAATGAAGGGCAGTGATTAAAAAAAAACATTAAGTTTTTAGAAGATGTTCAAACTGTTGTCCTTGTACTTGAATACATTTTTCAATTCTTCTTCCTAAGGATTGACGGCATCTTTGAAATATTCCTCGGCATCTTTAAAATATTCCTGGGTTATTACGGAATCTATCTGCGGATTCCATAATTCTTATCCATAGTTGCTCTTCATTATGTATTTCTACAGAATAATCATCATTTTTCATGAATCCCCAAAATGAAAAATCGAGGGGATTAAGGTCGGGACTACGTGCTGGCCAGTGTACAGGTCCCCCTCGACCAATCCACGTATTTCCAAATCTCCTATCCAAAAATTCCCTTGCCAATCGAGAAAAGTGAGCTGGCGCGCCATCATCCATGTAACGCATTCTACCAATAATAGCCAATGGAACATCCTGTAATAAAGTATTTAGTTGATTCTCCAAGAGATTTCGATACAGTTCACCTGTCAACAGATTGGGCAATTGAACTGCGCCAATTAAGTAATTTTCAATTATACCTGCCCACACATTAATAGAAAACTCATCTTGGTGACTTCTAATTACGGTTTGATGAGTATTTTCATCACTCCAATGGTGCATATTATGTAGGTTCAGAACACCGTCACGGCTAAAACCAGCTTCATCAGTAAACAAAATTGAAGAAAAAATATCGTGTCTTTGATTTTGCAACCATTCGCAAAATTGTACACGAGAAAGATAGTCAAGTTCTAATAGTGAATGAACCTTTTGGAAATGATACGGGCGAAGAAGTTGTTCATTGAAAATTTGTCTAACTGATTCACGGTTAACATTTCGTACCGCTGAACTTGTTTTTCTGGTGCTTGTTCTCGGATTATTTTCTACCATTCGTAAAACAGTTTTTTTCGTTTCGCGCAGTGCGACGAGTTCTGGAAATTCCACTATTAACTTTTGGTTTTTAAAACAGCCATCTTTACCCAAACGCCTATGCACGTCAATAAATGTCCTATTATGAGGAATATGCCTTAATGGATATCTTTCTCGATAGATAAGTTGAGCTTCGGAAGAATTTGATCTAGCCTCGCCGTAACACATAATTATGTCCCTGTATTCTTCAAAAGTGTAGTGAACCATTTTTGAAAGTAATTTTGAAAAATCAATAAGAGAATCAATGAAAAACTTAATCAAGAACACAAAATACCTCTAACCAGACAGTAATAGTTTGACAAGTGTCATAGATTTCGTTTGTTTTTTCGTAAATTTCCATCGCCTGTTATTTTTATCACTCCAATAGTACATATTGTTTTGTGTTCCTAAAATGGTTCACTATGCTTTTGAAGAATACAGGGACATGATTATGTGTTACGGAGAAGCTCGGTCAAATTTCTCCAAAGCTCAACGTATCTATCGAGAATGATATCCTTTAGGACAGGTCCCTAATGTTCGAAGATCTATTGACGTGCATAGGCGTTTGGATGAAGACGGGTGGTGAAGATGTCTGTTTAAAAAAGAAGTTAATAGTGGGAGTTTCCAGAACTCGTCGCACTGTTGAAAAGAAATAACCTGCACAAATCATTAGATGTTTCATTGGACATTGTTGCAAGAGTGGACTTTATGCTCGATAGCAAGCTAGCTCACTCATCTTGAGTGGTAAGGAAATTTTTTGAAAGGAGGTTTGAAAATAGGTGGATTTGTAGTAGGGTCTTGTAATATGATCACTGCTCTTCAGTAATAAAAGAACTAAGGTCATATTTGAATTCTGCGTGATAAAAAGTCCCTGTATACAAAATTTCGTCCGCTTATTACATCATTGTAAGAAGATATTAAGAAAAAAACAAAAAAATAATTAAACTTCAACACCCTATATCTTTTAAACGAAGGCGTTGCGGACCTAAGCTCATAGGAACTTTTTTTCTTATTTTAGTGTCCTCTATCGCGTGGCAGTAGGCATAGCACTTTTTTCTGTCACCACATATATATATATATATATATATATATATATATATATATATATATATATATATATATATATATATATATATATATATATATATATATAAATTTTAAATAAAATAAACCACCGTGGAAATTAAAATTTATATTGTTTATGGGCTCATATTACGCTGCTGTCGTAGGTGAAATGGGATTGTTTCCAAATGTCAAATAAGTAAGTATGTAATAATGTATTTCAACAGTACACCTTATTAGAGCGACAAAAGTAAAGCAACTTTTAAGAAAAGAACGTTTATTTAACAACTCAAAAATCAAGGACAGTTTATTTTTGAATCTGGTAGTCAGAAGACGACGTTCAACCTCTTCCCAAAGGTTCTCGATGGGGTTGAGGTCTGGCGAATGTGCTGTACATCGAAGAACCTGGACATTGTTCTCTTGAAACCACTCCTGAACAAAGCGAGATGAATGTTTCTGGTCGTTGTCCTGTTGGAATACAAATTCTAAGGCATCTCTTTCTCAGCGTAGGGAAACAACGTCTTGGAGTATGTCCCTGTAGATGAAGCGATCCATAGTGCCGTCTATAAAATGAAGTGGACCTACTCTACTCCACGAAAAACAACCCCCTACAATTTGTGACTGTTCTCTTTGACCACCCCGTTGTTGGGGATCGTTTTGTAACGGGCGTATTACGTGCGACTATTATCTTGCTTGCATACCCCTGCTTACAAAGAATAATATTTGGGTTCTTTTTCAATCTTTCATAATTTCAAAATCATTGAGCAAACAATTTTATATTATTTTTATGAAAATGTGAAATGATTCAATTTTAATTAAGTGGTTGTAATTTATAAAGGTAACGTTCATTAACTAAACTTTACTTTCATTGTTGTCACATTTCTGTTTGCGTAAATGAACTTTAATAATTACTCAACAATTCCTTTTCCCTTTTATCGGGACGCTCCAGCTAGCTCAATAATGTAATAAATGATAATTTTTATCATTCATCAGAATTATCCTCAATCTGATGTTATTAATTACCTGTATTTTGTAATTAATTAAACTTGCTTTCTTCAGTATTTACATATTCAGTGTTTGTATAAGCTTTTTAAGATTTGCGACAGTCAATAATAAAAATGAATCAAAGTGATAACATTTAATTAAGCCAAATTCTAAATGCAGACTGTTTTGTTTACAGTTTGTATGTAACAATCAAACCTATAATGTAAAATAATGCTCTTAAAACTAATATGTAACAATAAAATATTTATCAGAATTAAACGATTTGTTTTTCGTTTAATTGTGACGTTTAAGTTTAAACTTTAGAGGAAATCAAACACATAAACGTTTTATTTATTCACACAATCAAAAGATTCTTACTTATTACTTTCGTTGAAAGCTGATGATCTTATACCTTTATTATAGATGAATACGCTTCTAATTTCTTTCCCACAATTTAATGATTTTTGTAAATAATTGATTGATATATTTACACTATCCAGTTTTTACTTAATTGTTCAGTTCTAATTACAAACGGCGGGCGCTGCAAAATGCAAGCGAGCTACGAAAGACTATGCTTTTAATTATCAATGTTTTTGGTTATTATTATTTATCGATCTATTATACTGGAGCGATGGTTTTATTTTAGATTTACCACTCGCTATCGAAGCTTCAACTTGGAACACTTTCAATACACACTTAAAACGCGATTGTAAATTATTGCGCAATCTTGATAACATCTACACTTTAATTCGTTTTAGCTTTTCCTAGCATTAATAAGTAAAATATAATTTATATTCTCTTAATACAATACTAATTGAATTTTCGTTATAATTTCACAAATTTGATTGCAGCATAACATAAGCTGCAGCAATCGCTTTTCAACCGATTTGTTACCTTCAACCAACTCTGATCGCTTACTTAATGCGACTATCTAACAAATACGTCATTATGACAGCGTCTCTACTTGCTCCTTTTTACAAAACAGTCATGACCCGCAAATTGCCGCGTATATTTAAAAGCTTTCCAATTTAATATGTAAATACTCGTCGAAACAAGCTCAAGCTTTTCATCTTAACATTAATTACATCTACACACAAATAACCAATAACCATTTAATGCCATTTAATAGCGCGAAATTCAAATATCTAATGCCTCTATTACAAAATACACTACCTTGTCCGTGCTTTATTGTTGGTGTAACATTCTTTAGGTGAAATCTTGTTTTAACCGAACGTCTAACATGCCTCATTCCATCAGAATTGAAAGTGTTGTAACGACTTTCGTCGCTAAACAATACTTTTCCCCACTCTTGCACTGTCCAGTTCAAATGGCGTTGTGAAAATTCAAGCCTGGCACGGCGATTTCTTTCGGAAATCAACGGTTTCTTAGCTGGACGTCTGCTATAAAGTTTTGTCTCCACTAATCGTCGTT
Organism: Vesta saturnalis; assembly: GCA_036346205.1. NCBI lineage: Eukaryota > Metazoa > Arthropoda > Insecta > Coleoptera > Lampyridae > Vesta > Vesta saturnalis. The sequence goes on along the minus strand of JARFJB010001161.1, from coordinate 1,028,823 downwards.
GAACAGTCCTCGCACTTCCAGTTCAGGCATTTCTGCAATTGTCCTTGGTCCTGACAACTACGGATCTCTTTGAGAAATTATTTTGATTCTCCTATGCATCCAAAATGTAGTTTTTGGGCCTTCCTGATTTCGGCATTTTTTCTACATGTCCTTTTTCATTATAACGTGAAATAATGTTTGACACACTATATTTGGGTAAGTCGAACTGTTTGGAAATCGCATTCTTACTCGTTCCTTTTAAAAAGGCGTTTACGACTATTTCTTGTATTTCCGTACAGATTCGGTTTTTGCAAGTATAAGAACCATAAGGTTAATTCACCTACAAAATGTTATTAATAAACTTACCTTTATCATATACTCTTTCTCTTTATACGAAATCAAAAAGGTGCTTTACTTTTGTCGCTCTAATAAAGTGTATAGTTGAACTATGTTATTACATACTAACTTATTTGGCATTTGGAAACAACCCCATTTCACCTTTGACAGCAGCCTACTATGAACCCCTAAACTATATAAACTTTAATTTCCACGGTGGTTCATTCAAGTATTACATTTTATCATAAATGTTTCAACACATTAGTCCAATAGTATATATGTATATATATATATATATATATATATATATATATATATATATATATACTATTGGACTATAGTGAAGCAACATTTGTGATAAAATGTAATACTTGAATGAACCACCGTGAAAATTAAAATTTATATAGGGGAGGTATCAATTTCTTTATTTTAAATAAAACACCCTGTATATTATCACATTTTTGGATAGCCTGCTAAATAAGCGTTTCAACGATGTATACATTTATACATATAAAATGCAACGTTGCCAAGTTATTTAACAAAAATGTATTTTTTTCCTGAGTGCAAGGTTAGCAATAAAAATTAATTCTTGGTTTATTATCTATGTTGGGACAAACTAGTTCAAGGATATAATTAAGGTAGGTATAGGCTTTGAAAAGGTGTAAACGTTTTATTGATATATTGAATAGGGGATATAAGTCTCCTTGTGAAACTTTAGCATGTTCAACGTAGATCAATTCTCTTATTTCAAATGGAACACCCTGTATTTTTTGATATGAGCAAATAATACTCTTAAAGACCTAACTTTTATCTAAGTTCATTGATACTGCTAAAATTTATAGTTTTTAAAATGTTTCCATTTTTTTAATTTTTCTATAATTATTTTATAAGGTAACGATTTAATAGAGTCCCATGATTTAAAAACAATAAAACAACATTTTAATATGTCAATTAGGTGTATTTTAACTTGAGTGCTTCCAAAACTACTTTTTCACTAAATTTATATTTAGAAGAAAACTTGAATCAAGAGAAGTTAACTGTAAATTTTAAAATGAAAGAACGAATTAATTCGATTCATTTACATAATAGGAGAAGCCCAACGTAATTGTTTACTTGCTTCTACAATTTATAAACCAAAATTCCCCAATGCCTGTTGTCCAGATGAACGAGTTCTTGAAAATTTACAAAGTAGATTTGAGGAAACAGTATCGATTGCATATAAAAAGAACAATTATCCAAAACCTGTAAATAACGAGGAAACTCAACTAGTGGCGCATCAAGCTATACAAGAAAACCCTCAAATAAGTATTAGAAAAATTGCACAGAAATCAACAATACACAATATAATTAATGAAACTATTTCCAGGTAAAACAAGATTTTATGATGTTTCGTAATAAAAGCAGAGAGGAATAAATGGTATTTTTATTTATTTTTTTTTTATTTGGTTAAAATTGGTACATGGGGTCTTTGTTACATTCTAAATACATTTTCTTAATACAATTTTTCGATATCTTGTCAATTTGACCTATTTTTCAACATCACAGTTAACATTTTTCAAAATTCCCGCCAAATCTATGGTCAGGTGGCAAATGTCACAATGAATTCTTTTGTTGTCAGACATGCAGAAACGAACCGCCAATAGAGTTTTTCAGAAATTTCAATAATGAAAATTTTTCCGATATGTGCCCAACTTTATGGCGATCCGCAATAGATCTTATGACGTCACTGTTACATATGAAACCCATATTCAGGAAATAGACCGAATTCTTTACTAAAACCAAATGTCATGTGTTACATTATTTCCCTAATGATCATTATATTATTATAAAACAATTAAATTCGAAACGTAACAAAACTATACAAGCTCTCGCCATTGATTTTCATTCACAAGAGTTAATTGAAAAATCACAGTCGTTAGTTTTTCAGAAGCGTTAGCTTTTGATCCATACATAATATTTTTGTTATTTTGCTAATAAACAGTATATCCATTTAAATTATTATTATTAAATAAGTCGTAGGTTTAAATCCTACTCGAGGTAAACTTTTCATTTATGTATTTAATAAAATTAATAATAATTTTTAAATATACCCATTTGTTTAAAAAATGATAGCTTAAAAAAACTTCGTACGTCAAACTCTGTATTTAATTAAATTTATATTCTTTATCCTCACTTCGTCGAATTGCATGTTTAATAGCACTAATGTTTAAACACAATATAATTCCACAATTTCTTTTACATAATTATTTATTTTTCTACGCATTTCAATAGAACATGTATGATATATATATATATATATATATATATATATATTGTATTGAAACGTGTAAAAAAATAAAAAATATATAAGGAATTGTGAAATTATATGTGTTTAAAATATTAGTGCTATTATTCTGAATTTAATACGGCCCGATCAAAAATACCCAATACAGCCGTGCTGATGAAACATGACGTTAGTAGCAATTTGCCGCAACACATGTGCTCCCGTACTAAACATAACCTCAAGATTGGCATTTGACGTAACGTTTATGAGTGGAAACAAAGGTGGCGTCGCTCCTATGAAACATGTCGTTAGTAACCATTTGCCGCAACACACGATAGTACACCAATATTAAACATAACATAACATAATTGTTAGTACCAATTTCTAAAATAAATTAAATTTACTTTTTGTTCTTTGCATAATTTTGAATAATATATACACTCCTAAACATGAAACGTCAAATGTCAATGTTGCGGTTATATTTAATACGGGCGCACTATCATGTTGTTGCGGCAAATGGTGACTAACATCATGTTTCATAAGAGCGGTTATGTCAGTGATTATTGATATCATTGCGTGATTCGCAAAGGCATGAAGTCCAACCCCTATTTTCCACCTATGATATTGGTTTTCAAACGCGCTATCTAAACATACTCCCGAATTCATATTTAACTTGAATCAAAGATATGTATATATATATATATATATATATATATATATACATATATATATATATATATATATATATATATTTATCTCATTAAGACGCTTTTGCTATAAGTCTCAAGGAACCCAAAAATCCTCATTTCACCCCATTACCTTCTCCTTGGCACTTTCCTGGACTGAATTCTCCAAACTGATCTTCCTTTTAGTTCTTTTACACAAAACCACATTCAAACATCTCCCAGCACTCCTACTGCAACGAATAGACAACCTACCATAGGAGTTCGAAGAGCTCCTCGACAATACTCCTTACATGATAAGATAATGCCAATTCTTCAGTACCCGGAATATCGATTTAACACAAGGAGGACGCGGATATATATATATATATATATATATATATATATATATATATATATATATATATATATACATAATATATATATATATATATATATATATATATATATATATATATATATATACATATCTTTCTTTAAGATGCTTTTCCTATAAGTTTCAAGGAACCCAAAAATTCTCATTTCACCTCATTTCCTTCTCCTTAGTACTTTCCTGGGCTGAATTCATAAATTCCATACTGATCTTCCTTTTAGTTGTAAAACACTGCTTGGTTTCAACCCCTAAAACGACCCTTGAGGGATGATCGATTTTATAATTGTCTTTCCCTAGTTTTTGTCAAATATTTTCAATCCTCGTGATACTCTACAAGGTATACTTGGTTCAGAAAACGTAATTTGCCTCCTTGTTCATCCCTTCCCTTTCTACCCGTTAGGGGATGGTTTAGGAGAAGTCAAAACACGTGTTTCTTTATTTCTTAAGTAATCTAAATATCAATTTTCATGTCCACAGCTTTTAAAATATATATATATATATATATATATATATATATATATATATATATATATATATATATGTTTCTCTCATTAAGACGCTTTTGCTATAAGTCTCAAGGAACCCAAAAATCCTCATTTCACCCCATTACCTTCTCCTTGGCACTTTCCTGGACTGAATTCGTAACTCCAAACTGATCTTCCTTTTAGTTCTATTACACAAAACTACATTCAAACATCTCCCAGCACTCCTACTACAACGAATAGACAACCTACCAGAGGAGTTCGAAGAGCTCCTCGACAATACTCCTTACATGCTAAGATAATACCAATCCTCCAGTACCCGGAATATCGATTTAACACAAGGAGGACGCGGATATATATATATATATATATATATATATATATATATATATATATATATATATATATATATACATATCTTTCTTTAAGATGCTTTTGCTATAAGTTTCAAGGAACCCAAAAATTCTCATTTCACCTCATTTCCTTCTCCTTAGTACTTTCCTGGGCTGAATTCATAAATTCCATACTGATCTTCCTTTTAGTTGTAAAACACTGCTTGGTTTCAACCCCTAAAACGACCCTTGAGGGATGATCGATTTTATAATTGTCTTTCCCTAGTTTTTGTCAAATAATTTGCCTCCTTGTTCATCCCTTCCCTTTCTACCCGTTAGGGGATGGTTTAGGAGAAGTCAAAACACGTGTTTCTTTATTTCTTAAGTAATCTAAATATCAATTTTCATGTCCACAGCTTTTAAAATATGTTCACCTTGTTTAAACAACTCATCCCCACTCGGTACCCGATTTGATCCTTCTGGGGTAAAATTTCAAAAAACAGTAAAACATGAGTCCTTTCGATTATTAATGAAAATTGATTCCCCGATTTTCCAACTGCCCGGATTACGAAAATGGGTATTTCTTCAACCCTTAACTTCTACCCTTCAGGGGTCGAGTTTCAAAAACCCTGCATTATTGTGTGTCTACGTGGTAACGGGTGCATGTTACCCAAATTTAATGTTCCCAAGCCTAACAGTCTGGCCTAGCCGTTGTTTAATGAGTGAATCATTTAGAGGGTGAATGGGAACGAAGCCTTTTATTAATATAGATTATAATAGCACAAACCCGATTCATATAAATTTGCCTAGTCATGATCACTGGTGCATTGTAGAAAATTCTCCTTTGTGTTTGAACTACTACTAGTTATGTTGAACTCCTTGCGCAGGTTTATTCTTTTCCAAAGTTTGCTATATTACCTTCTTTTCACCTTTTTTTCATATCTTTCTTTTGCGAGTCTCTTGTTCTTTACCTTCGTATCCTTCTCCTAAATTCTAGTACTTCCGGACTTTAACATTTTTCGTGTTTTTTATATCTCGCTCAAAGTCTTTTCCCCTTCCGTTTATTACGATTTCGGCGATATACACGTATTGCATATGGCAATGAGATAACTTCTCCTATACTATTTATGCTCTCCACTTACAACACGCGGTGATAGCGCTTGTCACCTCATGGCAAAATAACCATTTCCACTGTCAGGCTGCAGTCCTTAAGTTACCGCGATCGCAGTAAATTTTAACTACATTGTACACTTATCGATGTCAATATCACGATTTAAGCGTCAATACATGAATAATATCGGATACCTTCACAATTACACGTTCATCTCTAAAGGAATTAAACCACGTCGAACGCTCCATTAAATATAATCTAAATCTATCAAACGGCGTATTTAGTATTTACGCTACAAGGCTGACTCATGAATGCTTCTTTTTGGAAACTTGGGAGTGTTTGAATAAAAAGTAATAGCTGTAATTATATTATGAAAATCGTCTAAATAAAACTTGACACAATTTTGAACTTAATTTCTGCAAAGCTTTTAATAATCACGTTACTTTCACTAAACCAGTGACTCATATTTGATTAATTTAAATTTTGATGTCACATAGTACACCTTAATACTAAACTTAAACGGTCCCAATATGTAACAATGACAAAGTTACGTACATCACGTTCATTTTATTACCTAAGATTACACACATATTTCCAACAATAACAATCTAGAAATTACAATTCGTTCTTATCATGCATGCATTAATATTATGAGAATTTAAAATTTCAAATTTTGTATATAATTAAGACTATCTATATGAAGCATTATTTATTTGGCACGAAAAGTATAAAATTATTAACTAATTATTATTAATAGTTAATTAATTATTATTAATGACCGAAACGAGAAAGGAATCACATTTGACTCTAACGCTTAATTATAATTTATCATTAAAATGCAAACTTTCACTTATAACTAAGATACTTATTTTTTGGGTATGAAATCGTGTATTTGTTTACTATTTTACTTTTTTACATATATATATATATATATATATATATATATATATATAAGTACGTACGTACGTACGTACGTGCGTATGCGTGCGTGCGTACGTGCGTGTGCATCCGTGCGTGTGCGTGCGTGCGTGTGTGTGTGTGTGTGTGTGGGGGGTAAATACAAATAGAAAAAAATATACAGTATGTATGCTGTATACTTTTTTGTATTTGGCGTTCTTAATGAAGTCATGACGATACGCATCGACTATAACGGGTTTCATAATGAAGCCCATTCGATACGCTTCTTTTATCTTTAAGATTGATAAGGCGGGCGTTCGCTAACGGTGGCTTCATCGTTACGACGTTTCATGGCCACATGCCGCCTTTTGAATGTGTTCATTCTTCCGTAAGGTATTTTATTTGCATTCATTTGTTAAATTTGTTGCCAACCTTGAAACGTGTGGGATTATTTCACAAAATATATTTTAACTATTTTAGCGCTAAGGAACGCCAAATAGAAGAAACGTTGTATAAAGTATTCGATTTTTAAGACGTTTTTAGCGCCCGTGTCGTTTAAAGAACGCGCCACTTCATGGGTCATATTTTAAATTGGACCTGTGCGCTAAAAACCTGTCTTATGAAGCTATGTATACTATTATTTTACTACATATGTTCTTTTTAATATTAGATTTTAAAAAGGTTTTTCAATTACAGTAATGCTGTGTAGAATTATTATGACTCTACAAACTTTGTTTAATACTAAGTCTTCTTCCTCCTCTGTTACACAACTGCCATACTTTTGACCAGATTTTCCAACTGAGTCATGTTGTTTAATATTTATTTGCATCTAACTTTTAAAATAAGAATTCTCGGGCTGGAACCTCTCTGAGATAATTTTCAGGATAACTCTCAGACGCTTTTTTAGGAATTCTGTATCATTGATATTAAATTCGTAGAATATCACTTTTATCTTCATTGCTAAACGGCATTTCTAAATATTACTTAATTTACGTCATCACGCTGTCATCAAATGACAAAGTAAGAGACAAAACAATTATTTCAAACCTATGACGACTAGATTAATTACAAAGTGCTACCTTTGAGAAATTTTTACACAATGGTGCTTCTAACAACATCAATGCAATAGCAAATACGAATGAAATAGGAATACGATGAAAAATCAGTGCATAAAGCAATTAGTAAATTTTTTTGAGTTTTCACTATTTTATTTTATTTTCAAATTGGAAATATTTTTATTCGCATTCGCGTTCGGCTAACACTGTAGTATTTCCAAAATCAATTTTGTGGCTTGATGTTTTTAAATACTACAATGTCAGCTAACGTCAAACAGTACAAATCCCGCATCATTAGAGAGGCAATTGAAATAGAAAAACACATAGACACGCTGAACACCAGAAATAATGGATTACTATTACTAGCAACGTGAAAACCAAGTCTAATCAATAAATATAAAAATAACATAGCCAAATACGACGACATACAATGCAGAAAAGAAAGAAAATAGAAGGGAAAGTGAAAGTAAAAGTGCAACAAAAGAACCAATCACACGAAGTCAGGCACGTAACCAGCGATATAAAATGGAACTTCTACCAGAACAAATCTCCCCTCCGCATCGTTCCCTGGATTAAGGAAAAGCGACGGATATAGCACCTTCTGAAAACCAGAGATCCGGTACTCAAAATCGAGTATAACCGACTCAATGCAAAAATCCGACTGGAGACCAACAAATACACCCAAGAAATTTGGATTAAAGAAACAGCACTACCGCAAAGGCCGTAAATTTTGGCACAAATTTAAGGTCCTAACAAAACAAAAAACCAAAGAAACATGTCACCTAATCAACCCTCAAGGTAACCTGCAGTTTCAGAACAGGACATCAGACAATATCAACTTGAGCCTACGCGGACAAAGACTACAACTACAAGACAATCATATCTGTACTGGAAACCTGACGCTAGCAACGCTCTCAATAAGCTACGCAACCGCGTATCACTATTTCAAATGCTGCTTAGGAACGTCACAGGTTGTCATCCTAAAACCCAACAACACACATACAAAACTTACATCCGATCTTTACTAAACTACCGCGCTCTATTGTACGCAACCATAAAAACCAACACACTCCAATACCTCGCCTCCTGCGAAAGGACAATACTACACACAAACTACACTACAGACACCCTACCCAATTAATCATACAGCACACTAACATTCAACCAATAACCGACTGATTAATAATACTACCAACCAAATATATCAGGATAAACCATGACACGATTCCTACCAAACAAATATTACAAATCCAATTCACCAACAAACCCTGACTACCAAGAAAACACAAAACCACATTCAAACATCTCCCAGCACTCCTACTACAACGAATAGACAACCTACTAGAGGAGTTCGAAGAGCTCCTTGACAATACTCCTTACATGCTAGAATAATACCAATCCTCAAAGAGTAAACGATGACCACCGTGGCAACGAAAACGGACAGCTCTTCCCATCCTACAGTATAACCCAATACTATAACCCAATACACACTAACCTCTCATACTTTAAACTTGTAAAATATTAATTTTTTTCCACAAAACGAAAATATCAATATTGTTACCACTTACAATACATAAATAAAAACACAACACAAACACGTAAAACGTAGGGCTGAAGAGGGAGAAGTTCCTTAAACCGCCTGAAGATCAATTATGGAAACCAAAAAGAATCCCTTACTCAAGAAGCAAACGATTAAAGAAAAGAACAAATCAGTTCTATATGAGTAACGAGAAGCAGTAGCCGAACGTTTAACGTATCCTGAAGATGGCAAGTAGGATCTTACCGAAACGTCGAGTTAACGGTCTTGTTGAGACTACTGCAACGTTATCAACACCAGACCAGTACCCGGAACATCGATTTAATACAAGGAGCACGCGGAAATTTCAAATTCAACACACACACACACACACACACACACACACACACACACACACACACACACACTATAATAATATATATATATATATATATATATATATATATGTGTGTGTTCTATGTTTTAGTAAAATAATGGAAATTTTACTTAAAAAAAAGGCTGTTAAAATATCTAAATAAGGAGAAGTTACTAAATAATTCTCAATTTGGTTTTACGGCCAATTTATCTACCGTAAACTCTGTCTCAAACTTTATCAATTATGTTATTGAAGGACTTGAATCAAGTAATAATACAATTGCGTTATGTTATGATTTAACAAAAGCATTTGATTGCGTCGTGCCAACATTACTTATAGAAAAATTAAGTTTTTACGGAATACGTGGCAAACTTCTGCAATTGTTTGAGTCATACCTAATTGATCGTAAACAATATGTCTCTTTAAAAAACGTTTTTTCCACACTTTTACCCAATAATTATGGCGTTCCTCAAGGATCTGTGTTGGGTCCCTTATTATTTATTGTTTACATGAACGACTTACCCGCTATTGTTCTGCCCCATAGGTGTATTCAATGCGCCGATATAAACATTTAACATTTGCAAAATTCAAAGCAACTGTAAAGAAATTTTTACTAAGGCACTGTTTCTACAGTGTGAATGATTATATGTCTGTTTCCCCATGTAAAATATATTTACTGAATATGTTATATTTGTATCTTGTGGTTTGACGACTTTTTTTTGTACTATACATAATACATCTGTTATTAGTTTAATGCTAGTCCTGACGCTGCCAAATAATTTATATTAATTAATAAATTTTAGTATTATTATTTCCACTTCTTCCGGGTCTATAATCTCGTATGTTACTAAGATTTTTGTAAGAATCTTCTAGTCTTGTTGAGACTACTACAACATTATCAACGCGGACCAGTACTCGGAACACCGATTTAACACACACACACACACACACACACACACACACACACACACACACACACACATGAGCACGTGCACCCACGCACGCACGCACGCACCCACCCACCCACACACAAGTGCACGCGCATGCGCGCACGCGCTCACGCACGCTCGTACGCACGCACGCACGCACGCGCGCACGCACGCACGCACGCACGCACGTCCGCTCGCCCACACGCACACGCACACCCACACGCACACGCCCACTCACACGCACACACACGCGCACGCACACACACACGCACACACACACACACACACACACACACACACACACACACAGTGTGCAAGATAAGGACGCCAACTATGGGGATCTCGGAAACGGTAAGAGATGGAAGGTCGGTTACGTGGAACAAAAGTTACGCATTTGAGAGGATGTATTTATGGTCTTTGAAGAACTCGAATATCTTTTAGTTTTTGAGATATTTGAAAAAAATTGAATTTTCTGATTTTCGTTTTTATTTTTTCTGACCTTATTTGAAGAGCACATTTTCATTGCCACTTTTCTAGCTCTACTTAATGCTGTTATTCAATTTTGTGATATCAACCATCATCAAATTATTTTTGCCATATTTAAATTCTTTCCTTGATTCTAAATTCAACGATATATCACACTTTATATTTTTCATACGTTTCGGATGAGAAAATTGATATTCAATGTAAAACATCGAAAACGTACAGTTGAAACTAATACAAGAAACATTAGAAAACTGTAAAATTATTATAAAATAATGTTTTCTCATTTTCTAATGCCTGTTGCGAATAAAATAATTCACACGTATGTATTTAGTGAAAATACTATTAATTAAACAGTTAAAATACATCTTCCGTCGTACTGATGCATTTGATAAAAATAAGTTGGCTTTGCATTTTGTTTACCTACCTGTCATAATTGATTGTTGTCCGTATTATGTTTGTTTGGTGGTCTTTGAGTTAATTACATTTTGTGTTTACCTAAAAACAATATGGAAGGAGTACATTTTTCAAATAGTGAAAAATTCGATATACTGACGTGTTACATTTTGTGTCAACGTAATTGTTCTGAAGCCGAAATAATGTATTTAAACAAATCTCCAGAAAGGCGTCAACCTCACAAAAGAGCTTTTCGCACATTAGCAGTTAATCTAAAAGAATATGGTGCGTTCAAAAAACCTGTAAAATCTCGCAAAGAACCTTGCAATGAAGAAAAAGCCAATAATGTTTTATTAGCTGTAACGGAAAATCCAGAGGTTTCTACTAGGAAAATTGAAGACGCAACTGACATAGCCCATTCCACAGCTCATTATATTCTAAAGAAGGAGAAAGTACATCCATATAAATTTAGAATTTGCCAAGGACTTCGACCAGGTGACCCAGAAATTTTTTAATATAGACTTGCATTTTTAAGAAGTTGATGCAATAACTTTCCGGTATGATTATCATTACATAGTATTGGTCACCTAACTTTCATCCGACCAAATGATTTTATATAGAAATTGCTCATTATCTGCATATTTCCTGGTATACCATTCACAGAACTCTCTGCGCCTCGCTGAATCCCTTGGTCGAACTCCTTGACGAGATTCTAAATTTAAATGGATATATGTAAAATAAAATGAGCAGTAGAATGGGCCACTCTCATTCTTTGTTCAATGTGTTGTGTAGAAATTTGTTGATTTTCCGTAACAGCTAACAAAACATTATTTGCTTTTTCTTGATTGCAAGGTTTTTTTACGGGAATTTACAGGAGTTTCAAATTCACCATGTTCTCTTAAATTGACTGTCAAGTTACTAAATGTGGTTTTATGAGGTCGCTGTCTCTCTGGATATTTGGTTAAATACATTCTTCCGCTTCTTTGGAATTTCACATAGTATGTAACACGATAGCATATCATATGTTTCTACATTTGAAAATTAAGCCATACCTTTTTGATAATAACTACCACAAATTAACTAATTCAGAGTTAAATACTAGTACCAGCTAAATACAAAATTGTATAATACAAAATTATGACAGATACTGAATTATTTTAAAGCCGTCTATTTTTATTTTTTTCAAAGATAAGAAAATGCAATCCATAAAAAATTTACATAACTCAAAAACCTTTCAAGATAGGTATAGGACATTGTATGAATTATGTCTAGAATTTTCCGTAGAATCCAAAAATGTAATACACTAGGGACATTAAAAAAAGATACCAGCACAGCTATTCTTGGAACACTCTGTATAAACATTTTTGTTTAAAAAAATTTTAAACAAAAAAACAAACTCGACGGGTCCGAGGGTTTTTTCGAACCCGCCCCCTTTAATTATTATTGAATTTAGACATTACTTCTGGGACGCGCTGTATATCGACATTCTAAGTAATTTCTAAATTATTTACTGAATGGGATAGCTGTAATTGATTCCAAAACGTTTAAATATGTAAAAAATTAATAAAAAAACAGTATCTTAATTATAATTATCGATGTTTGCATTTTGAATAAATATTTGTACGGTGATGAGAAAGCAATTAAAATTGGAAAAAAGGTTACGTGCATAACGTTTTGTGTTAAATGTGTAACGTAATTATGAATATTTAATGTTTTATATTTATGGTTTTGCATAATATCCGTTACTAACATGGCATAAAGTGTGAAAATTTGATGAAATTGGAACTAACGTTGTTATGTCTTTTTGCTAATTAGAAAATTCTTTCTTGTTCTGAAACAAGTATTAAAACGAATTATTTAATTATAAATTATTTAATAACACATCTTTTAGATTAAATGCTCCTTTTTGGTAATGCACAACCCAATTTTGTAAATCGCCTAAAGCAAATTGTAACTCTCACTAAAGGGCGCGACGTCGAAAATTTGCAATTTATTTTCAAATTTACTTGCAATTTTCCTAATATTTCGATTCACGCTTGAAGGAATGCATTAGAAAACGATCTGTATCAAAACTCTGAAATCGAAAGTTGAAGTTTCGATAAATTTAACTCACGTTAAAGTTTGTAATAAATATCGAATCAGCGTTGGTCGTTAATAGTTTTATTTTCTTTGTGAATGTAAATTTTCTCTTATGCATTTATGTATTCTTTGTGTATTTTAAGAACTCTATGTAATTAAGAAAAGCTGCTTGTCTTGCAAAATTTAACATGAACGTTCTGCTAAATTTCAAGTGTACTCATGTTGATGAGAAAATTTTTGAAGAATAAAAACCCTTGTTTAAGTATACGCTTTCTAACAAAAGCCTTCTTTCTGTAACAAGGTACATTACTTGCTACATCTACATACTTTAATATTTTTGCTTACCTATACATTTTGTTTTCGCGTAAAATAAAATGCTTTCTCAGTAACAAACTTGCATTATTGTTTTGAACTATTATATTGCGAGTTTAGCTTTTAAGCAACGAAAAAAAGTGTTTTGCTACCGCTATATGGAAATGTCACCTTGGCGTTGGGAATAGTTAAAAAAATACATTCAGCGACGTTTGTAAAAACACCACACAGTTCTCTGTTAACATCTAGTATAGTGTTTAGATCGATCTAATTATACTTTTTTAAGACTTATGGCAAGAAAAAGAAAAATGTCAAATTTCTTTTTCTTGTAATATCTTTTTTGTTATATTAGACATATAAATTTTATTTGCACTTTCTTAAGATATTTTTTATGCAGAATTTAAATATCAATTTGGATTTTTTTTTGCACTTTCTATTTTTTAGTTTCAACCCCTAAATTAAATTTTTCTTATGGAACGACAAGTTGGCTTTGAAATAATTGATCGTGTTTTTTTATCCTCTTTACAATGATATATATAGACATATAAATTTTATTTGCACTTTCTTAAGATATTTTTTATGCAGAATTTAAATATTAATTTGGATTTTTTTTTGTACTTTCTATTTTTTAGTTTCAACCCCTAAATTAAATTTTTCTTATGGAACGACAAGTTGGCTTTGAAATAATTGATCGTGTTTTTTTATCCTCTTTACAATGATATAAGCACATGTACTATCTATTTTAAAAAACAACAAAGAAAATTTAAAAAAATGTATTTTATTAAAGACTAACAATAAGTAGGCCGTGAAACATGAGAAAACAACAAATAATAGATAACAACAAGAGTTAAGCAGGTAATAGTATTGGAGATAATTATCCAATTATAAAAGATGTTCAAACAATTGACCATTCCGTTCTAAACATAATTCTGCCCTGCGTAGTGTCGACGTAATTGCTCTGCGTAGTTTTGGCGTTTAATGCTACCAAATTCTGCAAGAACAGCTTCACGAAGATCTTCGGCATTCTCAAATGTTTGCACGTACACTCGATTTTTTACGTAGCCCCAAAGGAAAAAGTCCAAGGGCGTTAAGTCGGGAGATCTGGGTGGCCATAAAATCGGCCCTCGATTACCAATCCATGAATTTGGAAACCGATTATTAAGATATTCGCTGATGATGTTTGAATTGTGGGGTGGGGCGCCATCTTGTTGGAAGCAGATATTAATATTCTCAATCAGTGGTAAATCATCAAGTTTATTTTCCAAATCAGTTTGTAGTCAATTCAAATACCTTTCACTATTTAATGTTTCGTTAAAAAATATGGGCCCAATAAGTTTAGCGCCTAAAATGCCACACCAGACGTTAAAACCAAACCTCACTTGATGCTGACTTTCCTTAACAACGAGAGGATTTTCACGGTCCCAAAAGTAAACATTGTGTCGATTGAAAAGGCCATTATTTATAAATCTGCTTTCGTCAGACCACAAAATCGTAGCTGGAAAATTATCGTTATTCTCACATTGATTAACATACCATTGGTAAAATTGTAATCTTCTCCCCTGATCTCCATCTCTAAGTCCCTGCAGAATGATGTACTTATACGGATGATACCTGTGACGTTTTAAAATTCTTTGTGATGTAGTTTTCGAAATACCGGTGTTATGTTCAATTTCTGTAACATATGTTGAAGGATTTTCAATAACTGATTGTAATACATTTAGTTTTGCATCTTCATTCCGCAATTTCGGATTTCTAGTAGGTTTTGAAAATGAACCATATTCTTTTAAATTAATTACCAAATTTCTGTACGTACGAGCACTGGGCTGCCTTCTTTCAGGATGCAGCCTCAAGTACATCCGTTCAGCTTCTGTACTGTTTTTATGAGACAAGATGTAACAACTCAACATATCAAAATTTTCAGTATTAGTAAATAAAGCCATGTTTGACACAAAAATATTCTGGAACGAATAATTTTTAAGTGACATTAAATTCGATTGTGTTTTTATGTTTCACGGCCTGCTTATTGTTAGAGTCTTTAATAAAATACATTTTTTTTTAATTTTCTTTGTTGTTTTTAAAAATAGATAGTACATGTGCTATATCATTGTAAAGAGGATAAAAAAACACGATCAATTATTTCAAAGCCGACTTGTCGTTCCATAAGAAAAATTTAATTTAGGGGTTGAAACTAAAAAATAGAAAGTGCAAAAAAAATCCAAACTGATATTTAAATTCTGCATAAAAAATATCTTAAGAAAGTGCAAATAAAATTTATATGTCTAATATAACAAAAAAGATATTACAAGAAAAAGAAATTTGACGTTTTTCTTTTTCTTGCCATAAGTCTTAAAATACATGGAAATTTGGAAATTGGAGAATGTCCTATAATTTCACTAATCCTTAGGAGTAATTCATCTAATTTAACCAAATCTGTATCTTTTATATGTTATCTGGGACACGTTGTGTGTGTGTGTATATATATATATATATATATATATATATATATATATATATATATATATATATATATATATATATATATATATAGGTGAGTCATTAGTGTGCCGTCGGAAGATCCTGGCTTTATTATTAAAAATTAAAAAAATGTTATAGCGCCGATCTATATCAGACTTAGATGTGCGTCGAATAAAAATAGTTTCATCCCTATAGGGTGTTCCATAATTGCAGAACCGGACTCAGCTTTGTTTTGTTAAGTGGAACCCTATATGTATTTAATTTTATTATTATTTGTCTTGTTGAAAGCTAAAAAACGGTACTTCGTTTTTAAATTTATTTTGTGGCGTTGCCAAGTTAGAGCATTTTTGCTTTAAAAAAGTGAAAATTTATACCTTTACTTAAATTGTTCTGAAGACTTTAATATTAACAGTAGAACTGTAAGGTTTGGCAGACGGGTAAACAAGACCTTGCTCTATCTTTTGACCTTCATACTTCCTTATTATACTATACTGGGTAAAATATGTTCAATTTTTGCAAATTTGAAATGACCATAACTTTTTTTTAAATAAAACACCCTGTATTTTATCATGTCATCGTGTTCTGTTTTTAATTCTCTCACTGTTTTATTAAGAATTTAATATAGCTAACGTTACGCGTTCTCAAAATATTTAAGATTTGTTGCAAAATTAATGACAATTGTGACAAACTGGACGGTTTATACAAAAGTAATAAAGCAAACAAAAGAATTTGTATTTGAAAGATCATAAATTATTTAGAAAATTATAATAAGTTATAACTAATTCAAATGCTCGATGTGTCCACCATTTTCTTGCAAATAGGTGAGAATTCTCCTCAAAAAAGAATCTTCAACATTTCGCAGCATATTTTGGTTAACCATTTGAAATGCATTCCGTATTCTAATTTTCATATCTTCTTTGGTGGTAGGACATTCTTGGTATACTAAGCTTTTAATATAACCCCACAGGAAAAAATCTAATTTTGTCAGATCAGGAGTCCGAGCTGACCATCCTACCGGCCCTCCACTCTCAATCCATTTATTGGGAAACGTTCTGTCTAGATGTTCTCTAACAATGCGACTATAGTTGGGAGGCGCACCATCCTGCTGAAACCACATCCTTTGACGTATGTCTAACGGTAGTTCTTCAAGGATCGGAGGTAACTCATTTTGAAGAAATTCAAGACAGGTTTGACCATTAATGTTTCTTTCAAAAAAGTAAGGTCCAATTATATGGTTCCCTACTATCCCGCCTCACACATTCAAAAACCAGCGATGCGGATGATCTATTCTTCTAATAGCGTGAGGATTTGTATTGTCATAATAATGGAAATTATGCCTGTTCACAAAACCATTTTTGTGAGAGGTTGCTTCGTCGATCATCAAAATGTGTTTAAAGAAACCATTGTCCTGTCCTAATCGTTTCAGTGTCCACTGGGAGAATTCCAAGCGTCTTTGAAAATCATTTGCATTCAGCTCTTGGACTAGTTGAAAATGGTATGGATGAAATTTATTTTTTCGAATAATCTTGGAAACACTAGTTTGACTTATACTACCTAAATCAGCATTGAGGTTTCTTGTGCTACCGTTTGGATTTTCCACTACACTGGTTAGTACCACAAATACGTTATCCTCGTTTATAACCCTTTTTTCTCGTTCTTTTCTTTCGTATTGTACATGTCCTGTTCTTTCAAATCTTTCTTTGAGTTTTTCAAATATCCTTGGATCAGGATTCCTGCGCTCAGGAAATCGTTGTTGATAAATTCTGGAAGCAAGAAATGAATTTCTTTCACCTTCACCCAAAGCGTAGACCATGTCAATACATTCATCTTGTGAAAATTTCATTTTTCACACTAAGCTGAGGAACTAGTAAATGACGTTTAAGTCAAACGTCAGGAATTATAAATCCCAGGCCTACTGGATGCCCTTTTTACACTTATTGACATATTATAAAATTATTATTTTAAAAACTCGAATAAGAAGTAAACCTTTGTCCATTAGTGTTTATTGGACCATATTGTCAACAAGACATTTACGATTTGTAAATATTCAAAGCAAAAGTCATGATTATTTTATTAATTTTGCAGCAAATCTTAAATATTTCGAGAACGCGTAACGTTAGGTATATTACATGCTTCACAAAAAAGTAAGAGAATTAAATACAGAACACGATGACGTGATAAAATACAGGGTGTTCCATTTAAAAAACAAAAGTTATGGTCATTTCAAATTTGCAAAAATTGACCATATTTTGTAAACAGCCAGTATAATATCATCAGGCAGTACTAAGGTCAAAAGATAGAGCAAGGTCTTGTTTACCCGTCTGCCAAACCTTACAGTTCTACTGTTAATATTAAAGTATTAGGTATAAATTTTCACTTTTTTAAAGAAAAGATGCTCTAACTTGGCAACGCCACAAAATAAATTTAAAAACGAAGTAATGTTTTTTAGCATTCAACAAGACAAATAATAATAAAATTAAATAAATATAGGGTTCCATTTAACAAAACAAAGCTGAGTCCGGTCCTGCAATTATGGAACATCCTATAGGGATGAAACTATTTTTATTCAATGCACATCTAAGTCTGATATAGATCGGCGCTATAACATTTTTCTTATTTTTATTAATAAAGCCAGGATCTTCCGACGGCGCACTAATGACTCACCCTATATATATATATATATATATATATATATATATATATATATATATATATATATATATATATATATAAACACACAGTGCATACCAAATGTATGGAACCGGCCTTGTTATTACAAAACTATTCAAGCTAAATCGATAAAATGTAATATGCATGCTGTTTACAAAGCCTTCTTTTATTTCCACAATTTTATTATTAACTGACAAGCCAACTTGATTTTTTTTAAATAAGATGGAGGGGTCAAATCGCATATCGTTTGAAAGGTATTTTCAAGTAGAATTCAACGGCATGCCCCTTGCCATAATTGTCTCTAAAGATAACTTCGCTATTGTAATTTAAATATTGGGAGTAGGTATTAACTGGATTACTGAAGATCCAGTTAGCATGGGGAACAATGTTTTACATTGTTTAATGTAACATCAGATTGTTGAAAACATGTTTTAAGGTTATGAAGTTTATCTAGTACAAGAATCATTTATAAGCGATACTCAAACTGTTCCCGATTCACCTCGTGACAGTAATAAATTCAATTAGAAAATCCTTCAACTGAATTCAAACTCGAGAGGAATATTTGCTGTTCCTTCTCGTATTCGTTGCACTAGTTTATTCAAGTTATTTGGTTTATGGAGGTAAATACGACTCTTCAGGTAAGTCAGGTGATCGTGGTGGCCATTCAATACGTCCTCGATGTCCAATCCACCTTTCCGGAAAAACGTAGTTCAAATAAGCACGAACTAACTATTGTTTTCAGCGCTCACTAAATCTTCAGTTATCCAGTTAATATCTACACCCAATCTTTAATTTGCAATAGCGAAGTTATCTTTAGAGATAACTATGGCAAGCGGCCTGTCACTGAATTTTGCTCGAAAATACCTTTCAAACGGTATGCGATTTGACTCCCCTTCCGATTTAAGAAAAATCAAGGTGGCTGTGAAACTACCGACCTTTTCAGTTAAAAAGTAATAATAGAAGGCTTTTTAAACAGCATGCGTATTTAATTTTTTCGATTTAGCTTGAATAGTTTTAAAATTACAAGGCCGGTTCCATACATTTGAGAGTAAAAGTTATTATTTTTTTAAACTATTTTTTAAATATCTATCTTAAGAATAACAGGATTTGCATAAAATATGGTACCTTGAGGTTTTCTATGATACGAAATTCAGATTTCGTCATAGTTTTGATGTATCTGCAGCACCAGCAGCCCTTTGTCTACATTTGAAGCTCCATAACTTTTTCTGCCTCGGTATATCAAATTTCTAGTGATAAATTCTTATTCCCTGATATGTTTGCTTCAAAAAGGTATACCTTGTAGATGTCGCTTCGAGCAGGCGTTTCTGTGATAATCGAATTCATCATAGCCCTCTTTCACGCTTTATACAAGCTTACGACTGGTTCAAGGGGTTTGGAGCGTGCTTAAGTACCAACCGGCCAACAACAACAGAAGTTTACACAACAGCATAATAACATAAGAATGTCAGAATGAACTGGCAAAGAACAAGCGGAATAGCAAACAAAGTCAATAACAAACGACCAAAACAGTAAACTTTTATTAAATTATAAATTGTTCAATTAAACTCTAAGTAAATATTGAAAGTGGCCCCCGTTTTTATGTACACAAAGATTAATTCTACGGAGAAAATTGAACTGCACCCTACCCATCATCTCTGAATCTAACCGTAAAATGTTTACATAATTTTGTATTCTTCTTCGGTATTTATTAATTTAGAATATACCATCTCTTTAAGCGTTCCCAATAAAAAGTAATCTATGAACGTCAAATCTGGTGGCCAATTTGCCGGAGTAATATTTCCTCTGCCGATCGATCAATTCCGAAAATTCTCATTTCAGTGATTTCTGACATTTAGCGTGAAATGTGGTGGTGCACCCTCGTGCATGAATCACAGTTCATCAAATAAATTTGGCAAATTTACTAAATGTTCTAGGTAATTTAAACCATTTAAACGAGGTGGTAAAAGGCAGGACCTATGATAAAACTGTCAATAATTCCTACCCACACGTTAATTTTAAATTCACGTTGATAATGCACAACCTTTATTGCATGCGGGTTTTCGTCAGCATAAATGTGTTCATTGTGTAAATTTATCGTACCCCTTCTTGTAAAACAGCACTCATCGGCGAATAAAATTTTTCTATGAAAATTTGGATCATTTTCTCTCTTTTCATTAATAAAGAGACAGAAGGGTAGTCTTAATTCGGGGTCGTTAAACTTAAACTTCTCTTAACCGTATCCTTAGAAATGCCAAGTTCCAAGTGCTCAGACTCGGATCTTCTTCAACTCGTTCTAAAATTTCTACCTCAACCTCTACTGTTCTAATAGTACGATTCCATCCGTAATAAACCGTAGCAGAAGCAAAACTCCTGGTTTGGAAGGCGTCTTTCAACAGCGGTAAGTGTTTCACGGTTTGGAACGCGTCTACTTGGAAACCTTTCTTGGTACACTCTGACCGATTCCTGACCATTTACTTGACACTAACCGTAAACTAATATCATATCGGTCATTTCTGCGTTATTGTAGGGTAGTCATAGCGCAAAAATTGAAGAAAGAAATTAAAATTACAATAAAGATTTGTCAGGCTGAATGACAATACGTAATAATATTTAGTCGTTGTTATGATGAATTTTAGTACGCAATGAAACATTTAAATTCGATTATCACAGAAACGACTGCTCTAAGCGAGATCTACAAAGTATACCGTTAAGAATTTCTGACTAGAAATTTGATATACCGAGGCAGACAAAAGGATCTTTAAATGTAGACAAAGGGCTACTGGTGGCGCCCTCTGGAAGATACATCAAAAGTATATTCAAATATGAATTTCTCATCATAGAAAACTTCTAGATACCAAATTTCATGGAAATCATGCTATTATTAAGATAGATATTTAAAAAATAGTTTAAAAAAGTAATAACTTTCACTAGTCTCAGGAGTTTATCATAGTATTTTGTACAGACCTTTAGGGACACCTTGTTTGTATATATATATATATATATATATATATATATATATATATATATATATATATATATATATAATATATACATATATACAAGGTGTCCCTAAAGGTCTGTAAGGTCAATAATTGTGAAAAAGCGCAAGCTAGACAATTAGGAAATTATTTTTGAATTATTATCGATAAAATTTATTGAATGAATGAAAAACAGACTTTTGCGATCATTTACAATAAAAGTTGATACAAATAAATTATAATATACTTTAAAAGAATGTGACCACCACCTTGATCAAAACATATTTGACAACGATTTTGCAGAGTTTATTGCCCTCATTAATGTATTTCTGTTCACAGCAACCATAGCGTTTCGGACTTTTCCTTCTAAAATTGCAATATTTTCTGGAGCTTCAAATGCTAAAGTTTCGTTCTTAATGTGTGCAGGCGACAAAATGTCGCCATTATTCGCAATTAATCGTGCATAAACCAAATTTGATTGAAGTTCCCCACGGCTGCCCTTACAGCTGGCATTATTTGCTCTTGTAAGCGTTCAAGATATCGTGCTGCATTTACATTGAAATTAAAAATGAATAGCCCAATTAATTGATTGCCTAAAAGTAATCATTTCTAAAATATCATATTTAAATCATTTTATATCTACCTATTATACCGCACTAAACATTACATCCAAATTTTGTTTGAAATTGTCTTCGTGAGGTGAGTTGTGGGTTTTCTACAGCCCAATGATGGGTATTACTCATGTTGGATACTCCGCAATTGGTAAATCGAGTTTCATCAGTCCATAATATTTTCATAGAAAAATTGGGATTTTCTCGCATATTTTGGATGTACCATTCACAAAATCTTTCTCTTCGTGGAAAATCATTTGCCGATAAACCTTGCAGTACCCTAGACTTATATGGATGGCGTCCAATACTCGATGTAGGGATGACTTAGGAATATTTGTTTCATTACCAATTTTTTTAACCGATGCTGTGGGGTTATTATTAGTGTATTGTAACACAACATAGTTTCTTTCCTCATTTTTAACAGTATATACATGATTTCTGGTTTTACAAAACTTCCATAATTCAGCAAATTCAATAACAGATTCCTAAAATATCTAGCGTTTGGCTGATGTCGTTCAGGAAATTTATTTTCATAAATTTCAGCAGCCTCTGCAGCGTTTCTGTGGGCTTCGAAGTAGGTTTCTAAACTTGTCAATTTTTTGTTCATTTGTATGATTAACAGCAAAAACAATATGCTCAAAACAAGAGGACCTGAACAGAAAAAAAAAATATCGCTAGAACACTTAAAGAAAATGGCTACCCCCGATCTAACACCTAACCTAAACAGGGAAAGGGTAACCGAAAAAGAAGAACCTAAATATACAGCGATAATACCATATGTACAAGGTACCTCAGACAAAATACGAAGGATAGGCAACAAATACAAGATACGCACTGCCTTCAAATCCACCAGAACGCTCAGGGGAATACTAACCAAAACCAAACCACACAATGAAGATCAGAATTCCAAGAATTGTGTATACAACCTACCATGCGAATGCGGTAGAGCATACATAGGAGAGAGCAGTAGACCACTCAAAGTGAGAACGCAGGAACATAAGAACAACATACAGATAGTGGCAAAGGACGAGAACACAACTCGTCGGAGACTCAAAGAGGTCACATACATCGCACTAGCAGAACATCCAATAAGTCAAGCTAGTGTAGAAATGAAACCCATATGGATTCCAATAATGCGTGAAGAGCTAAGCCCAATACGCCTGCGCAAGAAGTTACGGCGCAACATGCGCAATCATCTTCTGCGCAACCACGAAAAAGTTATTATATATATATATATATATATATATATATATATATATATATATATATATATATATAACATATAAATTCGACTCAAGTGCGAAAACAGTGCTTCTCAGGACTAAGCCTGATAACGGAAGCAGAGTCCGCTTTCGAAACGTCGCGCTCAAAAAGCATAAACTGTGGAAATAGGCCGATCAACTCCACTAATAGGAAACCACAGTAGAAAATACTTATAATACAGAATTAGTAACTCGGTACGGCCCCGAAGTCAAACAACTTTTCAGAGAGCTTGAAACATCAGTGAACAAGCTAGCACTAGAGGAGAACCACCTAACCTTCCTCTGCTCGAAGAATTTTGAAAAAAATGTAAGTATATCCCTTATAAATTCCACATAGTTCAACATACTGATGAATCTTTTGGTAGACTCGTTATCTGGTCCGATGAATCTTATTTTTCAAATGCAGGAATTTTGAATCGCCATAATACAAGAAATTGGTACGCAATAAATCACCATGTAGTTTTTGAGAGCACACAAGGACGCTTTGGGGTTGGGGGTCTCATGTTTCATTTTTGGAAGACACGTAGTCTATAGAATTTATGAAGGAGGTCTTACAGCGCCTCCGTACCGAGAAATTCTTGAGGAAGTGATTCCAAAACTGATGGAAAATGTTCTATTGGCCCTTTACAGTGCCGTTTGTCTTCAACAAGACGGTGTCCCAAGTCACAACTCTGAGCCTATAACTTTCCTCAAAGATGGATTGGTTCATACGGGCCTGCAAGATGTCCCCCTCGATCTCCGGATTTTACAATTTTGGATTTTGTCTTATGGGGTTTCATGCAAAATAAAGTATAAAACACTATATCAGTCTGTAGAGGGGTTTCGTTCGGCAATCGATTTAACTTTCCGAAATTTTCAAAGAAGGGCTATGGTTCTTTTTATGGTTATTACAAGAATAACGAAAATGTGCCAATTGTGTAAGGGAAAACGACCGTCATTTTGAAAATCACCTTTAAAAAACTTTGTTTTTCTCCAAAGTCTCTTTCTCTTTTGTTTTCTCTAGCTAAGGATACATAACTATTGTTTTGTTTTGAGTAAAATTCAATAATTTTGTCATAATTAAGTTCAAATGCTATAATAAATAATTAAGAGTTGAGAATTAAAAAGATCTTTTAAATTAAGTTTGAATAATTTTGTACAATTAAATACTTTTGGAAAACCCACATTATGCCTAATATACATAAGAAATAATATACAGGGTGTTCCATTGAAAAAAATATTTGTTTGTTTGGTAACTAAAAAACGGAAGGTGCTAGAAAAAACTGACTACGCCAATAGATTCTCCAGAAAAAATTCTATAGGAATACGTTTTAACCTCCATCCTATTGTACCTACAAGAAATCAAAAGGACTATAATAACTCGCCGTCTTTAATCTCACAAAAAAAATAGCTCACTGTCGCGAAAAGCGCAACTCTCTATCTTTAAAAATAAAGGAAATACCCCCCAAAGGGCCGAAAAATACCCTGTACATTTAATAGAGTTTTGGATAGTGAATATTCACTTATTAAAAAGACAACCTCAGATAGTGATGTAAAGTGCTTAAAATGTTGTGCACAGTTTTCACTTGCACATGATGGAATGGCGGATATTATTGAACACATATCGATACTTAAGTATAAAAAGGCAGATATTGCTGCTTCTTGTATTAGCGGTGTCGTCTTTTTTTTGTAAGGATACATTTGGAAATAAAGAACAAAAGCTAGATGCGATTAAATTGTAAGGTTATTTAGACGCATCATGTATGTGTAGTGTTTTGGTAACGTATGTAACATGTTTTGAATGTAGCTGAAGTTAGTTTGCATGAAAAGAATTTTTTTTGTGTATACGTAAGTTAAGATGGTGTAATTGATACTCCACTGGAATTTATTGAGGCATTGATTATGGTTTGGAGGAATATTTCAATGCTGTAGAAAGATTTTTGTGCTGAAAGTGTTAAATTTGGTTAAGAAATAATGTTTTGAGTAAATTTTTATTGATACGGCACTGGTAAAACTGCTGGTGTTTTTGCTACTGTGTATGAAGGAATCTGAACTAAAGAAATGGTTGTAGACGTATGAGTGAATGAGTTATGATATATTGATATTTTATTAACGTGCAGTATGGAATATGTATGCATATTTTGTTTGTAGAAATTTTGTAATATGGTACAATAATGGAAAATTTAATGAATGTTCAAGAATGAAGTGCTAGAATGTGAGGGAGTTCGTTAGATTTTGCGGAAATAGAATTCGCCCACATGCGAGATTTGCATAGAAAGTTGAGGGATAATCTGGTTAATCCACAGAGTGAATGTGATTGCAATTGATGATTTCTTTGGAAAGTTTTTAGTCAATTTACAAAGCAATGCAAGATGGCTACGTTTATTTCGCATCGTTCGCGTCTTCTTTCACGTTGGAACATTCGACACGGCCAAGAAACGCACGAAATACTCAATTGTGATAGGTGACTTTTGATCTTAGCGCGAATTTATTGTGACGTATTGGCAATATGGCGGGCAGAAGGTATATAGGCGAGTGTCAAATTTGAGGGGTGGGTTGTTGGTTAGTTACTTGGTTAGAGATTTTACTTAGAGTACGGGTCGCGCGCACGTGATAACCATTAGAATGGGTAGTGTTGGAGTTATTTGTGAAAATTATAGTTTAGCAGAGCAAGTATAGCGACTGCATTAACCCATAAGGGGATAAATCGTACAGACCTTCACAAATAAATAATTTAAAAATATGTTGTGAGTTGAAGGAAAACATTAGTGATTTTCTGTAAGAAATAAAAAGTACTTAAGCAGATTAGAAGTTAACACAGCAAATATTTTGTTATTAGTGTTAAATTGTGAGACGCGTGACCTAATATTGTTATAAAGAGAAGTGAAGGTAACCATTTAAGTGACCGACATAAAAGTTTGTAAAATTTAGTTAAGATATTGGTGATGATCATTGACATTGAAGGTGTACAATCATTGGCAATACCAAATTGATTGTATGAAAGCAAATAAGAACTTTAAAGTGTATATAGAAGTAACCGTTTTTCCATTACGGTAAACGTTATGAAGGGCACACATCACAGTATAAGGTGATGTGATGTTAGGCTAAAGAGCCCCTATACCAAATACGCGAGTGAAAAAACCATAGACACTGAGTTAGTGAGTACTACAGCCGAGTGCGTAGGCTGAATACGAACGGCTACTTCTTGTGTTTTGTGCATAGTGCATCTAGGGATTTAAAAAGGATTACGAAAGCAGATTATATGGACTACAATTAACGCACCGAAAAAGGATTAATTAATGTAATACGTAAGAATCAGATTTAGAGTTTATTGAGCCAACACAAGTACGATTAGCTTTTAAGTATATTTTTTTTGTTATTGATTCATTAATTACGTTCATTCAAAGAAAAAAAAGGTAATCCAACTTTAATTATTTTGTTGTTTTTTGTGTTAGGAATTTGGGAATTTTAGTCCAATGTATCGTTGTGTGTATTTACATGCGAATTTGTCTATATATATATATATATATATATATATATGTGTATATCCACTGTTCAATTTATTTTGTCGTTTATTTGTATCAATTGTGTGCCTAACTGATTACACCTTCTGATAAGCGAAATTAGTCTTTGCATATTTTCGAATTTAAGTATCGATTGGAAATTGCGTAATGAGCCAGATCCATCACAAAATTTCATTTTAGCTTTGAAATATTAATGCAGAACACTACTAACAAGATACTTTTGAATTATCAACGTTTAATCTTATTAATGAATGTCTAAATACGATTTTAAAGATAAAGTATTAATAAAATATAATGATATTATTGATGATAGAAGCACTAACCGCTCTATGTTTGAGTTATTCAGCAATTAACGAACATTTTTTTTCAGATAACAATTCGTTGTTAAACCGATTTCGTTTATTTTATATAGAATTTTCTAAATTGGGAATATTTATTTAATTCACAGTTTTATAACAGTTAGAGATATAAATTTACAGGTATACGAGGGATACTTAAAAATATCCAAGTTAATGTCTTACGATTTGGGCGTTTTCATTTGTACAGGGTGTGTTTAATAAGTTTACGACGACTCGTGTGTTTCAGAATTTTCTTAAGCTTTTGGATCAATTTATTTTGAAGTGTGAGTGAATCTGAATGATGAATGGTTTTAATGAGTAGGCTGCAATCCCGTCTTCCACAGTCAGATAGGATTAATTTACCATCCCGCCTAAGACTATTTATTTTAACAAAATTTAAGATTGTGGTGACGCCTAGAGACAATTTTTTCCTACTGAGCTTTGTGAGTTGTAGATTTATGGTAAGCGTTAGGTGTTTGAAACTACTTTTCAATCATTTTACTCCTTATATCGACCACGCCCACTTCCACTGTGGCTGGCTTGGCAACCCGCTTATTTCGGAAAGCATACGCGACGCCTAGTGCGGTTTGGATGTATAACAAAATGTACTTGGTCATGCCACAATCAGTCCTATGGATTGCACTAGTAAGCTAATAGAAAGTTGCTTCCAACAAAAATTTGCATGTGCTGAAACCAAATCTGAAACTATTGTGTGTAACCTAATCTTTGTTTCAACGTCTGAAACAATTTTCAAAGATTATATTACTACTGCCAAAGATAACTGTAAGCGTTATCGAAACGTAATGGCAATGTGCGCTGACAAGACTAATTTTAGTTGCTTGCCTAGTGACATCGAAGCCATCATTGTGAAAACCTATGGCTATTTCTCCCTTTTATATTGTGCAAATTGAACAATTAAAAAAATTTTGTGACTATGTTAATGTTGTATACCAAAAACTGTTAGAAGACAGCAAAACCAGATGGTTAGCATTGTTACCTTCGATAGAAATAATATCAAAAATGTTGAAACCGTCACTCTGTACGGTTTCTCTCAAGAAAATTGTACCACATTGATTCTTAATCGTTTTAAAAACAATTTTTTTTGAAGTTGGGCTATGGTTTCTTCATTCACAAGTTTCTACATTTCATACAAGTGGAATCTAAAAAATCTCCAATGGCAGAAGTATATATGTTTCTATCAAATTTAAAGCAACAGTTCATAGAACGTAAAAATGAAGTCTTTTTGTCAAATCAAGTTAACACTATGCTAGTAACTTTGGTAGATGAAGGAAAGACCTAGCCGTAACTCAACTTAAAACGTCAGTAACCATGTTTGATACCATTTGTATAGGCTATTTGGATAAATGAACGCAACACTTTGAAGATTCGCAAGATTTTCGTGGTCCGATGTTGGAAACTAATTAAGTTTTTCAAAAACAACACCGTGATATTCATATAGACGAATCAGAGCTTTTGGATGAAATTGTGTGTATTAAAAAATATTGATACAACCACTACAAGCGTGAAGATGTACCACACAACAACATATTAAAAATTGTTGAAATGTGCATGTTTTCACGAGGACCTAACGCCACCAAGGAAAGAATTTTTTCTAATATGAGTTAAATTTGCATCATGTTACAAGCCAAATTCTCATTAGAGCAGTAAAGGCAATGTGCTCGCACAGCATAGCTCAGTGGTTCTTACTTAATACTGTAAAAGGTCACTCGTCACAATTCCAAAAACGCCAAAAGCAGAAGAAATGTCAAAAAGGCGCCACATGTTAGATACATTTGTAACGGGAACAGGTCATGAACTAGATCTTAATAATGGTCTAACAGGAAACCATAATGTTCACTAAAAGTAAAACCCTCATTTCTACTAAAATTCTACTCCAAAAATATTTACACAAAGTTCATCCAATCCTCAATAAAATCTTAAACTTTATATCAAAGCCACCAAATTGCGTTAATAAAACTAAAACTCATTAAATATTTCGATAAACGTCAAAATTATTGTCTCAAATATCCATAAAACTAATCAATACGGTAATTAATTATGCAATTTAAAACGAAGAATACGTCACAACAAAGTAAAAATTTATAAAGTCCTAAAATTTACTAAACGTCGATATCGGGATGTAATTCCCAAATTCAAAATCACACGGCCACTTCTTAACACATAAAACAAATTGACTTACCTGTTTGGCAAATTCAGGCACTATGACGTCCACAGTATGTTCATTTCTATAAAAGCAACTTCAAAAAAAAATTTCGACTACTCGCAAAACAATCAATGGCATGCAAATAAGCGAGCTGTTCGGTCAACGACCTATTTCCTTTATAATTACGTTACGGTATGTCTATTAAAACTTATCTTCAACTTCAATTATATCAACCAGATCAGAATGACTAATTATATTTCTCAAATTATTACGTTAAGGCTTGAATTAAATAACAAGGCAACAAAAAAAATCGTCATCGAAAGGTTATGTAAATCTACAATTTCGGTAACTGAATGCAATCCAAAACTAAATTTTGAATAACCGTAGTAATGCGAACGTTGTGCGAAAAGGTTCGGATTACAAGTTGTGTGCACTTAAAGAAACACTCAATTAATAAACACTATACATATATTGAAATTTAATGATAATCTGAATAAACAATTGGTATTTTGTCCGACAAATATTGAACATAATTTTGTATCGTAAAATTTTAATAAAACTGATGTAACTTGAGTCTTTCAAGCTCAGATAACCCTAATTTACTTACTTTATATAACTTAAATCTTTAAATTACCCCAAAAATAAAACAGCACAATAATAATTTCGTTGAACACATAAATTTACAAACGATAATATGAAAAAGTCAATTACCAATGGATACGCTTTTTGCACAATTTGAAATCTAGACGTTACTTAGATAAACTTCAAGAAAGGCATATTCATTCGTATAAATAAGCACAATTAAAAATTTTATTAACGTCACCGATAAATGTGTTACGTGTTTAATTGGAAAACGTTGCTATTTGATAACGTTCGTCGTTTTGTCAAATTTACTTACTAAAAATAGCAGTTTATTCTTAGGTTGAATGCTTCCAATTCACTATTTCGCAAACTTTTACGCATCTCTAATTGCATTTAAATTAACGTATGTAACTTTCGTACACATCTCTTATTTAGTTCAAATAAGTCAAATTTAATACCTTCAGCGACATCTCTGAGATTTCGGATCATTTAATATAAAGCAGTTAAATTGAAACCTGGGATCTTTTAGGGTCAAATAATATATATATATATATATATATATATATATATATATATATATATATATATATATAAATAAATAAATATTGTCTACACATTTTAACTTTTGGCAACCATGATTAAATGAAAATTTTCTCAAGTTTGTAAAAATGATTTTTAAGGTGTTGGCCAATTTTTCTTTCTACATTTTTAAGAACGCCTTTGATGGTGGATGTTGAGTTTCTAGAGAATTTTTCGTTTCTGGTTCTGGATGCTGAATCATAATTTTTTTGGAAAATTCTCACTTAAAGTAATACTTGGTTAAGTAAAAGTATTCCTAACGCTTTTAAAAGGCGGATATAATTGAAATTATTCATTCGTCCACATCTTCGGTAAGTGGCACATGTTTCGATAGCCTCATGGTAATTAAAATTGTTTTCTGGTTTTCGAATATAAAAGCATTCAATACTAATTCTTCACATATAAAGACACTTCAATCGAAATTACGTTGAATGTTCACTATCGGCTCGTTTGTCATCTGTAAGAGGTATGAACGGTCATAATTAATTAAACATATTTACCTTCTCTTAGCATCTCTGTACTACCTACATTTCTAACGTCACTCCTTCTTAAATTCTCTGTAAACATTTTACTGTTACGTTACATCCAAAGTACATGGTTACCGCTGGAAGGCGTAAGAGCCTTGCTGACATCCATGACCGTATACGTGAAGGCTGCTAGATCACTGGAATAGTACCCGAGATTAGCAAGATCAAATAAGTAATAGTTTCAACAATAAAGGTCAGGCCTCTTTTTTTTCTTTATCACCTGGTTACACGATTGTGTTTCCAAATTTCAATTACACCTAGGAAGTTCTTGGTGAATTTCTACAACGAAAATAAATGGACTAATAATATTCATTTTTTTAATCAAATAATTGACAATTTTTACCTCTTAATTAAATGTATATATTTAAGGTACTTCCAGAAGTTCACTTTCACAAAATTCTTTTATCTAAAACGGTATATATATATATATATATATATATATATATATATATATATATATATATATGTAACAAAACTTTAATTGAATCATTAAAGTAGGTAGACTACACACAGTTTTAGCTTCCATTTTGACCTAATTAATTTTAGCTTCTGTGGCTACATTCAACCAACGATTTAACTCCTGTTGTGATTGCAATATACCGGGCGTAACGATTATCTGTATTACGTGAACTACTGCAAATGTTAAACATGTAATGTCATATGAATTTGTAATTTTGTCTCGTAATCTTTATGTGTTATGTACATTACTTTTTTCTGTGGACAAGATTGTTCGGGCCGATTTATTTCCTATAAATTTCTTGATTACTTTGTATGTTACGGTAGTTATTCACTGTGGACCGAACAAGCTTTCCAATTTACTGTATACTGTGTGAAGCGTAAGGCAAGCAAGTTCATTAATTAAATTTTTTTGTTTTTTTTTATTCTACTAAACATCCCAATGGGATTATGTGTTAAATTAGCCAATTCGGAATACGAACAGTAAAATCTTACAGCGACCGGAAGGGGGCATATAATAATTTATTATTATTTCAATATATATATATATATATATATATATATATATTTTAAATTGAATTTAAATTGTAATTGCCGTGGGCACAAGCTGAGGCTCACTGCGTGCCATCGTGGGCTTTGGTGAATGTTAATTTATATATTTTTTTATATTCTTTTGTCGGGATATCGACAATAAAAATTACTTTATCGGGAGAATGATTAACTCATTTCTACTTCCTCCTTTCATTCTTATTTCTTTCTTTTTTTGGTAATTCCTATTTCAGGCTTTACAGGGTTTACTCTCCTTTCAGCACTTGTTGAGTATTTCCTTATTAAATCCTGTGGCGCCTACTCATATCCGGTTCTTATCTAACCATATCACCATCACTTTAAGCTATATTTCCAAAACAACCACGCATCCGAGTGTTCTGCGGTCTTCCGACCGTACGCATGAGCTTAATCGAACCCATTTCCTTTTTTATGCCATATGAAGGTTAGACACGTGGCAAATGTAAATTCATAAAAAATATGTACTTACTCTCACAAGCACCAACATAATCAATCGAACTACCTTTTCTTTTGTACAATTGCACAGCAATGGGCTTTTTGATATATAATTGACGGGAACCAATAACTTAAAATTACCTTTACGCGAACTTCATTAATCGAAAATTTTAAACCAAAGATCATTCGCTACGGTCACTTCTTCATCTGGTTGACGATAATATGTACACAAAATAACAGTATTTGCTTAAAACTTATTAAAGCGTCACTATATACAGCAAATTTGTATTTTATCATGGCCAGATATGTACTCGAAACAAGCACATTATAACCAAAACCTCTTTACAAATAATCCGCCAGAAAGGCGGAATTCAGCCAAAAGAGATAAGGTTTGCGCTAACAGTAAACACGTAAAGCACATTTTTTGAACACGAAATTGTCAATCACTGCAACGGTATACGATACTATATTATTTTACCGAGATGGGTGAGTCTAATCAATATCCTCCTTAAAGGGCTAATAGGAAACTTTCCCCAACGGAAGCTCTTTGACCACGTTACAGGCGTAAGAAGGTTTCACCTGCGTCTTACACACATTTCGAGTACGCATCGGGAGCCGCGACAAGGGAGTCTACATCACTACCTCTCGGATAAGACTGCCTTCAACATCATCCAGAATTCGCGACATTGGGTTTTATCTAAATTAACCAATTACGCTACTTTAAATTAACATATGCGTAAAAAATGATAGCCCCTCGGTACTAAATCGGAAAAGACTTGCATCATCCGTCCA
The DNA here is from genome assembly GCA_036346205.1 of Vesta saturnalis. NCBI lineage: Eukaryota > Metazoa > Arthropoda > Insecta > Coleoptera > Lampyridae > Vesta > Vesta saturnalis. Next base: position 995,282 of record JARFJB010001161.1, on the reverse strand, counting down.
AATCTTTGTCTACAGACTAAAATATTTATCGAAAGGAAAGACAACAGATTGCCGGCTACAATTTAAATTCGCAAAAAATGTACCATACAACGTAATAATTTTATACTTAATATAATTTTACAAGATGCAATTTTAAATCCATTTACCAAAATTCACCAAAATTTAAGATAACGAGAACGTTTATTTACACAAACACTAATATACAATCACGTGCGAAAACGAAACGTAATTTTACAAAAGGTTCCCATTGATTACAGGCAACAAATCAAAATAAAAGAAAGGTCTGTGTCATTTACGGGATCGAGACTACAAATTTTATTTAGCAATAAGAACACCCTAAACATTCTCTAGTAACAAAAGAAAAAAAACAGTTAATATTAGTCAAGTTGCTTTGGTATGTGTGAATCCTTGCGATATTGCAGACTCACACTTCATTTATATAAGTAATTTTATTTTAATACTATATTTAGAATTTACACCAGTTCTACATACATAAAGACAAAATTTACATACATTGAAGCTTGAATATCGATAGCGCAGTTAGTTAGCACGGTACTCTAGCAAAGTACAAATCGTAGGTTCAAATCCTACTCTAGGTAAACTTTTTATTTATGTATTTAATAAAATTAATAATAATTTTTAATTACTATAGAAACGTAATTACCTTAAAGCTTTCATGAATTTCCGCTTGAAAAGTGTAAATTCCTAGCCAACTATAATGCCTTTCAGAAGGCGTGCAGTACTAAAAGACCTGAAGTTCGAAAAAATAGCGATGGTCCGTAAAATTTTGAACACACATGATAACCAGCGAAAAAGCTAGCTTTATTGTAAGAACTTTAAAAGGGATTTTAATGATAAAACATAATTTTGAAATGAATTGCCTTCAATTTTTTAAGCATCTTCAACATTGCCCAGATATACTACGAATGGTGCATTCAATTGTAACGAAATAATTTGGGTTTTGGACACTTAAGTTACTTTGGTACTTTTCCCTTTTATTTTTCTGTACAAGTTGTACATGTTTACTCAAGCTTTCTTTCTACGAATGCTTACGTAGTTTCTGTTCATAATTTGAACCACACATTTCTAAATAATGTTTACTATTAGTTTGATATAACCTTTGGTACCTTTGGTTATTCAAATACTATAAAATTTACATTTATAAAATATTTCATTTAAAGTCTGCATTGTTACTTCCTCTAGTGCCGTATCCTAAAATATAGTAAATTAAAGGGGAATTATATTACAAGCTTTTAGAAGTCCTCGCTAGATGGCGTTAGTGGAGAAACCACAATTTGGAATTTTTGGTTTTATTGATAAATGTCGATATAATAGATTGTTTTAAATACAAATTTTAACATTAAAATTACGTCTTTCTTTCCTGTGGTGTCCATTTTGCCAAGCTGAAAATTTTTGATGCCTTCTTGGAAAAATTCCTTATAAAATACGATTAAATAATCGGATATGTCTTCAAGAAGCATAGTTTTACAACAAAACAATTGGTGCTTTTCTAATTACTATTTACAAGTTTTGTTGCTCGCTTACATGCGGTTTTAGAAAAATTTTCTTAGGCAAGATCGAGTAAGTTACAGATGAATTTCTCTGATTTTGTTAGTAATAACTGACTTTCTTTCTTAGCGTTTGAAGACGTTTTAAACCAAACACGAATTATTGATGCTTTCGTAAACAAAAGAAAGCTCTTCGATAGCTTCTCACTTGGCCCGTTTACATCTTAGGGGTAACGAATAAAGATTATTTACTTACATAATGTTAATTACCTTATCCTTTTAGCTTTCACGAATTACCTATCTCTTTTGGCTTCAACGAATTATTTTCTTCTTTTGGCTTCAATGAATTACCTGCTACTGTTAGCTGCAACGAATTGCCTATTTCTTTTGGTTCAACGAAATACCTTCTACTGTGGAATTCTACGATTCCATGACAACTTGTAATTACATTCGAATACTATTCTGGTCTACCCTCTGAGTTGCAACTAAAATAAAGTAGGATCGTGACAACTTCTACACATGTTGGTGACCCAAGAGTAACGACTGAATGTAATGAATACCTGTTTCTAGAAAGGTTAGATCGTTCCTTTTTTTTTGTGTTTTATCTATTATTACATGAACGGTAATTGAATATTGTTAAAGTACACCTGCTAAAACTAACGTAATCAATTATTAAGATAAAATGATACCTTAACCTACCTTTACTACCTGTTATCAATATATCCTTATTGCTGTAATTAGTAATCTTTCACTTCACAATCACATCACCTTTCTTATCTGTTCTTGTACCATTATTTTCCTTCCCTCATTTCGGTGTGTAATTATAATAATCTTGAACTGTATCTGTTTTGGCTACCAGTTTTGGGGTTGTGTGTAACATCACTATAATTGGGACGCATTCAAATAATTACACAGTAGTTTAATTAACTGTTACGTAATCACCTTTTTTTTTTTGTTAATTACTTTTGGTGTAAACATTAATTATTTTTTTTCCTTCTCAAAATTTATGCCTTTGTGCAAATTTGATAAATATTTGATGTATTATTGTTTCAAAGATAAATTACTTGCTGAGTTATACAATTTTATGATCCGTCTGGTGTAAACCACTGCAAGCTTTGGTTATTTATTTAATACTAAGTTACGCTGTGCATAGGAGTCGATGTGCTTTTCTCTTTTATAAACACAACGGAAGGCCTTCCCTTGAAATGAGCAAATGTGTAAGTTTTGTTTATTTAATCTTAAAGAGAAACACCATTTGGCTTGCTAACGGTATTTAATGAAATTTCTTTTTGTACATTTGGGGTATCTATAGGTATATATATATATATATATATATATATATATATATATATATATATATATATATATATATATATATATATATATATATATATATATATATATATATATATATATATATATATATATATATATATATATATATATATATTTTGTGTGAGTAATTAGATCCACACCTCAACTATTGAATTTAATTTTAATAATAAAAGATATTTGTTTTCTTTCGCACTACAGCAGTGTTGTTATTTCTATTTCCTGGTGTCCGTTCCTTTTCCTAAGATCTCCTTGTTCACTCCTTTATGCCCCACTGTCCAAGAGTCGGGACAGCGGTGAAGTTTCCTCACTCTAGGGGAGCGGCTCTTGGCGCCGGCATTTTTAACATCCTTCCTTCTCTCACCCCGCCCTAAACCGACATTTTGAGCTAGTTCGGTGTGTCCTTTACCTGCGAATGAACAGAGATCCCTTTCCTTCTTCCTTTTTTTCCAGCTTCCCTGTTACACACGTAACAAACACACGAAAAAACATACAAATAAGTAACGTTTCACTAGTCATTTTATTAACTATGTACTTTTAAAAACCGAAGTAGAATACAGAATTAAATAGATTTTTTTTAACACTATTGCAGTATGACATGGGACGCATAAAACCATAAACCACCACTACATTTGTCACCTAAAGGGATAAAAACAGACGCCTCGTGTGATGCGTACATGTCCCGTATTTCCTTTAATAGTCACCGTAGTATAATGTAGGTATTAAAACAACAAATTCCTAATAATAGTAAGGATAATAAATTATAAACAATTGTATAATATTGAAACAGAAATATTTCAATGTGTCATAACACGTTCTAAGTAGGTGAAATAATATCGAAAGTTTTGATGTAACATTTCGATAAAACAATAACTATTCTTTATTTGTGTATGATGCGGGATAGTTATGCGAAAATTATAACGCCTTTTGCCACCTGGCAGTGACATTAAAATTTATTTTAATCGACTCTGTCAGTCAAAGTCATTGGGCGTGGTATTAGCAAAACATATTTATGTTAATAACTACATTGTATACACTGATTGAGAATAATGCACAATTTTTTCTAGAACAAAATTTTATGTTAATCGATTTTTGTTGTAGGTGCATTGAAAACGATGCAAATAACAGTAAATTAACATCCTTTTTACAATACTTTTAAATCTTTACTTTGTTTACAACTGATAAGCATGTTAATTTAATTGCACTTTAAGAAATCTTACTAGCTTTGCTTTTCAAAGGTTAAATGTAGACGAACTTTTCTTTTCTCACGTACTTACTAAATTGCTCTAGTTACTTTTAGGGTCACGTGTTAATGCCAGGTTCACATCTATAAGATATGAAAGTGCATGTCGTTGCAAATGCATCGTTTCAGCGTAATTAATTGAATTGTTGATGAAAGCTAATTATCATTCTACGACGTACATGTTACATGATATTTTAGAAAGAAATCAATTTTACAAATTACTATTTAATGCTTAATAAAAATGAAAATGTTAACTACACATGTACAATAAATGTCAAGTTTGTGATACTGGATAAATTTTATGATTATTTTTCATTATAAATTGACACGATTAATTATAAAATAAACATTTTGGAATTGATAATATTTTTTGCTTCTTTTCTAATAGAGGAGTGTAAAAGTAAACCATATTACACAACTTTTATAACTTACGTTATAACGTTGAAATTTTACTCAATGGTTATGGTTATGAATTATGTGTAAATTATTTTATGGAGTTCTGCGGTTTAAAAATGCACAACAGAAACTTTATTGCAAATATAGATGTTCTTTTAAACAAACGGTTGGAAATAGTGCCACCTGGAATAATAAATTTATTTGTCATTTATTAACATACAAACAATGGTGGTAATAAAGCTTGCATAATTTGAAAAATGGTTTCTTAGATTAGTTCCTATAAACATGGTTTACTTTGCACTTTATCAGTATGAGTATGATCTATCAAAATCGTTAGTAAGATGAAAATACTTAGCTTTTGGGATTTTAAATGGTGTATTTTTACATTTATATTTTATACAAATCTATACATTTCGATAACAATTACAGTTATCGCCCTCAGTAAGTTGTAATATCTTTAAGAACAGTCTAAGATGTTAGAACAAATTTATAAAATGTGAAAAAGATAAAAACGCGAACATAAGCCCACTATTAATATAACAGTGTTATAAACGTATAAAGCCAACTATGGAATACAATTTTAGTGAAGAATAACTAAAGGAAATTTCGTGTAAATTCAGTTCGTCATTAATTTATGTAAGTAGTCCCAATGTTCTAGATTGTTTCTATCTCCTTTTGAGTCATGGGAACATACGAAATAGTAGCATGAATAATTGGTTGGAACTAGCTGAATAAATAAATTACGTGCATCGGTTTTTCGTGGAATTGCCTATAGATCGTTAATAAATTAAATATTAATTATTAACCCTCCGTTAGGCGCGCGGCAAATACTTCGTAATATTAAATAAAATGAACAGTTAAATAATTTATTTTACTAAGGCTTATTGTAAATATATTCTTTTATAATAGTTATAAACAAAATATTAATGTTTTGTATATTTACATGTTGATTTAAAGGTGGTAAAAATCATAAATAAAAATATACCCCGTCTATGAACATATACAAATGTGTTCACTAAATATTTTACAGAAATGAAAAAAATAATTGTATTCTGAAAAAATGAAACATTTTAGCAAACTAAATACATTATATAATTTATAAACTTTGGTTATACATAAGTTCTGCTTCACAATGGGAGGTATTATTTCTTCCGAAAGGCATGTATTGTCTTTCATGCAATCTTTACAGACATATCTTCTACATTTGATGAAGTCTCGGCTTGATGATTTATTTTTGTTCCTTCCGCATACAAAACAACGTTCTGCATAACATTTTTTAGTGCCGCTCTAAATGCTATTTGTAGAAGTATAAAAGTAGAACAGAGACACTACTTTCACTTTTGACATTGAGAAATTCCCAGGGTCGCGCACGTGGGGTGGTATTTGTTGCCCTTGAGACTGGCCACGTGGCTGGTCTCAGTTCGACCTTGGAAAACTGGTTGACCCTGAGATAGTGGTTGACCTAGGGATCGACCTGGGAAAACTGGTTGACCTTGAGAAAGTGGTTAACCTTGAGAAACTGGTTTACCTTGAGGTAGTGGTTGACCTAGTGGTTGACCTTGAGAAACTGGTTGACCTTGAGAAAGTTGTTTACCTTGAGAAACTAGTTGACCTTGAGAAAGTTGTTTGCCTTGAGAAAGTTATTTACCGTGAGATAGTTGCTTACCTTGAGAAACTAGTTTACCTTGAAAAAAAGGTTTACTTTGAAAAATTTGAAATTTGAATAAGGGGCCCTAATGCTATCTCATGAGACAGGTCTTCGGAGACTTGTGTTAGGTCAGTTCCCCCTCAAGTTTGCTGCTGCAAAATACATTAAGGTTTAAATTAAATATTAGTCAAAATAATAATGATTTCTACCCTGGTGTTTTTTATATACGCACATTCACTTTCCAAGCAACCAGCGCCTGTAGATTCGAAAATTATGCCTGATTTATTTGTATGTTCAATTACTCATACAAACCCGCACGCGCATATACCACAACACACACACAGCACACACCACACCACACACACACCACACACACACGCACACACACACACACACACACCACACACGCACACACGCACACACACACCACACACACACACACACACACACACACACACACACACACACACACACACACACACGACAACACACACACACGCACACACACACACCACACCACACACACACACACACACACACACACACACACCACACACACACACACACACACACACACACACACAGCACACACACACACACACACACACCACACCACACACACACACACACACACACACACACACACACCACACACACACACTACACACCACACACACACACACACACACACACACACACACACACACACACACACACACACACACACACACACACCACACACACACACACACACCACACACACAACCACACACGCACACACACACACACACACACACACCACACACACACACGCACACACGCACACACACACACACAGCACACACACAGCACACACGACACACACACCACACGCACACACGCACACACACACCACACGCACACACGCACACCACACACACAGCACACACCACACACACACACCACACACGCACACACCACACACACACACACACACACACACACACACACACACACACACACACACACCACACACACACACGCACACGCACACACACACACGCACACACACACCACACACAGCACACCACACACACACACACACGCACACACCACACCACACACACACACACAGCACACACACACACACACGCACACGACACAACAAGCAAACACATCAACACACACGACGCACACACAGCAACAGCACACACGCCAACAACGCACACTACACACACACACATCACACACAACCGACGCACACACAAATTACTTTTAAAATAAATAAAATGAGTAGCAATTAAGTAAGCAAGTAATTAGACATAAATTAAATTTGCATCAAAGTATTTATTGTCAATGCACGATTTAAAAACACGTGCTAGCTTTTAGTAAATATTTGAAAGACAAAAACAACAAATAGGGTTATTTTGATGTTAAAAGATAAGCACTATAAAACAGGGTAGAATATACCTATGATTGCAGTTATTTTCACCTAGTATTTAAGTTGTGATGATAAGAAAATACCCTTTAGTATCGATTAGCGTTTCGAGATGAAAGATCAGTTTAAGAAATCCTATTCTGCAATAGTAGTGTGGCCAGCGGGATGTCGGAAATCGTATTTTATCGTTGATTTTCTAAAAAATATCGAAACTGTATGAGATACAGCTTTTGAAAAAATTATCTGCCTTTACGGCGAATGGAATCCATTATTCAAATATCTCTCAGTGGAATTTCAGAAAGGACAATCCGAAATTTTTAGAGGCTGCTTATCAGGATGCTACTTCAAACCCGCACGGATATTTATTGTTCGATTTAAAACAGAATACACCGCATGTGCTACTCTATAGAACAAACATATTCGGGCCTCAAGGTATTTTCCAAGTATATACAGCGAAAAAAGGGTTTAAACCTCACAATCATATATGATGGTTGGCGCTTTAATCGAAAACACCGATATCATGCGCGCATTAGCCAGATTAAGTAAAAGTCAACGTGACGCTTTATTGAGATGTCTGGATGGTAAGCAGGTGGAATGCATTTGCGAGTGTGCACATAACATTTTAAAAGGTCGTGTACCTCTGTCACTTGATCAGAAGCAGCGACTCTCTCAACATAAGCACACGTTAAGGCAGCTGGTACAGAGAGACGAATCTATAAAAAAGAAGAAACAGTTTCTCGTATAGAAGGGCAACGAATTTTTACCGCTCCTATTACGACCATTACTTCGCGGAATTCTGGGTAATTTGTTTCAATAACTGTAGACCACAATCTGAAGAAGATGATTATTCTACCTATAGATTTTATACAGCGTCTGCAAGCGCCAGATGTCACGCAAAACAACGTATTAACGTACTGATAAAGTTCTAAAAGCCAAAATAACCGACCATGACAAATGGCAGTAGTACAATCAGATTCTTCAAAGATATCTACACCTTTCCAGTCAGTTACGTCAACCCGGTAGTATAACAATCAGCGGTGATGATATTAGGGATTTGCGGAATCGCAAAGGTCTGGCAGACGACGAGATAGTATCAACACTGCCTGTTTCATACAGGAAGAAAGGTACTGATGTCTTGCGTATACTGAATAAGGACGGTGATGTATTTTGGGATAAAAGGGGCACTGCCACAATAAAAGATGGGATTATCCCTCATTCCAACATTATCGATCTGGTTCACGAAACGTTAAGACAGCGAAAAACTACAAACCCACACGGCTGGCGACCGTTTGCGACGTACATTAAAGAAATAAATATACCACGAGAGTTTATCGGAAATACTCGAAGACGTGATGCTGCTGTATCACCTAACATTCAACCGACCCTCACAACTATAGGTGAAAATTACGATGCCGATAGTGAATCGAGGGAAACCCCGCGAAGATCCTTTCGAAGAAGAAGAAGACTTTCACTAGATTGGGATACGTGGAGAACATAACATGTATGCTGTATACTATGATACAGAGCATCCGGCAGGGTTTTCGGGTATAACACCTTTAGTTAATGCTGCAAAGGGTAGATATGGGGAAGTAAAAAAATGGCTGCATGCTCAGGAAGCTTATATGGTTCATAAACCTGTCAGAAAAAGTTTCTCCGTAATAGGTATATTGTGTGCAACATTTACGAGCTGTGACAAGCGGATCTTTGCGATATGCGAACTTCAAGTAAACCCAATAGTGGATACAACTACATACAAACGGTTATTGATGTGTTTAACAAGAGGGCCTGGGCGAGAGCTCTTAAAACGCCGCATCTGTAATTGAAGCATTCACCGATGTTTTTAAGGAAAGTGATGATACAACAGCAAATCTACAGACGGATAAAGGCAAGTAGTTTGCGGCGGTCAGTATACAAAACTTTTCCATGAAACAAAATACCAATTTCTATGTAACAAATAACCCTGATGTAAAAGCATCTGTAATTGGAAGACTTAATAAAACATTGAAAACAAAGGTGTGGCGTTATTTCATCTACAAAAACTCTTACAGGTATATTGATGTGCTCCAAAAACTTGTGACTGCTTAAACAATGGCCCTCATTCAAGTATAAAGATGGCCCCTGCGGCTGTAAACGATGAAAATATTTTGTAAGTGTGGAATAACCTGTACGCGAAAGGCTTAGACACATCACGTCATCCTAAATATAAAATCGGAGAACACTAAGTACACCTTTGAGAAGGGATATGAAACGAACTGGAGCGAAGAAGTTTTTATAATTAGTGCAGTGATAAAAAGAAGACCTCCAGTTTATCGCATAAGCGATCTTAATAACGATCCTGTTGCGGGTACCTTTACGAGGATAGTTGCAAGTGTTACGGTTGATAAAGACGCCGATAAAGTCGGTAAGATTTTTAGCAGAGAAGGGCCACGAACGATATAAACAATACCTGGTCATGTGGCGTGGATACAGTGACAAATTTAATAGCTGGATGTTAGGTTCGCAGTTGAGAGATATATGTCATAAGTTCAAAGGTAATATGAATTATTATTAATTTTATTAAATACATAAATAAAAGTTTACCTCGAGGTAAACTTTTATTTATGTATTTAATAAATTAATAATAATAATAGTTCCATGACGTATTTTCCTGACAATACGACGTCAAGTTTTATTACACAACTGCCAAAGCGAAAAAGATTATCGGGCTCATGGGTTGTAGGCATTTCGGAAATTCAGTACCCTTGTTCTTTTGCCGCTGTAAGTGCGACAGACAATTTAGTTTATTATAGAAATGATCCACCCACAGGGGAAGAGGATGTGTTAGAGACGATATTAAAAAAGGCTGCATCACATTTCCAACATAACAACGAGAAAGCCATTTATATTGAGGACGGATGGTATGTGTTACGTTTCGCCTCGAGGAATTATGCCAACATTGAAGAAATTGCCAACGAGCGAAATAACCACGAGTTAATAAGTAAATTGCTAACAATCGAATACCATAATCTAACTAAGCGCGTCACTACGACATTAAAAACCTCCCTCTCGTTATTCGGATTCTCACAACGTTTAGCCTTACAGTTAGGTTATCGGCTGTATCAAAACATAGCTATGGAACCAATACCTCCGCACCCCGCCAGTATATGGATAGGATGTTTGTTTATCGCGACATCGTTGAACCGCAAATTGTGGGTGATGTTTTATCTCCGCTTGTAAATATTACTTCTGAAAACTACGCTTACGGGGGTCATAAAGATGTGGTTTTTCGCTTGCACACTACATGCCTGTGATGACAAGGAATCTGAAAACATCGAGATTAATATAAAACAGATACGGGTGCAACAATGCCATTCGTGGAACGTCGTGTCTGAAGCTGCACTTTAAGAAAGTGCAATAAAGGTTTATCCGTATCAACAATATTATATGAATCAGGCCGGTAACGGTATCGGCTCCATCTACAGAGGCGCACCATATCAACTTGGTCACGGAATAGGAAGCTGGCTAGGTGGTATATTTAGAAGTATAATACCGTTGTTTAAGTCTGGTGCAAAGGCCATTGGAAAAGAAGCTCTCAGAACAGGTGACGTCATAGAGGACCTGTTAAGGAATCGTTTCAAGAAAGATTTCGCGAGGCAGGTATAAATCTTAAACGTAAATCCGATGAGAAAATCGATAAGATGATGGCGGGTTTGGATTATAAACGAGTACGTCTGGCTGATAATAACCAGTCTCTACCAATAGCTGTTGCTGCTAAGAAGATATATTTTCAAGACAATGGCTTTTCTTCATGCCCAATCATGTGAATGCGTGAAGTCCGAATTGGATTTGTTCGCTTTACCGTCGACGCATACAAGTATCAAGAGTGGTGAATGGATATTTTACAAGCGCTAATCAGCTCTTAGTGATGACGCCCCAATAGAGTTTTCAGTGCCCGTAAATGGAAACGATTACATATATTTAAATCAGACCATTCTCTACATCACCGCTAATGTTATAAAGCAAGATGATACAGCACTTACTGACGCGGATGTTGTAGCACCCGTAAACAATTGGATGCATTCACTTTCCTCACAAGTGGAGGTTTACATAAATCAGAAGATGGTGTCACAACCAAACAACACCTACGCTTAGCGATTATATATCGAAATGTTGCTAAATTATGAAAAGAAGGTCAAGAGTTCACATCTAGGTTGTACCTTATAGCACAATGATACAGCCGGCTAGATGAATATAATAGAGCCCGCAAATAACGGTTTCTTAAAACGTCAAGTACTCGGAGCGACCAGCAAACAGGTTGAGATGATTGGTCGCGTGGACTCGGATTTGTTTAATCAGGAAAAGTTTCTCACAAGTGGTGTTGAATTAAAAGTTAAATTTGTACGATCAAGAGATACCTTTAGTCTAATGGCAGTGACGCACGGTTCAACTTACAAGACGCGAATTATGGACGCTAGTTTACTGGTGAGACGAATGCGAATCAACCCTACCATTCTAATTGCACGCTCTAAAGCTTTAGAAACAACTACGTCGAGATATCCTGTTACAAGAACTGACGAAAAAGTGTTAACTACACCTACAGGCGAAAATAATTGGATAATATCTTCCTGCGTCAGTTACCTAAACCATGTATCGTAGGTTTTGTCACAAATAAAGCCTTCAACGGTGATTACTCCTCAAATCCATTTAATTTTCATCACAGCAATATTAACTACATGTCGTTATATATTGACGGCCAACAAATTCCTTCGAAGGCCTTACAACAAGACTTTACAGCCAACGGTTTATATGTAAGGGCTTATCACACATTATTCTCCTCTACGGGTATTAATTTTTTGAATGAGAGCAACGATATATCGAGGGGCGGTTACCCCAACGGCTATTGTTTATTGGCCTTCGACCTAACCTCTGACTTGTCTGCAAACACTAGCACACACTGGAATTTAGTTAGAAACGCTTCCCTGCGCCTAGAAGCGCCCGTAGAAACCGTTAACTGTTTCGTGTACGCCAAATTCGATAACGTGATTGAGATCGATAAACATCGGAGTGTGGTCGTTGATTTTACTTGTTAAAACGGATAACTCTAGACCTCAAACTTCAGTGTACAACAACAGCTGAAATAAGAGGATGGACGCATACTTGGACATATAAGCGTTTGATAACGAATTCATACCGAAAGAAATTGCGTGATTACGGATTATGGTTCGTTACTTCTGATGCTGATAAAGGCACCTCGAGCTTATTTTACATCAAAACCCATGCTAAGACAGATAAGGTATTTAGAGAATAAATATCACGGCTTGAAATGGCGATCAGGGTATGTGCGATACAACGATTTCCAAGAGGAACTGCTACCGTTTAACAAAATTCACGTTAAGGGTAGTGAAAAACAACAGTTTTGAAGATTCCTTAACAAACCAATACTAAACTTGGTCGACGTTGGTTGTCCGTTGATTAAAAATTTGAAAGAGGAAGCAAAGGTGTATAGTTGTTTAAACCATAAGATCGAGGAGCCTATGTGCGCTCTGGAAAACGCATTACTACTGCAAGCCTGGACGCATAACAACTCCAAAGCTGTATGCGGTACAAGTGTTGAAATGTTTGAAGATGATCCACAGCTACAATAATGTGTTTCGACTCGTATGTGCTTCTAATCAGTTACCGAGGCACGCACCTACCCCTAGTGCAATTATTGTGAAAACGGATCTTGCAAACAAACCAGGTCAGTATTGGACTGCTATCTACATTGACGAGAATGGTAACAGGGAATACTATGGTTGCTTTGTACGACCCCCGCTAGGTTACCATTTACGTTTCCTTGAGAAGAATTCTAAATAGTTCGATACAACAAAACGACGCTGCAGGATTACTATTCGTATGTATGTGGACCTTATACGATAATATTTTTGTATTTTACAATAATAAATAATCTACCAATGCTTGATTTTGTGAGTAAGTTTTTCACTACATGTTTAGTTATAAATGAGTAGATTATCAAATTACTGTATAATGCTTGTTTTTCAACCATTCTACTCTGATAAATAAAAGCGTTTTTAGTAGCTTAACTGTTTTAATTAAGAGTTCGGTAACAAGAGCCTATAGAGAGGAGTGCATGATCAACCTCCATTGCAGAAAATATTGATTAGTCCATACACGATATCAATATACTAGATGGAGCCGCAAAGAAAACCCTAATTAGTCCTTAGAAATATACCGCTAAGTGGCGCCACCTTTAATACAGAAAATATTCATTTGTCCATGCACCACTAGATGGCGCCAAGGGGGTAGGACAAGAGGGCGCAGACCCTGTCATAAGTTCTTATAGCTGCATTACAAGTTAGCATTAGGGCCCCCTTATGAGAATACTATTTCCAGGCAAGGGGCCACGACAAGGGGGGCAGAGACCTAACACAATTCCCTAAGACCTGTCTTATGAAATAGCATTAGGGCTCATTATTCAAATTTCAAATTTCCCGCCTAGTAGGTTAGGCTACCCTAAGCCAACCGGTTTCTCAAAGCAGACAACTTTCTCAAGGTAAACCTGTTTTTCAAGGTAAACCAGTTTCTCAAGGAAAACAACTATCTCAAGGCCAACCAGTTTCTCAAGGTAATCAACTTTCTCAAGGTCAACCAGTTTCTCAAGGTCAACCCCTATGTTAACCACTATCCCAAGGTAAACCAGTTTCTCAAAGTCAACCACTTTCCCAATGTAAACCAGTTTCTCAAGGTCAACCAGTTTCTCAAGGTCAACCAGTTTCTCAAGGTCTACCCTAGGTAAACAACTTTCTCAAGGTTAAACCGAGGTCAGCCACGTGACCAGTCTCAAGGTCAACCTTAATCTCAAGTCAAAAGTGTAAGTAGTGTCCCTATTATACTTATAAGTTCCCACGCAAAATATTCAACAAATTTTCGTCTTGGAACTTTCTTTGCAGGATTGTTGAATGTATGTATGGAATACACGTTTATGACAGGGTATAAAAAGGTATAAAACTCATCATCTTTTAATCACTCTGGCTACTTCGCTTTTTGGCATAGTTGATCGACTAAATCAACACCTTTTTGTTTTATTATAAAAGGTTATATTTTAAGGTTGTTATCTATTCATCTGTGGAACTGTCTATAGCATCATAATCGTGCACACTTGACACTGGGATAATGTTCTTATTTTTGTTTGGGCAATAGGATACTAAGGTACAATATTCACAAATCCCATGTATCGAACTGTAAATTTCTACGTTTATTTGGTAAAAACGCTAGTAGTAAGACAACACCCTCCCTCCACTTTTTGTGACGTCATATTCTACGACCACTTTCACTTTTGACCCTGACGCACACGTGGGGACGTATTTTTGACCTTGAGTCTGACCTAGGATTAGGCCTCGCGGTTGACCTCGTGCGTGGCCCTGGAGTCGGCCTTGGGCTAGCCAAGGTCAGGGAAATTTGAAATTGAATAAGGGGTCCCAACGCTAACTTGTAAGACAGGTATAAGAACTTGTGTTAGGGTTTGGCGCCCTCTGCCGTGGCCCCCTTAACAGTAAATAGTGTTCTAATAAGGGGGCCCTAATGCTAACCTGTAAGACTGGTCTTTGGAATTTGTGTTAGAGCCTTCGTCCTCTTCTCGTGGCCCCCTTGGTTGGAAATAGTATTCTAATGATAAGGTGACCCTAATGCTAACTTGTAATACAGGTATAGGAACTTGTGTTAAGGTCTGCGCCCTCTTGCCGTGGCCCTCATGACGCTAAATTTGAATTTGTGTGTCGTCATCTAGTGGTGCATGGACTAATGAATGTTTTCTGTAATAGCGGTGGCGTCTCCTAGCGGTATATTTCTAGGGCTAATTACGGTTTATTTGTGGAGCCAAGTAGTGGTCTATGGACTAATGAGTGTTTTGTGTAATAGAAGTCGAACGTGCTCCTCTCTCTCTCTCTCTCTCTCTCTCTCTCTCTCTCTCTCTCTCTCTCTCTCTCTCTCTCTCTCTCTCTCTCTCTCTCTCTCTCCTCTCTCGTCTCTCTCTCCGCTCTTTCTCAACCAAACAAATCAATTAATCTAATCAAATCAATTAAGCAAATCAATTTCAAACAAATCACGCTCGATCAAATCAATCAATCAGATCAATCTCAATTAATCAGCCAAGTGAATCTCAATCAATCAAATCATAACTTATGGTTTGCGAAATCCAGTGATCTTGCTAAAACCACCCAACCACAATTCAAAAATACCAAATTGATTTAACTTACATCATGCGAAACCACCTCTCAATTAAAAAAATAACAGCCTGATTTAACTTACAGCGTGTAAAAGCCAGTCTTCAAAAAAAAAACGACATCAAATTAGCTTGTAACGCTATTGTCACGTCTTGCATACAATGATAAAATATGTTTTACATTTAAACTAGTAAAAATGTCTACACAATAACAAATACAACCAAACTCGAAGTTAGACCACTACATTACGTTACATGCAAGGATTATCTTAACGGAAATAACATCCCACATAAACGGCTCTAGATTTCTAAACATGACTGAACGTCCTAAGGCGTTCTTGAAAATGCTCAGCTAATTAAATACTTACACAATGCAATGCAACGCAATAACAGGGAACCAAACTTGGAATTAGATCCGAATCGCGAAAAAAACCTAATTAGCCCGCTTACACTTATTGTAATTCTCTATACACCTTTTTGCATTAAGTTAGTCTCGTTAGTGGACGACCTTATATGAATTTATAAGAACGGTTTGTATTATTTACAACATGCTTTTAAAATGATTTTCACTTTGAGGTTAGCCTTCAACAGTATATTGTGTGTACATACATACAAAACTGCACTTTGAGAGCATGACGTACAGTCAACCTTCAACAACAACAGTATACACACATAAATGACTTTAAAAATAAATGACTAATTAACTACTTAGGTATTATCATTAGATGTACATCAAATTTATAACTATTATTGTTAATGCACGATTTTTTAAAACACGTATTGGCTTTAGTAGATATTTAAAAGAAAACAATAGGATTATTTTGATATTATTAAAATGGGTAAATAAAGCGACGTTGATTGCCAATTTTCGATGTTTACATGCTAGAAAACACATCACCGTTTTGATATTAAAAGAAAGCACGATAAAATGTAGAATATACCTGTGATTGCAGATTTTTCATCTAGTGTTTAAGCCAGGATGATGAAAGAGTACCGTTTAATATCGTGTAGCGTTTCGAGGTGGATGGTCAGTTTAAGCATTCCTTTTCAGCAATAGTAGCGGGACCATCGGGTTGTGGGAAATCGTATTTTATCGTGGATTTTCTAAAAAATATCAAAACTGTCTGCGATAAGCTTTTGAAGGAAATATCTGGTTCTACAGCGAGTGGCAGCCATTATTCAAAGATCTTTCTGTGGAATTCCAGAAAGGTTTACCTGGTATGGAGCAGTTTGACGGTGAAAAACCGGTCTTAATAATAATTGATGATCTAATGCGCGAAACTAATGGTTCGGTGGTTGATACTTTTTTACAAAGGATTGTCATCATAGAAACGTAAGTGTGTTTTTCTTAACGCAAAACACACCAAGGACGTTGACTGCGAGATATCTCTATCAACACTCACTATATAATTTTGTTTAAGAATCCACGTGACAGAGCTCAGATACAATATTTGGCAAGACAGATTTCACCTGACAATCCGAAATGTTTAGAGGCTGCGTATCGGGACGCCTCTTCAAACCCGCACCGATATTTATTGTTTGATTTAAAACAGAATACACATATTCGGACCTCAAGGTATTTGCCAAGTATATGCAGCGAAAAAAGGATTTAAGACTCACAGTCATAAATATTACATGATATATGATGGTTGACGTTTTAATCAAAAACACCGGTATCTATCCTGCACGCATTATCCAGATTAAGTAAAAGTCAACGTCACGATTTATTGAAATGTCTGGATAGTAAGCAAGTGGTATCTGCGAGTGTACACGTTACATTTTAAAAGGTCGTGTACCTCTGTCAAGTGATCAGAAGCATCGCATCTCTCAACATAAGAACACTTTCAGACGCTTGGCATAGAGACGTGAATGTATAAAAGGGAAGAAACAGTTTCTCGTACAAAAGTGCGGTGTATTTCTTTTACTCCTGTTAGGACCATTACTCGGTGGAATTCTGAGTAATTTGTTTCAATAACTATGGACCATAATCTGAGGATGATTATTCTACCGTTGGATTTTATACAACGCTTGCAGGCGCCTAATGTCACACAAAAACATTTTAACTTCAAAGATATGTACACTTTTCCAATCTGTTACGTCAACCCGGTAGGATAACAACCAGCGCTGTTGATGATGATATTAGAAATTTACCGAAACGCAAAGGTATGGCAGGCGACGAAATAGTATCAAAGCTTCTGGCTTCATATAGGAAGAAATATTAGGCTTTCTTACGTATACTGAATACGGGCGGTGATCTATTTTGGGATAAAAGGGGTACTCTCACAATAAAAGGAGAGATCATCCCTCATTCCAACATTGTCGATCTGGTTCACGAAACGTTAAGACAACGAAAAACTCCAAACAGTTTTCGACGTACATTAAAGAAATAAATATAAAGTTTATCGGAAATACGCGAAGACGTGATACTGCTGCTGTATCACCGAACGTTGAACGGACCGTTACTAGTAAAAAAGTTTCCTTGCAGTAGGTATATTGTGAGCAACATTTACGAACCGATGGCAAGCGTATCTTTATTATGTGCGACCCCGATAGTGACCACAACTACATACTAATGGATTTTGATGTGTTTAGCAAGAGAATGTGGGCGAGAGCTCTTAACACGAATACAGAGGCGTCTGTATTTGAAGCATTCGCCGATATTTTTAAGGAGAGCGACAATACACCGGATAAGATTAACGGGTTCATGGGTTGTAGGCATATCGGAAATTCAGTACCCTTATTCTTTTGCCGCTGTAAGTGCAACAAACAATTTAATGTATTATATAATTGATCCACCAGCAGAAAAAGAGGGCGTATTAGAGACTATATTAAAAAAGGCTGGATCACATTTTTAACACGACAACGAGAAAATCATTTATATTGAGGACGGATGGTATGTGTTACGGTTGGCCTCGAGAAATTATGCCAACATACAAGAAACTACCGACGAGCTAAATAACCGCGAGCTAATAAGTAAAGTATTAACAATCAAATACCATAATCTAACTAGCGCATCAAATTTTTCCACGTAAATGTTACGTTGAACAGGACTATCAGGCCTACCCATTGCTACACCCACAAAACCATTATCGTTACAAAATGCATATAAAAAACCTTTACTATGCTATAGTTATGTAGATAACATATTTGTTATGTGCAGACATGGAGAATAAATACTACATGAATTTTAATTTTTGTAAATGGTACTCGTCCAAACTTCAAGTTTACCATGAAGAAGGACACTAATGGAGGTTTTCCATTTCTAGACATAATAATATCTAAAACGAATAATTCACTACCTTTTAAGGCTTACCGAAAGCCGACACACATTGATAGATACCTCCATAAATTATCAAATCACTATCCACGTCAAAAAATTGGTATAATTATAACCATAAAGAAAAACTATTGCTTAATGTTGGTACTACTTTCCTTCCTTTCATAACTAATGTTACAGGAAACATTGAAAAAATCCTAATTAATCATGGCATTAGAACTGTTTTTAAACCTATAATAGAAATTAAAGAACAGGGAAGGTCACATAAAGATATTTCTAACCCATTGTCATCTGTATAAATTATCTTGTTCTTGTGGAAAACTATACATTGGACTCATAAAACGTAACTTTGATAGAAGACTCAAAGAACATGTGAGATTTTGTAGATGAGGTCAACCAGAGAAATCTGCGGTAGCTGAGCATGCTTAAAATAATTACATTAAATTTGATAATATGGAAATACCGTCATGACAAACTCATTATTACGTTTGTTTACAACGTGAAGCCATTGTGCGATATATAAACATCCTAATAACTTCAGTATGTAAGAAGTAGGTCTCGGTTTAAATAGGTTTTGGCTGTTATAATTAAAAAAAGATAGAATGGTACATCTTAATTTTAATTTCAGCTGTTCGTATGCCTAGGATTTATGCTGTTTTTTCCTAGTTCTTGAAGTAAATGCTTTACCAATTATGTGTTAAGTTCCCACATCTTTATAATAATTTAACATGTGTAGTTGAAATTAAGATTAAAATTAAAAATCATATTAAAAGTACTGCACTGTGTTTTCACTTTCATATTACGCCTGACGCAGGACAGAGTATCTGTCTAAAAGCTTGCGGTTAAGTAAATACATAAACATTCACACCATTTTTTCCAAATAGTGTTGTGTAATATATCGAATGGTGGAAGTTTCGACTCATATTTCTTTTATTAAATACATAAATAAAAAGTTTATTTCTTTGTTAGATTTAACTAGGCGATTAATTGTTATGTCAAGTTTCTACTTGTGAATGATTTTATCAATTTCAAATTAAAGTTTCTTACAACTTTACACTTACATTATACTTTACATTAAATTTTGTTAAATTTTCTCTTTGATTATGACAATTCTCACTATTCGCCTTCGACCGTTAAAGGGTGTTCTGATTTGTCATCTTCAAGAGAGTGTAACAATATTTAATTTATTAATGATCTAATTATTCTTTACTAAATTTAGAGTCTATAGTTGACTTTGTACGTTTATTATACTATTATACTAATAGCAGGCTTATGTTTGCGTTTTCATTTTTTTCGTATTTCTATTAAACAATTCTTGAAGATATTACCACATACTGAAGACGATAACTGTAATTGTTATCGAAACGTATAGATTTATATAAACCATAAATATAAAAATACACCATTTAAAAACCCAAAAGCTTAGTATTTTAATTATGTGGAATAATGGTGAAAGTTCACATTTTCATGCATCAGTAACATTCTTATGACATTTGTCGACAAAAAGTACCTACGTTATGAGAGACATCGTTTTCCACAGTAACGAGTTTTCTGATTGTATATACGTACGTATGCACATAACTAACTCTATTTCGAAGAAAGCAAGAGGCGCTTGTTAAAGCATTCAAAATGAACCTTTGTCAAATGATCTGTTTCTTCACACTTGAAATGAATCATCTTAGTATTCACATTTTAGAAATCGTAGGGACTTACTTGTTTTAAAACAAGAACTCGTAATACAACATAATACCTATGCTCACAACACCGTATAGAATGCTCCTTCTTAAAATGTAGAAAATACAAAATACACCCACGTAACACAGAAAGATTAAAAATAACGATGGCGTTTCAATAGTTACGTTGTCATCATCAGTGGTCGACTAGGACGAACTAAAGAAATTTCTAATACATATATGTAATGTCTTATGTACATCTCAGTAGAATGGGGCCACTAATTGATCCGGACCTTCGAGTGGGGACACTTACTGATACGGACCTTCGAGTTGGCCCCTGCAATCGATCCGGGCGCATGCGCCGGCGTCGGAATTTGTGGGACATTGTGCAAACGCTAAAGGGTATCGGTCATTTTCGCCGACCAATGTTGTCGAACATTTTTGATTTGACGGTCATCTTTGTATTTGTCGGTCATTTTGAAATAAAATTAATCTCAATCAAATACATACGCAGATTTTTAAGTCCAATGTTCAAATCGGAAAGTAATGTAGAAATAAATTCAAGGAAAAGTACTTAACGGTTTACCCCAATCAGTCATTATTTTATGGATTTCCCCGATTATGTAACCGCAATAACAACCTTTCGCTATTCAAGTACCTCTAACGTGTTTGGAAAAACATACAAATTAGCAAATTACATAAAAGGCAAACAAGTTGACCTTCATTTCCAATTTTGATAATACACTTCAGCCTTTATATAACGTTTGTTTTTAGAAACCGTTACGGCAAGGAATTTGAAATAGTAGAATAATAAACGTTAGAGGTATTTGAATAGTGAAAGGTTGTTATTCCGGTTACATAACCCGGGGAAATATAATTACTTCATATTAATAGATGGGGAAAACCATTCAGTACTCTACCTTGAATTTATTTCTATATTACTTTGCGATTTGAAAATTGGACTGTAATTAAAAATCTGTTTATGTATTTGATTGAGATTGATTTGATTGAGATTGATTTGATTGAGATTGATTTGATTGAGATTGATTTGATTGAGATTGATTTGATTGAGATTGATTTGATTGAGATTGATTTGATTGAGATTGATTTGATTGAGATTGATTTGATTGAGATTGATTTGATTGAGATTGATTTGATTGAGATTGATTTGATTGAGATTGATTTGATTGAGATTGATTTGATTGAGATTGATTTGATTGAGATTGATTTGATTGAGATTGATTTGATTGAGATTGATTTGATTGAGATTGATTTGATTGAGATTGATTTGATTGAGATTGATTTGATTGAGATTGATTTGATTGAGATTGATTTGATTGAGATTGATTTGATTGAGATTGATTTGATTGAGATTGATTTGATTGAGATTGATTTGATTGAGATTGATTTGATTGAGATTGATTTGATTGAGATTGATTTGATTGAGATTGATTTGATTGAGATTGATTTGATTGAGATTGATTTGATTTGATTGAGATTGATTTGATTGAGATTGATTTGATTGAGATTGATTTGATTGAGAATGATTTGATTAAGATTGATTTGATTGAGATTAATTTGATTAAGATTGATTTGATTGAGATTGATTTGATTGATTGCTAGTCTTTTTATTTATGCGTTTGTTTATTTATGCGTTTGTTTATTTAATGCTATTTTCTTTGTTTGAGAGTGATGCTCAATAGGTTATTTTTACTCGCGAAGTGAGAGTACGATAAGTTATGAGAAAATTAAGCCGATAGATGTCACTGTATTGAATCTTTTACTTAAGTTTTAAATATACTTAATACGCAATAATACATACGAGGGGTCGTTTTTATATTCTCGGACTAGGCATGATAAGAGTAGATTAGAACAACTATAGGAATTTATTTTTCAATATAGGCCCCTTGCTTTTCAATACAAGTATTACATCGTTTCAACAACATCTTTAACCCATTATAAAAATATTCTTTTGGTTTGCTCGCAAAATGGCTTTCAACAGCCACTATAAGTTCATCATTTAGCTTTCGAAAGTCTTGACTTATGGGCTGGTGCATTATCATGAAACACCAGGACACTTCGCGTTAGTTTTCCGCGTCTTAAGCATTAAGCTTGCATAATACTCTCCTGTGATTGTACCACCCTTCTTCAGATAATCAATCATTAAAATTCCTTGGCAATCCCAAGAAACAGTTGCCATTATGTTTCCTGCAGAAGGGGTGACTTTAAACTTTTTGGGAGGACTGGAACCCCTAATATGCCACTGCATCGACTCTTGTTTCGACTCAGGATCAAAATGATGGACCCAAGTTTCATCTCCGGTGATAAGCCGATTGCTAATTAAATCTGGTTTGTCCCCATAAAGCGCTAAAAATTCTTCAAACTTCTCCATTCGAGTAATCATTTGAAAAGGCGTAAACATTCGTGGAACCCATCTCGCATTGCCCTTTGTCATGCCAAGGTAATCGTGTAAAATTCTGAAACTCCTACTAAGACGCTAATTGTCGCTTCTTTAATCTTGCATCTTCCAATACCAAACACTTGATTTTTCAATAACATCCGAAGTGATCATTTCAACAGGGCGATCCGGACGGGGATCATCATCTAGTGATTCTCGGCCATGTTTAAACAATTTTGACCATT
Source organism: Vesta saturnalis (assembly GCA_036346205.1). Lineage (NCBI taxonomy): Eukaryota > Metazoa > Arthropoda > Insecta > Coleoptera > Lampyridae > Vesta > Vesta saturnalis. The sequence goes on along the minus strand of JARFJB010001161.1, from coordinate 971,945 downwards.
CACAAATAGTCGACTTGGAAGGGCAGTTATCCCCGTATACAATCAACATTTATTCACGAATAACTTTTGGAGATTTTCATTGTTTTGTAAGAAACCTTATAACAGTTCGATATTCAAGTTTGTCCATTTTGAGACGTTACAACACAAACTGACATATTAGAACTAATAATGCTGCAATTGTTTTGTAAATTGTAAAGGTTCAAGCTACTCAAAAATATTGTTTTTTAGATCTTTATCATACAGGGTGTTAAAAATTTAGGTCTTAAGGTGTACAACTTAGTCCATCCCTGGTAAACTAAACAAGCTAAATATGTTTCAAGTATACTATTTTATGAGGCCCTTACTAGTGGCCATCATACTGAATTTTTATTAAATTATATCAAGTACGTTAAAAGTTATTCAAGAAAAACTTATTTCCAGCGGCGTCCTTTAGCGGCTCACATCTCCGTAGGGAGGGTCTGGAGGAAAAAAATTTATAAGACCTTGTTACGTGTTTAATTGGAAAACGTTTCTTTTTGATAACGTTCGTCATTTTGTCAAATTTACTTACTAAAAACAGCAATTTATTCTTAGGTTGAATGCTTCCAATTCACTATTTCGCAAATTTTTACGCATATCTAATTGCATTTAAATTAACGTATGTAACATTCGTACACATCCTGATCCTTATTTAGTTATAATAAGTCAAATTTAATACCTTCAGTGACATCTCTGAGATTTCGCATCATTTAATATAAAGCAGTTAAAGAGAAACCTGGGATCTTTTAGGGTCAAATAATACCACTGTGTCCGTAAAGTATGGAACAAATTAATTTTTAGCTAAACAGACCATTTTAAGAAATAATCCTGAAACACGTCGATTTTTGATTTTAATTTACCGTATTTTAAAATAATAATCTAATATACAGGGTGAATTACTTTCGAGTAATGACGTCACCGCCATTTTTTTAAATGGAACACCTCCATTTTGTTTCAATTTTCGGATTGCTCTAGCTGAGCTGATTCCAAAAATGTATCACATGTTGATTCCAATTGGTACAGGGTGGACAAAAATACAATAGTTTTGTGTGTGCTCATAAAGTAACGCATAACATTCTTTATTAGTTAAATTAACAATATTATCAAAAATACTTGTTGTCTAGCGGCAATTGGTTTAAATGTAGTTTGTAATGTTTTGTTACATTATTATATTAATAAAAATGAGCTGTTTTCGAACAGCTCAGCTAGAGCAATCCGAAAATTGAAACAAAATGGGGGTGTTGCATTTAAAAAAAATGGCGGTGACGTCATTACTCGAAAGTAATTCACCCTGTATATTAGATTATTATTTTAAAATACGGTAAATTAAAATCAAAAATCGACGTGTTTCAGGATTATTTCTTAAAATGGTCTGTTTAGCTAAAAATTAATTTGTTCCATACTTTACGGACACAGTATATGCATATAATAAATATATATTTTCTACACATTTTTAACTTTTGCAACAATGATTAAATACAAATTTTCTCAAGTTTATAAAATTGATTTTAAGGTGTAGGCCAATTTTTCTATTTTCCTTTTAAGAACGCCTCTGATGGTGGATGCTGTTTCTAAAAAAATTTTCGTTTCTGGTTCTGGATGCTGAAGCATCATTGTTTTTAAATTCTCTGTTAAAGTAATACTTTGTTAAGTAAAGGTATTACTAACGCTTTTAAAATGCGGATATAATTGAAATTATTCAATCGTTCACATCTTCGGTAAGTGGCATATGTTTCGATAACCTCGTGGTAATTAAAATTGTTTTCAGATTTTCGAATATAAAAGCATTCAATACTAATTCTTTACATATATAGACACTTCAATCGAAATTACGTTGAATGTTCACTACCGGCTCGTTTGTCACCTGTAAGAGGTATGAACGGTCACAATTAATTAAACATCGTACTTATATTTACCTTCTTTTAACATCTCTGTCCTACCTACGTAAGAGCATCTCTGTACTACCTACATTTCTAACGTCATTCCTTCTTAAATTTTCTGCTCACATTTTACTGTTACGTTATATCCATTATTGCTGGAAGGCATAAGAGCCTTACTGACATCCATGACCATATACGTGAAGGCTGCTAGATCATTGGAATAGTACCCGAAATTTGCAAGATCAAATAAGTGATAGTTTCAACAATAAAGGTCAGATTTTTTCTTTCTTTATCACCTGGTTACACGATTGTGGTTCCAAATTTCAATTACACCTAGGAGGTCCTTAGTGAATTTCTACAACGAAAATAAATGGACTGATAATATTAATTTTGTAATCAAATAATCGACAATTGTTACCTCTTAATTAAATTTATATCTTTAAGATACTTCCAGCAGTTCACTTTCACAAAATTCTTTTATCTAAAACGATATATATATATATATATATATATATATATATATATATATATTTACTAATTCAGTTTTGAATATTTTTACACTCAATCACCAGTAAAACTTCAATTGAATCGTTAAAAGTGACTTGATAGACCGCACCTGAACAGTTTTAACTTCCATTTTGACCTAATTAATTCTAGCTTCTGTGGTTACATTCACCCAACGATTTAACTCCTGTTTTGATTGCAATATACCGGGTGTAACGATTATCTGTATTACGTGAAGTATTTATAATTTATAATTTGTAATTTTTTATGTTAGTGAAATTTAAATTATAATTGCCGTGGGCACAAGCTGAGGCTCACTGCTTGCCATCGTGGCTTTGGTGGAATGTTAATTTATATATATTTTTTATTTTATTCTTTTGTCAGGATATCGACAATAAAAATTACTTCATCGGGGGAATTGTCAACTCATTTCTACTTTCTCCTTTCGTTCTTATTTCTTTCTTTTTTTGGTAAATCCTGTTTCAGTCTTTACAGGGTTTACTCTCCTTTCAACACTTGTTGAGTACTTTCTTATTAAAGCCTGTGGCGCCTACTCATATCCTATCTAACCACATTACTACGATTATAAGCTATACCCCCAAAACAACCACGCATCCGAGTGTTCTGTGGTCTTCCGACCGTACGCTTGAATTTAGTCGAGCCCACTCATTCTTTTTTTTATGCCATATGATGGTTAGACACGTGACAAACTTGTCATGTTATTTTTTTGTCTTCTATCTAAATCCGAGATATTTCCCACATTTTTCCGGACATATCTCAATAGTTTTGCGTTGTAAACGAACATAGTAACGAGTTTATCTTGCTTGATAGTATTTCCATATTCGAGAATTTTTCGCACGCGAGCGTCTGAAAATTTTGACAACGCAGACTTGATAAACGATATTGTTCGGGTCAATAGAAGAATGTAAGTCGTTGAAGACACAAACATTACAAATTAGTATTAGTAAGTGTCGAGGAATTAATTCATAAACATTTGCATTACGGAAAAGTTTGCGTAAGATGAATGTACATGTTGATGACTATGGCACAAAAACAGCGACGTTTGATATGTATACTGAGCCTCTCAGACGTTTCTAAGAAGGTGATGCATTCTAAAATTCCTTACTCACCTACGACGATTCCTGGGTTCACAATTTTAGGTCAGAATTAAAAAAATATCTGGTGTGAAACAATACACGACCTTCCAACCCATAAAGTGGAAATTAGAAGAAATGTAATAGTTTTAATAACAATTTTTTTAGAATGCAATATTATAAACACAAGAACAATAACGTATGTCATATGGAAGTTTAAACATATATACGCGCTCGCACGCATACATACACACACACACACATACACCCACACATACACAATATATATATATATATATATATATATATATATATATATATATTGTGGCGGACCTCTAGGTACCTAGGAAACGTGTATTTTGAACTTATTTGCAATCATGCAAATTCAAGAACAAAACAATCGCTAAGTGATTTATCTTGACTTTACTGACAATAATGTTACTATTACTCAAATTAATTGCTTGCCTTACTTTGACTTTCCTGGCAATAATTACAACATTAGAATTTATTTACAGGTCAGATATTTAATTACTCGCAAACCTCAAATCTGATCAAACGGATGAATGGGCAGGTAAACAATGAAACTACTCAAATTAAAAATAACGAGCTTTGTGCAATGGTGTTTCAGCCCATTAATGTACTATTGTGGGAAAGAACCACCAATAAAACCCACTTTATTCATAAATAATTGCACAAGTACATGAATAAATCAAATAACACAAAAAACAATCAAAGGGTTACATATATAACAAAACACCATTAAATCAGGTTAAAGTACGTACAAAATTATAACATTAAGGGAAAAATAAATCAAAAGCAGTTTAGTTACACATAAACACAATTAAAAGAAACCCATGTAGTCATACCCACAATTGTGTCATAAATAATCAGAATAAAAATCGTAATACCAAACATGTGGCCCTTTAAAATCAATCATGTCGGTCTTTAAGTAAAAAAGCACATAAAACAGTAAGGCAAATTACGATATATATAAAATATAGCAATAGTAAAATTGCACAGGTGATAATAAGGTAAAGGCAAGGACAAAAAATAGACACGCGATTTACACGTACACCATTGTTTACTAAAGCACAAAATACATACGTAAAATTACAACAAATTACATATAACGAGAAATTAGTTCGCAGTCAAACAATCCTACTTAACACACTGAAAAAAATTCATTAAAACAAAGACCTACAAGAGTAAGTTGTTAAATAGGTCATAACATCATGACCGATATATAAGGTTGAGTGCGTTAGAAAAATACAGCGCCCCTTCCTCAAGTTACACATTCATATATATATATATATATATATACAACAATAAAAGTAAAATTCGAGAGTTTAATGGTCATGTGGACATAAGAGTATGTACCCACTTGGCAATTGCCTCTTAAAATGAATAACCAAGCGGTATCCTGTACCCATCCGCCCATGACCACCTCTACATAAATATAAATATCAACAACAAACAACAATGCTAATTCACACATACATCAGAGTGAAGGAGCCCTGTACCGACTTTTATTTTAGCAGGTTTCAGCTTAATGAGCCCGCGTGCGAATAAAATTCCTTTGCAAGGCAATGCTCGATTTTTAATACGTTATATAGGCTTGTACAATTATTTGCTGCCATCCTTAATTCAAAATTCAAAAGGGTGACTGTTATTTATAGATTAATATTTGAAAAACACATTAAAACTAACACCCGAAAGAAAAGACAAATTAGCGTTGGCTAATTCAAAAGAAAATGTACATGCAAGAAATGTTTTAAACACAAAGTGTGTACAATGACAGTATTTAATTAACCACACCGATTTGGCTTGATTTGACATTCTCTGTAACTACCTTTTCCCCCGATTTAAAAAAAACTATATTTACTCCCGCAATCAACCTCCGTTTTTCAAAAGTAATAAAAACACAATAAATTATTATGTGGGATCAGTTTCATATTAATTATTGAACGACATCTTAATTGTAAAAATATGCATTCGTCCATAACAAGCCCTACATTTAGGTCTGGAGTTTCAACGTACCAAACGAGGATCCCTTTGGCTTTGCGCTATGTTCCATCGTAATGAATTATTAAATCAGTGACATTTTTACATCAAGAGCGCGCGTATAGAAATTTTCAACAAATCGTCACGCCAGTTTCGGTAGACCACCTGTTCCTTTACCCTAATATAAGTTTCCTTTTTCTGTTCTACCTTTACTCAAATATCAATTATATACATTCCCATATTTCTTACATAAAATAATATATTCCGAAAACATTGGCAAGTTACCACGTATTATCAAGATATTAAAACTCCACTAATTATTTTTTCTATACAATGGCGATTTGACAAACGTTTTACAATAATAAAATTTTGCGGTCCGCTACCTACATATATATATATATATATATATATATATATATATATATATATATATATATATATATTTCCACGAGCGTTATTATGTAGAATGTTGTTTTTCCATGTTTCTTCCCGTTTATCTATCTCCACTTGTTGTTAAAAGAACTTTTGGCGTTTAGACAACGTATGGACCAGGTCCCACTCCTCATTTTCAAGTCTGCTGTTTGCGTAATGCGTATCGAATTGACCTCCTCTGCTTTAGTGTTGGGTTTATATACTGCTGGTTGTCCTGTTGATTTCTCTACTTTCACTTTCTATTTATCCTTTGGTTTTATCGCTTTCACTTTTCATGTTTTCGGTCAACGTTGTGTGGCAGCCCTTGTGTTTGCCGTTTATGTGTGCCCTTGTGTTTGTGCGGCCATTTCTCAATTTTTTTAGGATTTCTTATTATCCGTTGTGCTTTGTATTCTATGTTGGCCTGGATTTTAGTCTTGTTCCAATCGATGTTGTGTGATGTTCGTTGCATGTGCTAAAGGTGAAGTGGTTTGGTTCTTTATCACCGCGTTTTTGTGTTCATCTCTACTTACATTGATTCTTCGGTTGATTTGGCCGATGTATGTATGGTCGCAGTCGGCACACGGTATCTTGTACATTTCTTTTTTTCGAGTTCAATTTTGGTTTTTGGATTGCGCATCATTGTTCATATCTCTCTTGTCGTTCAAAATATTGTTGCGATCTTGTTTTTGAGGAAAACTTTGTTATCCTGTCGGTCGCTCCTTTGATACATGGCAGACGTGCTTTACCTATTTGTTTCTCTTCGATTTTTGCTGTGGTTTTCTCGGTTTAGAAGCTGCTTTAAGGTTTGTTTTTGAGAAACAGTTTACTAGTAACGCTCTCCCCAGTTTGTTCATTTCTTCAAGCAGCAGACCACAAATCAGGCCTATATTATTACTATTCCATCGGAGTTTCTCAGATGTATTATTAGCCCAATATGCTCGTTCCGTTTTTGTCGTGTCACAAATCTGCAAGATACCGAATATGGTGGGAGGGTGTTTGAATGGGTGGGAGATTGCGTACATGGGCGTATGTATGAGTGTGTGTCCGTAGCCACAATAACTTAATAATACGTGTCGGATTTTAATGATACTTGTAGTTTTACTACTGAAAAATCTCAAATTTTGGTTAAAATCGGTTTACAAATAATGGTATAATTACCAACGCCATCTTATCCTTTCGTTCCTTATGTACTCGTTACTAACGCTACATGACACCAGAATAGGAATGTCGTGTGCTGGTAGATCATGTTTTTACTGTTTTATACAGTAAAGTATGTAAAACTAATCGCGCAAAAAACTTACTATACCTACTTCCAATAACCCAATCAAAACTTTACACCATTGTGAAGCTGAATCAGTGGCAGTGTTTTTCATGAAATCTCCTTGTAGGATTTTTTTCGTCTAAGTGAGAGCTGTTACAGAAAATTCAATTAATTCATTGTTTTTTATTCATTGAATATGTCAACACTTCACATTGCTTTCAATGATTTATATTGACTTCATCAGTAAAGTATGTCAGAACTTATTATACCTTGTCCTAGTATTATTTATAAAAAAAATGAGACTGTTGCCCTTAATGCACAATCTTACATATTTCAAACTATGTTTAGTACATTACAAGCTATGAAGATTTTCATACATAGTGAGATCGCATTAGTATACTGTTTTGGTGTTATCAATTAAAAGTTAGTGGAATGGCAATTACCTTTAACGCAGTTTGATGTGCCTGTAGAAACAACAACGTTTGGTTTAATCGATGTATTGTGAACCCATTCTTTATGTACCCATGTATATTGTTCAGAAGATAAATATTGTATTGTCACCTTTGTGGGAATTGTAAGTTTATGGCAAATACTGAAAGCTGTTTGCAACGGTACTTGAGTATATGGAATGTTATTAAAAAAAAATCTTTCATATCTCTCAGATCAGGTGTAACATATTTACGTTTAATATTAATCTGTTTAAAGTATTAATTGGTTTAGTTTTAGCACCATTTCAATACTTGGAACGCCGTTATTTTGGTTATAATACAGACATGCTTAAAATTTATTGTATTTAAGATATTCGGTTTGGTTTATTTTTAATAAACATGAAAATTCACGATTATCGTTCATAATTAAGATACTTATCTTTCGCGTTGTCGTGTATTTTTCTTTGTTTTTTACAAATTTGAACGTTTCGATTACAATTACAGTTATCGTCCTTCGTAACTAATAACAGTTTTAAAAATTAATTGACTATGGAATCCAATTTTATTTTAGTGATGATTAGCTGGACATTTAATAAATTTAACATAATTAAACTGCCCTGAAAATGACATACCAATCAAAAATCGCATACCAACACAGGAAAATGACAAGGAAATAAATATACTAACATGTAAACCCACAAACATACAAACCCGCAAACAAAGGAAACTAGCATCAAGAACACGCTTAACCCAGCACGTAAAACTTACAAACACACAAACAAGTAAACATGCGAACAAAGAAACTAGCCATCAAACACACCAAACACACATACAAACAAGCACACACCTAACCACATACACTTTTATACTCACTCACATACACGCACGCACACACATATACACAGACACGCACGCACTTACAAACAAGTAAACAAACAAACGTATTAACATATAAACACGCAAACAAGTAAACACCTAAAACAGACACGAGCAATAAGTGATTACATAATATGTACGATGAGTAAACATCTCTGGTACACAAACGCCTTATTTCCATGCCTATGACCCACATGTCTATCACGCTTAATCGTTAAAAACACAGGTGTAACCGGTGGGTATAACAGTCATGTTCCATCACATAGCATCGTATTACACCGCATTGCATAGTATCGTATTGCGTTACATTATATTATTAGATTGCATTATATTATTATATTGCATTATATAACACTAAATTGCATATGGCATTACATTACATAACACTGCATTACATTACATTGCGTTATATTGCCTTACATTGCCTTGTATTACATTACATTAACTGTGTTACATTTCATTACTTTACACTCTGTTGCATTACATTGTATTACGTTGCATTACAATTACGTTACATTAAATTAGGTTCATAACAAAAACTTATAATAGGTTAGGTAACAGTTCATTAAATTACAACGCATTTTATTATATAGCATTATGTTGCATTTAATTACATTTATTTTCACTGTATTGCATTTCATATCATTGCATTTTACTGCATTTCAATGCAATTCGTCGCATTTCATCGCATTCCATTGCATTTAGTTGAATTATATTAAATTAAACTGCATTAGGAGTAGAAACTCAAAAACAGCATTTTTTCTCTCTCACATGGAAAGTCGTCTAGTTGAGCACTTAATACAGACATGGTAAATTCATTATCTCGCATGCGTGCGGTAAAGCATCCTTGTTTTTCCCTCTATTATTAACGCTAAAAAATAACCCAAATCAGATTATAATTTTCGAATCCAAATTAAATTTAAATTAAAATTTTATATTAAATAGATAATAGATACAGATTCGGTTAAATCGGACCATTAAGATTAACTAGGATCCACGTTTAAGTCTCAAAAGGTTAATTCGTTCAAGGCCAAGAGCGGAAAAAACTGAATTCGCAATTTTCTTCATTTCTTCTCCTAAGTTTCTCTACATTGTGATCTCGAATATACATTTTATTTTTGGTATAATCCCAAAGGAAGTAACCCACAAGGATTAAAGTAGAGGATATGGCAGACCACGTCTCCAGAGTCACACATCACCAAAACGATGCATAAGGTCCCTATTTACATTGAAGACTTATGCGCTAGTGCGCCATCTTGTTGAAACCAACAGTTATTAATCAAAACTAGCAGTAGAATACCCTCTACTTCATTCTGCAGTAATTACAAAAATCTATATGCAGTAAATATTTGTCAAAACTATTTGCCTGGACACACTGTGTATTTTAAATCATTACAACGCTGTGATAACATACTTAATTGGCAAAGCATTTAATTCAAGGTCCAGGAAAAATTACAGCAGAAAACCTAGCCATTCCAAAGGTTAAAGATGTACCATTCTGCGTTTTTTTAATTACAAGATGCCAAAACCTACTTAATCGGAGATTTTCTTCTTTCCTTAGATGATATTTGGATGTTTAAATATCTTCTTTTGTGCTTGATCAAATTTCCATATTATCAAATGGAATGTTATGTTTAAATTATTTAATGTCCTTATAGTTTGTTATTTTCCAATAATGTACCTAACACGTTAGAAGCGATATAATACCCTAGGGCATTATGAAATTACTATGGAAACAAAGTATATTTGGTGAAACTCTTATTAACACCAAATAAAAATGTGAAACGTCAAAAAATAAATATTTTAACCATACTAAAAGGACATTAAATATAGAAGGCACCACGGGTGTTTACAGGAATAATTCCCTCGGTCAACGTACATCCCTCGGGAAGTACACTGTTGACCTAGGGGCATGACTATATCCGTAACACCCTTGATAGCTTAATTAATATAACGCATGGTCGGTTATGGTAAACTTCTCTGGATGATTCATCTGCAATATCCCATATGTTGTTTACGTTTTATATCAAAGATACGCTTTCTAATGAACACTCTAAGAACAAGACTTATATAGTCAGGAGGCTAACAATGGAAAAATCCTTAGGTGCTCTTAAGTCTTCTTTAATCTTAAAAGTTTAGAAACAGCCTGATTGACATCGCCAATTAAGATTTATTCAACCATATGTGTAACATTAGATATAAAAAGAAAAAGCACTATTTTTTCTATACGGACAAGTGTAACAGGTCAATAAGAAGGGAATAACCATTAGCGTAGTGAATTTTTCAAATGGCTAAATTCGTTTTCCAAAATTTCAAGATCACAAATTCGTTTTGCTTGATCCGACAAAGATTAGTTACACCAATTTTCAACGTGAATAATGGTTGAATAATTTATACAGATATCTATCGGTGCGTGTTGGCTTTCGGTAAACCTTAAAAGAAAGAGAAATTTTTTTTGTTTTAGGTATTTGTATGTCTAATGACGGTCAGCTTTGGTTAGTTTCCTTCACCATAATAAACTAAATGCTTGCATAAATACAATTTATAGCAACTAAAAGTTTTGGTAGTGCTTTTCTCCCATGTCTCCAAATAACAAACGAATCATCTACTATGTTAATCTTTCAAATTTTTTCCATGCCATAATTATCATTTGCGCGCACACACGCGTGCGCACGCGCACGCACACACTCACATAAAGTGAAAGATGGTCTAGATGGTTTTCAGAATGTGTAAATCCGTCGAAAATCGAGATAGATTTTTTTACGAAAACGATAGGTGCTTCACCTGTAAGAAAGTAAAAATGCTATTTGAAAAGTACATTCTTTATGTACAATAATTGTTAAGAAGGTAGTATTTGATCATGCGTGTAAAGTTATCCTAGTAGTTAGTTCCTTCAACTTTAATCCCTTGGTACCCATAACCCAACCTAAGTTTATAATTTATATATATATATATATATATATATATATATATATATATATATATATAATATATATCAATACTATATACGACTCCCCTCTTTTGTAAAAGCTTGATTCGCGTTTGGTGGAGGTAACATGTTGATAACCATGAACTCATTTAATTTTGCATTTACTTGGTCATGAACCTTTAATAATTGACACGTTTGGTTTAATTTGACGTGGACTTTTTTGTTAATATTAGTATATTTGAATATCATACGTAGAATTTTAAATAAATGTTAGCTTCCGTGTCTACTATTTTAAATGTTGCTACCGTAATTTGGGTAAAAGGAAATTGGTTCATTTCGACAATTAAATCGTTGCTGTAAAGAATTTAAGAAACAATATTAAGAATTTTTTGGCTTCAATTTATTTTATCCTGCTGATGTTATAATTCTCGCAGCACGTTATATGGTTCTGAGTACTTTGTAGTCTATCAGTTCATTTATGTATGACGTTATTGGGGACAGTGTGGAAGATTTATTTGGAAAAATGAGGATTGCATTTTGAAAACAGGATGTTTGTTATCTGATTTTTGATCGATACACGTGGGGATTTTTTGTTTTTTCTCGTGAGAAGCGTCCAGTTTGCAGTTTGTATAGAATATTTTTCTTAGTAATTGTAAAGATGACGTGATCTTTGGGGGGCTAAAGGGTTTTTGTTTTTTATTATTTTACTTAGTCTGTAGGAGACAGTTGATAGGGCTGATCGAGATCGTTTGGGTTAGTTGTGATGAAGACAGCGCGCTTAGCAATGCACCCGGTGGTACCTTGAAGGTATCGTAAATAAGTTAACCGTTCACTGCTTGTGGATTATAGTTTTTCACTCATTCAATTTTTGTGCGTCCATTGAGTTGGTGAAGTATTTATGTTAGTGCTTCCCAATCCGTTGGATTAGTTCACGCTTTGGCGGATTTAAATAATTATGGATATTGCATTTTGTTATTTTTTATGTTCTTAGAAAACCTCACGTGGTACTGTGATTAATCATCACTTTGTACACACAGCTGTTGGAAAATAGCCAATAAATTGCTAAATATAAAATTGCTAATACATTTTGTATATGTAATAAAGAACATCGTGTAAATAAGTTACTGATTTGTGTGCATGAAACCAGGTCAATTAGAAAAAAAGACGCCTGAACTAAGTTAAATATTTCGTTGTTCCTTTGCGATTCTGAATTAAAATAATTGGCTAATATACCTGACGATACTAAGAGTTTTTGTTCACTGTGTTGGTTTGTGTTTGAAGAAAGGATTGAAGGTTCAACTGATATTTTCCGATCAATTAACGAATGGGTCAATTGTAGGAGAATTGCATCTTGTGGCTGTGAGCTGGGAAAGGAAAAGTGATTACTTTTCTTTGTGATTTCAATATAAGTTGTATAACTGTATTTAGCTAAGCGGATTAACACGCTTTTTGTTGCATAGTAGTGCCGAACGCCCTTCAGGCTAGCCAATATAATTACCGAAGCGTATTCATCCTGTCTTTTGTAATATTCACACTATTGTGTGTTATTTTTTTACTGTGCACTAATAAAGTTACATTCTATACTAGTCGAATTTATGATTTCTATGTGTTCAATATGATAATAATTGGGCGAATTAAAATTAAGGTGATGATTATTTGATTTTATAATTTGAACTTGCAAGCTTCAACCAAATATTTTCATTTCTTATTAAAATTTTAAGTAAGAAAGGTTGTGGACCATTTCCTTTCGAAAACGAAGTTATTTGTTCCTGTCTTTAAAATAATTGTACATATTTTTTTTTCTTATTAAAATATATAGTGTTAATGAACTTTGAGCGTATTATTTCATTATCGGATGTAACATTACGTGTGATGTCGCAGCACTATCATTATTTACGGTTCCGGTAAATCAGTAGGCAACAGTAGCTTTGATTATTTTGTTATTGCTCATTGTTTGATAGCAATTTTTCAAATTATACGTCCTTACACTGACCGTGAAATTTGATCGTTTACGATTTTGGCAAAAGCGTTTCACGTTGATTATTTTCTGAGAGTTTTTCTGTATGTTTTATGTTGCTTTTGAGATTAAGATTTTATAATAGAATGTAATTGATAAAATTAACGTAAAGTAAGAAACCGCTGCCAAATTAACTACCATAGTGCTTTCTCATATAGTACGTAAACAAATATAATACTTGATCCGCCATTTTAAATTTTTTAATTTTGAGAAATGATTTATACTTACCGTTTATAGAAACCCCACTATCCGACGTAAAAAAACGGTTTTTGAATTAAAAAATGCACAAGTTTGTACTGTAAAAACAGTTCGTTACTGGTTATTTTTTTTATTCTGAAATAATATAAAAAAGTATGCTCGTTTTTCTAATTTTGTCACTTTTTTAAAATTTGAAGCAATGAATCTTTCTGATGTTCTAAGTCCCTCAAAATGGCCCGGCACTGGTTGGATTTTGCTCATTAACGAACTATATCTTATGGCAAAGAATTTTTGTACCAAATTTCATATCGATAGCTTTAATGGTTCAAAAGATATCGCTCGCGCGTCCACACACACACACACACGCATGCCCACACATACACACACGCACGCGCGCACGCACGCGCGGAGGCACGCACGCACACACACGACATTTTTTTCTAAAAATGTGTTGGTGTCATAAAATGTCGAGAAATGCAAAAAACAATTTTTAAAATTTAAACTAATTACAGCACGTTATTTTATTTGTTTTTCAACATTGCTGTGGAGTACTAGTGTTCATTATTGTGCTAATTGATGCATCGTTTAATTATAAACAAACTGATACCCTTGGATTTATGACTTTTCCTGATTTGATTTGTGCTATTCTATTTGCCGTACTCGCAAAACACCACCATATCCACGTCTTACTACTGAGCTATTCACCCGCAGCATAACGACATCATGAAGTATTGGTACTGCCGGCTTTGCACTCATAACTTTACCGACGTTACATCTGTACGAAAGCAGAACATAATGACCGATAAAATCGCAAGCGTCAAACTGGAAAGATAAATGATTTTGAAATTCCGTGGCATCGCTGATTTTTCTAAAACCCTAGATCCATTTTACCTTGTACTTTTAGAATTGAGAAACAACGTTATTTATGGGTGTACCAAACAGTTTCCTACTAAAATCTTGAATACTCGTTTTCTCTAAAATAATTACAAATAAAATAGTTGGATATCATAAACCATATATTGCGTCCGACGAGTTACCATCCGGTATATCTCAGAAACATCTTGTACAAGCTTTCGATACAAAAATTTGTTAACATCATCCCGACAATTTAATCCGTCTTATGATGGTTCTAATTTTTAAAGTATAGAATTACGTCCAATCTAAAAAATACTATTGCTTTTTTAAACATTGATTAGAACGAGTAACGTAACCGATTTTAATGTAGATTGCAACTGCAATATTAGCGTTGTCAGCTTTAACTATATTTACTTCAGGCGATTGTTTTGGGGAACGCTCACAGTAGAAAAACGTTAATTATGTGTTATCAGTAAAGAATCGTTCTGTAATTATAAATATTATAATCCAGAGCGAATAGAAACTGTCTATTTACTGAATTTCGAGTCTTAACGTTAGCAGTAAAATGTAAAAAATAATAAGTAAATAAGTTTAAAAAGGGCGGTATAAATAAAGATGAGACTTAATAATAGTATATTAAAATGAATGAGTAAGTTAAAAGAATAAATCATCAATAAGAGAGTATGGTATGTATCCCACGTATTGTATTATCGAGAATCTATATAATCCAATACAAAGTAGTCGAGTACCATTACATTAGATGTTGTAACCGTGTTTGTTTTCAAAACCAATTACAGTAATTATGAAAGATTAGTAGTTGATCAGCTGACTTAAGAAATCACGGTTTTAACATCGAATCATTATATTTAAAAACTTCGTTTAGATCAGGTTAAAAATTTACACACGCATTAAAATAATTTTGTGCTGCATTAAGTAAATTATGGTTTTTCGCAACGTGTATCTGCTATTACAAGGTAATTCTTTAATTTCATTTTGTAAATATTACGTCTGCACACCAAGTATATAGGTACAGTTGTAGCGGTATAGTTTACAAAAAAAAACGCAACCATTGTTAAGATGTTCTCACATAATGTACTGATTTACTAAAATAAATGTAAGAATAATAATATCTTTAGGCGTCATGTCATAAATACATTCAACAATCCGGAAAACATTAAGCTTCGACAGGTACAACACCTCCCGGTATCCAAACTTAAATTATTTCAGCGTGCTACATGGTATTCTTGAATAATAACAATTGGATGCAAACGAACTACATTAACGTGATGCATACAACTCTATGCAACTTGCATTTTGATGTTACGTACATTTAAATTTCATAATAAAAATTTTCCTTATTAGATTTCCGTGGGCGAAGGGCACACTAACGTGCAATCAGATATGACAACTGTAACATATTCATTTAAATTTAAGATACTGTTTGTTGGCTGTTATCTAAAAGGCTCATTAACACACATTAAGATAAAAAAAACCATTATGCACAATGGAACCGACACTATTGGACACAAAATACCCAAAAAGTATCTGGATGAAATTCTGAGATCGTCCTCTCATTAGTTTAAGAAATACTATTTTTTTTCTATTTTGCGTTTATAATAAGTCCATTACGAAACCCAAATGGATTTTTAAATGTTTCACTTTATGAAACTGAACATTTTTTTTTTGATGTTGGTAATGTATGTTTATATTTGTTATGACTGGTGGATTCTCAAGTGAACGTCATTTTTTTCTAAATGTTACAAAAGGTTATATTTTAGAACCGTTGTTGGCTTATATTATACACGTTCCCCACAACGACTAAACTTCAATACTGCCATTCACAATCATACCCAAATTTTTTTTTTTATGATTGTGGACCTGAACAGGCTAAATAAGGCCTATCGTGCTAAAGCACTCAGGAAACCTTAGGAGGATGGATAGAGGGATAATGAATTGCCAATAGATGCCTATGAACAGTTACCTTAAATTTTCTCATATCATAAGTGAGAGGAAAACAGGAACTAGGGAGATCATTCCAGAGTTTAGAAGCCGTGTAGAAAAATGTGGATTGCGCCCGTTTGGTACGACAAGTGGAGATTTGTACTGCATACTGATGATGTGAATGAGCGAACCGAGTGTTTCTCGCAAAGATAGCTAGAGATGGTATCAAAGAATGTAATTCACCAGCACAATAGCGCAATATATTACTCAATTCTTCCGTCAGACACAAACATTGCTTGTAAGACCATAAATTCTCACTTAAATAAATTGTATAATCCATTTCACTCACACTGTCCTCATCTTAACGCGAATAAATTAATGGCAGTGTTGTTTAGCGGAGCTAATAAACGAGATGCTCTTTTGACCATAACAGAATTAATCAATCGTATGTCATGACATTTTCTAAGATTTGAGCGTTCTGCTTCATTACAAATTGAGGTTCACACAACATATATCGAAGTGTATTCAAAAGGAGTTTGCTAATTTAAAATAGATATATGCTTCTACGCCAATTCTAAATGTACAACTGAAAACTAAACCTCGCACTTTGTATGTGTATGTGTATGTGTATGCGTATGCGTATGTGTATGTGTATGTGTATGTGTATGTGTATGTGTATGTGTATGTGTATGTGTATGTGTATGTGTATGTGTATGTGTATGTGTATGTGTATGTGTATGTGTATGTGTATGTGTATGTGTATGTGTGTGTGTGTGTGTGTGTGTGTGTGTGTTGTGTATGCGTATGCGTATGCGTATGCGTATGCGTATGCGTATGCGTATGCGTATGCGTATGCGTATGCGTATGCGTATGCGTATGAGTATGCGTATGCGTATGCGTATGCGTATGCGTATGCGTATGCGTATGCGTATGCGTATGCGTATGCGTATGCGTATGCGTATGCGTATGCGTATGCGTATGCGTATGCGTATGCGTATGCGTATGCGTATGCGAATGCGTATGTCTATGTGTATGTATATGTCTATGTGTATGTGTATGTGTATGTGTTTTGTATGTGTATGTGTACGTGTACGTGTACGTGTACGTGTACGTGTACGTGTACGTGTACGTGTACGTGTACGTGTACGTGTACGTGTACGTGTACGTGTACGTGTACGTGTACGCGTACGTGTACGTGTACGTGTACGTGTACGTGTACGTGTACGTGTACGTGTACGTGTACGTGTACGTGTACGTGTACGTGTACGTGTACGTGTATGTGTATGTGTAGATGTATGTGCATGTGTATGTGTGTGTGTGTGTGTGTGTGTGTACGTCTTGGCTTAGTAGTTCCATTATAATACTGGTAATACTACGCTCACCAATCCTGAGTGTCACTCCGAAAATGGTTAACGTACAAGGAGTGTTTGTAAATAAATACATTAGTGGCACAGCACTTGGTGATCTCAAACCCAGATTGGGACCAAAAAAAGCCTAAACAAGCGATTTTTTGTATTAATGAAATGTACTAGTAAATAGTAGCTGGTCATGCTAATTAAATTAGACATTGCTTAAACTACCAAAAATTAAAAAAAAGAAATTACAAATGTAACCATTGAATACTGGTCTGATCATTTCCTGTATCTAACTATTTGCGTTGCGCAATGTAAACTTCTTTTGTTACTTTACACTTGTTGAAGGGTGGACTGCATTACAATGCATTACATGCTACGGCTTGTCAGGTAAGTGTAGGTTCTGGCAATATTTATATGACCCAATTGATATAAAATTATGAAATGGTTATCGCCAGACCAGACGTCCCAGGAAAATAATAAGGAAAAGTCCTTAATTCTAGTCAATACATAAATTCTTATGATTACCATTACACGTTTGATACACACTAACGTTTAAAGAATATATTAGTGTAGTCCACTTCAATCTGGTTACTACTAGTTCAAATGGATTTAGAGCACTTCTTAGATTGTAAGACGACAATGTTTCGAGAATGCTACCTTCTTTAAATTAATCCACATTGCTTGAAGACTTTATGATCTTTTTCAGATAGATTTTTAAATGAGGAAAGCTGTACTTTGGATGTCTATACATAATTATGACTGGTTTTATTTGTAAAAAATGTAGCTTCTGCTCATTGAGCAAGTAGTTTTGACCTTTTTCCCGATGAACTTGATGTATAAATGAAGATTTTAGAGCTTCACACTTAAATACAGAAAACCATAATTTTAATAGTAACTTTGAAATTTTACACATTCAGAACAAAAGTAGAAAACTAGATTTATTGCTTTAGAAATTAATAAGAGAAAATACTCAGGTCAGTTATTAAACGAACAATTGGATGTATACAATTTACCACTTTTTAATTTTTTAATTCTTGCCCCCCTCCCCTCGTCCCCCGTTTCTTAATAACTCATTAACTATTGTAGAGAAACATATGCATTGTAAGTAAAATTAGTTTAAGTACTCAATCTAACTTCTTATCGGTTGAAAGCAATATCGTGAAACGTTAGAAACGTGGTTTATTCTATCTCTACTCAAATGTTATGGAGTTTCATCAAGTAAAAGTGTGTTTAATCAATATGTTAAAAGATAAATTGTTTGTTTTGAAACTAATATATCTAACTTCCGTTAGATTGTTTCCATAGTAAACCGAATGCTTGCATGAATGCCATTTATAAAAACGAAATATTCAAGTAGTACTTTTCTCCATGTCTCCAAATACCAAATGTGCCATCCACATACCGACACCAAACCAGAGGTTTTTAGCTGCATTTTGCAGAGCTAATGTTTCCAACCTTGCTATGTGAAATATCGCTACTACTGGACTAAGATGGTACCCCATAGCTAAGTATCTTATTTATGAATAATAATCGTGAAAGTTTGGATTTTTATATTTCAGTGCAGATCACTTAATTCATTTCAAAGTCACTTCTTTTGAAACCGAACGGACCATTTGCCCGTTTCTGAAGTTTCATAATATTGCTGTAAATTAATAACAATTGTTTCGACAACATTGTGCCTTCATCAGATTGGGTACTAAATTTAGTTACAATATACGTTTTTTTCAATAGGTAATGAGTTATTAATAACGTGGGGGGGGGGCGTAAGTAAACAAGAATTTAGAATGGTGGCCTTTAATTCTTATATACACGGACCATTAAATGTGCTTTATCAGAATCTATTCTGAACTTAATTTAATAAAACAAATAGCAGTAAATAGATGTCACGAGAAACAAGCGTTAAATTTAGTTTGTCCTTCTATTCCAGATTTAAAATAGAATTTTGTTTCTTTAGCATATGCAGGCAAGCCCACAAAAATAATTTCAAACAATACACTATATACACTATATAGGATAATATAGTAACAAGTGAAAACTGATAGGAGACATACGTTAGGAGTTTATAAGTTCAATTGTAGTGATTGCAATAAATGTTAAATCGGTCAAACTGGAGGAAGTTTTAAAACTTGAATATCTGAACATTTTACATCTTTTCATTGTAATAATATTAAACCAAACTAAAATACATAAAAATACAAAATAATACAGAAAACCACAATTTTAATAGTATTCATTCATCCAGAACAAAAGTAGAAAACTAGAATTATTAGCAGTTTTAGAAATTAATAATAGTAATAATAATATTAAGATGTATATAATTCAGCACTTCTTAATTTTTATCCCCCCTCCCCCGCCTCGCCGCCCGCCAGTAACTTTCTTAATAGTTCATTAGCTGTTGTATAAAAACATGTATTATAAGTAAATTTAGTTTAAGCACAAAATGTGATGAAGTGTTATCGAAACAATTGTTATTGATTGGAAGCGATATAATGGAACTTTAGAAATAGTGTTTGATTTAATTTCGACTCAAGTGTTATGACGTTTCATCCAGTTTAATCAATATATTAAAAGATAAATAATTTGTTTTCGAAATTAGTATACCTAACTTCCGTTAGATTCTTTTTCCATAGTAAACTGAATGTTTGGATACTACTATTTATAAAGTCTAAAAACTCATTTAGTGTTTCTTCTCCATTCCTCCAATTACAAAAGTATCATCAACATATCTATACCAATTTCAAGGTTTTTTAGGGGCTCTTTAAAGACCTAATCTTTCAAACTTTTCCCATAGCTAAATAACTTATTTATATGTGACAATCGTGAATTGTTGCATTTTCATATTTAAGTTGGACCAATTAACTCAGCTGTCCCTGTAGACCTACCATAGAATTTAAAATTCGCATTGAAAACTTCCCATATACTATAGATGTCACCTTTGTAGCACAATCACATTATTCAACCCAAGGGACATTATTACTGGCGGTAAGTCGTAACACTTGTGCGTTTAGAGCCTAAATCTTGGCTAAATTTGTTGTGAAAAATAAAGCCTTGTGACGTATAACTTATGGTGCAAGTTTTAGTATAAAAAAAATGTTATATTTGTGCGTTTATGTTATACACTAGTACACACTAGATAATAATGTTTACTATACATGTTATTTAGCGGTTATGTTGTACATGGGAAAAATTATAAGGTTTGTTAACGGGTCGTTCTAAATATAGGACGATAGGGACTTATGTTGCTAGAATTACAATAAACTGCTATTACAGTAGTGTCTCAGTAATCCGACAGATATCGGACCGGAGCACTGCGTGATTACCGAAAACATCGGATTACTGGAAAATGTCGAAAAAAACGCATGTAAACATTGAAAATTTAGTTGTAATTACATAAAATGTAAAATAGTACATAAACAAGTACATGATCCGTATAACTTACGTTATTCTACTGAATTAGAAGGTTTAAAATAGTTACCTATTGTCTTCTGCAGTTTAATTTTGAAAGAAACTTTGAACACTTCATCCTCAAACCTTTTCAACACTAAAATACCATTGGCAGAAACGCCATTTTCTTCCGCCCAGGAAATTGACGTAGCAAACGAAGCTATGGCCGCATCACGAGGAGTAGTTGCAACAGTTGTCACTTCTCTCCCACCTTCGTCCTCGTCCTCTTCCTCTCTTGGCGTATTTGAGTTCTCACAAGCACCACGTGATATATGTCGATGAGTTAGAAATTGGTTTAAATATAAAAAAATATCAGATAGCTACGTTTTATTCGCGAAGCACAAAAGACCATGATGGCGTTTTAATACTAGTGGAATTGAAAGAAAATCGGAAGAGAAGTGCGTGCCATAACTCCAGAAGTGGTTGAAAACGTGCAAAGGGAGTTTATTCATCACCTTGTCTATTGTCAATCCGCAAATGGTGCACATTTTGAACATTTTATTTGATTTGAATAAATTGTTCTTTTGACAGGAAACAAAGGCCGCCTTCCCTGATACGGCCTTAATTGTTAATACGTTCAATTGTATTGAATTCAAAGCAGATTCAGAAAATGAAATAAAAAAAAGATGTTTCCATGTGACAAAATCAAGTGATTTTTGGGCCACCCTATATACAAAATTTTAGCACTAAAAAACCGCAGTAAAAAATAAAAATCGACGTGTCCGAGCGTTTCTCCAAAAACTAAACCCTTGAACTTTAAACGAATTTAGACATTACTTCTAGGACTCACTGTATATATACAACGTGTCCCAGATAACATTTCCAGCATGGGGATCTCGCTTATTATAAAAGATACAGATTTGGTTAAATTAGATGAATTGCTCCTAAGGATTAGTGAAATTATAGGACACTCTCCAATTTCCAAATTTCCATATATTTTAAGACTTATGGCAAGAAAAAGAAAAATGTCAAATTTCTTTTCCTTGTAATATTTTTTTTGTTATATTAGACATATAAATTTTATTTGCACTTTTTTAAGATATTTTTTATGCAGAATTTAAATATCAATTTGGATTTTTTGCACTTTCTATTTTTAGTTTCAACCCTAAATTACATTTTTCTTATGGAACGAAAAGTCGGCTTTGAAATAATTGATCGTGTTTTTTTTATCCTCTTTACAATGATATAGCACATGTACTATCTATTTTTAAAAACAACAAAGAAAATTAAAAAAAATGTATTTTATTAAAGACTCTAACAATAAGCAGGCCGTGAAACATAAAAACACAATCGAATTTAATGTCACTTAAAATTATTCGTTCCAGAATATTTTGTGTCAAATATGGCTTTATTTACTAATACTGAAAAGTTTGATATGTTGAGTTGTTACGTCTTGTCTCATAAAAACAGTATAGAAGCTGAACGGATGTACTTGAGGCTGTATCCTGAAAGAAGGCAGCCCAGTGCTCGTACGTACAGAAATTTGGTAATTAATTTAAAAGAATATGGTTCATTTTCAAAACCTACTAGAAATACGAAATTACGGAATGAAGATGCAGAACTAAATGTATTACAATCAGTTATTGAAAATCCTTCAACATCTATTATAGAAATTGAACATAACACTGGTATTTCGAAAACTACATCACAAAGAATTTTAAAACGTCACAGGTATCATCCGTATAAGTACACCATTCTGCAGGGACTTAGAGATGGAGATCAGGGGAGAAGATTACAATTTTGCCAATGGTATGTTAATCAATGTTAGAATAACGATCATTTTCCAGCTACGATTTTGTGGTCTGACGAAAGCAGATTTACAAATAATGGCCTTTTCAATCGACACAATGTTCACTTATGGGACCGTGAAAATCCTCACGTTAAGGAAAGTCGGCATCAAGGGAGATTTGGTTTTAACGTCTGGTGTGGCATTTTAGGCGCTAAACTGATTGGGCTCATATTTTTTAACGAAACATTAAATAGTGAAAGGTATTTGAATTTACTACAAACTGATTTAGAAAATAAACTTGATGATTTACCACTGATTGAGAATATTAATATCTGCTTCCAACAAGATGGCGCCCCACCCCACAATTCAAACATCATCAGCGAATATCTTAATAATCCGTTTCCAAATTCATGGATTAGTAATCGAGGGCCGATTTTATGGCCACCCAGATCTCCAGACTTAACGCCCTTGGACTTTTTCCTTTGGGGCTACGTAAAAAATCGAGTGTACGTACAAACATTTGAGAATGCCGAAGATTTTCGTGAAGCTGTTCTTGCAGCATTTGGTAGCATTAAACGCCAAAAACTACGCAGAGCAATTACGTCAACACTACGCAGGGCACAATTATATCTAGAACGGAATGGTCAATTGTTTGAACATCTTTTATAATTGGATAATTATCTCCAATACTATTACCTGCTTAACTCTTGTTGTTATCTATTATTTGTAGTTTTCTCATGTTTCACAGCCTACTTATTGTTAAAGTCTTTAATAAAATACATTTTTTTTAATTTTCTTTGTTGTTTTTAAAAATAGGTAGTACATGTGCTATATCATTGTAAAGAGGATAAAAAAACACGATCAATTATTTCAAAGCCGACTTGTCGTTCCATAAGAAAAATTTAATTTAGGGGTTGAAACTAAAAAATAGAAAGTGCAAGAAAAATCCAAATTGATATTTAAATTCTGCATAAAAAATATCTTAAGAAAGTGCAAATAAAATTTATATGTCTAATATAACAAAAAAGATATTACAAGCAAAAGAAATTTGACACAGTTTCTTTTTCTTGCCATAAGTCTTAAAATACATGGAAATTTGGAAATTGGAGAGTGTCCTATAATTTCACTAATCCTTAGGAGCAATTCATCTAATTTAACCAAATCTGTATCTTTTATAATAAGCGAGATCCCCATGCTGGAAATGTTATCTGGGACACACATATATATATATATATATATATATATATATATATATATATATATATATATATATATGTGTGTATATATATATATATATATATATGACTTAAATAAAGTTATAAGTGCATTTCAGAAAACATTAACTTTAGTTGAATAATAGTGTACAGCAAAAACTGTTGAAATGGTCATATTATCAAGGCACTATACTTTTGCAAATCCTCATTTCCTTAGATTCCTAGGAGTTTGATTAGATCCCAAATTAAACTTTGCTGCACCGGAATCACTATCGTTTTCATGTTCCACAGCCTGTTTCTATCTGCAAGTCTTTCTATTTATGATATTTTTCAGATTCCTTTTATGTGATGTTGTAGTCAGATGGAATAGCTGCATCGATTAATAAGCACTTATTCTGTTTCTTGTTTTTTACTACGATGTCCAGTTTATTGGCATTGATGGATCTATCTGTTTGTGTTTGGGTACCCCGTATGATAGTGATGCCTGAAACAATATGGTGGATCGTTTCTTTATGAGACCGACAGAGTCTACAGTTTGGGTCTTTGCCAGTTTTCATTATCCTCACCTTCATATACTTTCTGGCTATCGCTAGTTCTTGGCTGGCTGTTATTAGTGCTTCAGTTTCAATTTTCAGGTTAACGTACATCAGCCACTTCCAATATTGACGTGTATTCATTATTTCTTTTTCAGCTTCTTTCAGAATCTACGCGTGCAGCGCTTTTTCTCCACTTTCTTTTCAGCCCATTTCTCATTTTTTGTTTCATACTTTCTTTCATTATTTTAACTCTCTTCGTTTCAGTTTGGCTAGGTTCTGTCTTCTACTGTGTCATGTTAAAAGTATTTCTCTTCGTCATTTTCTGTTAGAGTTTGTAGACGCCTGCATACCATTCCTAAGTACTTGTCTTTTTGTTTCAATAGGAGATACTACTTCAGTCCTTCGATCGAAATGATGTGGCTCAAATCGATGTTTATCATCCCTCGTCCTCCTTCTTTTCTCGGAATGTGCATGCGATCTATATCACCTAGTGGATAGAGTGCATCGTGGATAGTGAGTAGTTTTCTTGTTTGGCGATCTAATTCTCGAATTTCAGCTAAGGTCCAAATCTGTAGTGTATAACAGGTATCGCTAAATGATTACTCTTATTCTTCTATAGTATTCGTTCATTAATTTTTAATTGATTAATTTCCGTTGGATTGGTGGCACGGCTAACTGTGGTCCTTTCAGCTTTTTTGCTGCCTTCCACAGTGTTATCATTTGGTGAGAGTTTGGTAATATACTGTTCGAAAGTATTGTTTTGGTCTTCCGTAAGTGCTGTCTTTCTCTGGACAGCCTATTGTAGTGGTATTGGTCAATGTTATTCCTCGATCTTTGCCAAACTCTTCTGGCTCGTCGTTTCTCGGCGATTAGTAGCCTGATCCGTATCGGTACAGAGGGAATATTTGTGGTTTTGTGACCATTTTGGGGAGTAGAATGCCAGGCTGCTTTTTGTACTATTTTAGTAAAATACTCTACAGCTTCATTTAGGTCTTCGGGAGATTTTATTCGTAACCTAAGGTCAGTATTTGCTTCTAAGTAGCTTTGGATGTATCCAATCGGTATTTATGGAAGTCAGTTTTGGAGGAAGCAGTTTGTTAATGATAGTGGTGCTTCTACTGGATATGACCGGTGTGTGATCAGAGGATAAATCATAAACTATGACTTTATCAGGCAGTTGTATCTTGGAATTTCACGTGTAATGAAGTAGTCTAGGAGATCGGGTAGCTTATCTGGATCGGTAGGCCAGTAGGTGGATACTCCGTTAGTGAGATGGTCATAATTGTTATCGATCATGGTTCGTAGAAGATTTCGACCCGTCGGGGTAGTAACTCTCGAGGCGCAGCTTGGCGTTCTAATCGCCTCCTGTAATGAATTCATTGCCAAGGGTACGGAAAAAGTCCTTGTATCCATCTGATAATATTGTGTCGTGGGGGCTATAGATAGCAGAGACCTTGAGGCACCAAGGAAGTGCCTTTAGTTATACAGTTGTTGCTTGAATTTTGTCAGTTTGGTATTTGGGTAGTTCGTGGTGGGAGATCGAACTACGTATTATTATCGCTCAACCTACATGGGCTCTATTATCGGGGTTCGGAATATTATATGTTGTGTATTGTGGTATGTTAAATGCTGTATGATTAGTGAAGCGCGATTCGGATATGAGTAAAATGTCAATTTTGTTTATATTTAAAAAAGATGGCTTTTTCTGGGTGGTTCTACTGTTATTTCTATATTGCATAGAAATTCTTGTTTGAATATTCTTTCTCGTTTGACTGAGGTTCTAGGTTGGCGAAGAATAGTGATAATGATTCTTTACTTATCTTGTGCTTAACATTCATAATTTATTTTCCTCTTTTAATTGTTGTACGTTTCGATTGTATGTGCAGTAATTTTGACTGTTTCATTAGCTAGGGTTTGGTATAGAAGGTCTCTTCCTCTGTTACTAGCGAGAGGTTGCTGATCATGTGTTTAAATTTTGTTATACCATATATAAATATGGGGGTGGTTCTGGAATTCTTTCAGGATTTGTATTATTTTTAGTATCTTCAGTTTCGACTAATTCATTTAGATTTGCGGTAGATAACGGGTTATAACGATTTTGGATGTTTGTGTCATAAGTGGAGGATCCGCTTGATTCATTGTTTTGTTTTTCTCGTTTGCGCTTTTTTACGACTTGGCAAGGATGTTTGTTGTCCGTTGCAGATTCTGCATTGCTGGTGTCTATTACAATTGGTTCAACGGGCTTATAGTGTGGGCTTAAAATTGTGTTAGTGGAGTTTATCGGCCTAATTCCACATTTTATGCTTTTTGAGCGCGACGTTTCGGAAGCGGACTGAGAAGGACTGTTTTCGCACTTGAGTCGAATTCATATGTTATATATAATTTGTTCCCAAGCACTTTACTCTCAGATTCGAACTTGGTACCTTTTACTTACTAGTCTGACACCTTTACGTCTGAGCCACTGAGTAATCCAATATATATTTTTTAGAATTTATATATACATTAAACTTTTTCGTGGTTACGCAGAAGTTTATTGCGCATGTTTCGCCGTAACTTCTTGCGCAGGTGTATCGCGCTTAAGCTCTTCGCGCATTATTGGAATCCATATGGGTTTCATTTCTACACTAGCTTGGCTTATTGGATTTTCTGCTAGTGCGATGTATGTGGCTTCTTTGAGTTTCCGACGAGTTGTATTCTCGTCCTTTGCCACTATCTGTATGTTATCCCATTGGATGCGGTGGTCTTCGTTCCAGACATGTTCTGCGATTCTTGATCTTTGTTTCGCCCTTACGGACGTTGTTCTTATGTTCCTGAGTTCTCACTGTTAGTGATCTACTGCTCTCTCCTATGTGTGCTCTGCCGAATTCGCATGGTAGGTTGTATACACAATTCTTGGAATACTGATCTTTATTGTATGGTTTGGTTTTGGTTAGTATTCCCCTGAGCGTTCTGGTCGATTTGAAGGCAGTGCGTATCTTGTATTTGCTGCCTATCCTTCGTATTTTGTCTGAGGTACCTTGTATATATGGTATTATCGCTGTATATTAAGGTTCTTCTTTTTCGGTTACCCTTTCCCTGTTTAGGTTAGGTGTTAGATCGAGGTAGCCATTTTTTTAAGTGTTCTAGCGATATTTTCTTTTTCTTTGTTCAGGTCCTCTTGTTTTGAGCATATTGTTTTTGCTCTATCGTACAAGCATTTTGCCACGCCCAACTTCACGTTTTTGTAGTGATTGGAGTTGTAGTGTAGGTACCTCCCCGTGTGGGTAGGTTTCCTGTATACACTTGTCGTGAAAGTGTTGTCATTCCTGTGTACAACTACATCCAGGAATGGCAGTTTTTGTTCCGAGTCCAATTCCATTGTGAATTTGATAGAGGGTGCCGGCTATTTAGATGATCTAGGAATTCATCTAGCCTATGGTTGCCGTGTTGCCAAACTACGAAGGTATCGTCCACGTATCTAAGCCACATCCTTGGTTTTTCTGTGAATTCGGATATCGCTTGGTCTTCAGAGTCTTCCATATATATTGCTCACTATGCGTGATAGTGGAGAACCTATCGCCATCCCAAACTCTTGTTGGTAGAATTTGTCTTCTACCTGGAAGTATGTAGTTCTAATGCAGTTTGTCAGTTTCAAAGTCTTCCATATATATATATATATATATATATATATATATATATATATATATATATATATATATATATATATATATATATATATATATATATATATATATATATATATATATATATATATATATATATGCATATGGATAGTGAACCATCCCAAACTCTTGTTGGTAGAATTTGTCTTCTACCTGGAGTATGTAGTTCTAATGCATTAGAACTACATACTTCCAGGTAGAAGACAATTTAAACAAGAGTTTGATGGAGTTCACTATCACCATAGTGACATATATATATATATATATATATATATATATATATATATATATATGGAAGACTTTGAAGACCAAGCGATATCTGAATTCACAGAAAAACAAAGGATGTGGCTTAGATACGTGGAAGATACCTTCGTAGTTTGGCTACACGGCAAGCATAGGCTAGATGAATTCACAATGGAATTCGAGTCGGAACAAAACCTGCCATTCCTGGATGTAGTTGTTCAAGGAATGACAACACTTTCACGGCAAGTGTATACAGGAAACCTACCCACACGGGGATGTACCTACACTACAACTCCAATAACCACAAAAACGTGAAGTTAGGCGTGGCAAAATGCTTGTACGATAGAGCAAAAACAATATGCTCAAAACAAGAGGACCTGAACAAAGGAAAAGAAAATATCGCTAGAACACTCAAAGAAAATGGCTACCCCGATCTAACACCTAACCTAAACAGGGAAAGGGTAACCGAAAAAGAAGAACCTAAATATACTGCGATAATACCATATATACAAGGTACCTCAGACAAAATACGAAGGATAGACAGCAAATACAAGATACGCACTGCCTTCAAATCGACCAGAACGCTCTGGGGAATACTAAGCAAAACCAAACCATACAATGAAGATCAGAATTCCAAGAATTGTGTATACAACCTACCATGCGAATGAGGCAGAGCATGCATAGGAGAGAGCAGTAGACCACACAAAGTGAGAACTCAAGGAACATAAGAACAACGTCCGTAAGGGCGAAACAGAAAGATCAAGAATCGCCGAACATGTCTGGAACGAAGACCACCGCATCCAATGGGATAACATACAGATAGTGGCAAAGGACGAGAACACAACTCGTCGGAAACTCAAAGAAGCCACATACATCGCACTAGCAGAAAATTCAATAAGCCAAGCTAGTGTAGAAATGAAACCCATATAGATTCCAATAATGCGCGAAGAGCTTAAGCGTAATATACCTGCGCAAGAAGTTACGGCGCAACATGCGCAATAAACTTCTGCGCAACCACGAAAAAGTTTCATATATATATATATATATATAAGTTCTAAAAAATATATATTGGATTACTCAGTGGCTCAGCGGTAAAGGTGTCAGACTAGTAAGTAAAGGGTACCAAGTTCGAATCTGAGAGTAATCAAGTGCTTGGAAAAAAATTATATACAACATATGAATTAGACTCACGTGCGAAAACAGTCCTTCTCAGGACCAAGCCTGATGACGCAAGCAGAATCCGCTTCCGAAACGTCGCGCTCAAAAAGCATAAACTGTAGAAATAGGCCGAAAAACTCCACTAATACAATTTTAAGCCCACACTATAAGCCCGTTGAACCAATTGTAATAGACACCAGCGATGCAGAATCTACAACGGACAACAAACACCCGTGGCAAGTCGTAAAAAAGCGCAAACGAGAAAAACAAAACAATGAATCAAGCGGATCCTCCACTTATTACACAAACATCCAAAATCGTTATAACCCGTTATCTACCGCAAATCTAAATGAATCAGTCGAAACAGATGATACTAAAAACAAAACAAATCCTGAAAGAATTCCAGAACCACCCCCATATTTATATATGGTATAACAAAATTTAAACACATGATCAGCAACCTCTCTCTAGTAGCAGAGGAAGAGACCTTCTATAGCAAAACCCTAGCTAATGAAATAGTCAAAATTACTGCACATACAATCGAAACGTACAACAATTAAAAGAGGAAAATAAATTATGAATGTGAAGCACAGGATAAGTAAAGAATCATTATCACTATTCTTCGTCGACCTAGAACATCAGTCAAACAATAAAGAATATTCAAACAAGAATTTCTATGCAATATAAAAATAACAGTAGAACCACCCAGAAAAAGCCATGCCAAATGTACGGTCATTCGAAATCTTATTGTACCAAACCTTATAACTATGTGAAGTGTGGCGAACAACATGATTCTAAAACATGTAAGAAACTCAAAAATTCGGATCTGAGAGTAGTCAAGTGCTTGAGAAAAAATTATATATAACATATGAATTCGACTCAAGTGCGAAAACAGTCCTTCTCAGGACTAACCCTGATGACGTAAGCAGAGTCCGCTTCCGAAACGTCGCGCTCAAAAAGCATTAACTGTGAAAATAGGCCGATAAACTCCACTAATAGGAATCCACAGTTACAAAACACTTATAATACAGAATTAAAATTGTATGTTTTGACATATATTGTTGAGCGGTTTGTAGTTGAGGATTGATTAGATGATTAATACCTTGGTAAGTAGCTAGTGGGTTGTTGGGAAATTGTTGAGGCTGAAACGATTGTTGTAGGTATGAAAAATTGTGTAAGGGTGCACCCGGTTGTTGTCTATACATTTGATTGGGGATGTTAGGGGGTGGATACCCTGACTAAATTTGGTTGTTGTGATGGGAACATATCCCTTCTAAATTAATTTAGTTCTAACTGCTTGCTTGATTTCATGTATTTGTTGTACTTTTAAATAAAAATTGTTTTTTAAGAATAGTATTTAAAAATATCACTGCCACGCGAGTACCGCGCGATAGCACTTATCACTTAACTTCCCTGCTCTTGGAACGGTCGATTTGCACTTCTTTATGCTGAGAACGTCAAGTGAATACTAAATGCAATAATTCTCAAATTTTCGTGCAAAATAGCAAAAATAGTATAAGAAACACATTTCATAAGACACTTTATCGCACTTGTCGTTTACAAAACTCGCCGCTGCACGGCTCGTTTTCTTAACTTCGACACGTGCTATAAAAGCATCTCTTATGAAACTCGTTTCTTAATAAACTATTCCAGCCACCTGACTCAAAATAATCGTATTTTATGCGTTTGTCCTCGTTATTTATAAGAAAGCAATTGATGCTATCAGTTTATATATGTTTGCAATATCGTGGCCACTAAAACAATCGCCACCCAATAATGACAGATTGGTGTCAATGATATTGGTTTTAAAAAAAATTTATTTGAAATCATCAAAAAAATTAGGTCGTTCACTATTTGTTGATGCACCATGTATTAATTGCGGCATATAAAACGACTACCGTTGCTTTTTATACACGTTTATCCCAAGAAACTCAATTTTCTGTATAATTGGTAACTGTAATTGTTATATAACACACATAAAAATATCACAAATATTAGAATAGACTTCACGGTTAACAGTATTCAAGAATCTGAATGTAGCATTATATTTAAATTAGAGAATAGGAATTTGCGTGATTACACACGCTTCATTATACTTACGTTGTCTGTCTAGAAGAGATGCTGCTGTTCCTCGAACTAAACCTTTGACTTTCGCTATTTACAGCTCGTTAAGAAAGCTATCCCAGTT